>OZ012735.1:792789628-793109450 GCA_963859935.3 Lathyrus sativus | reverse complement strand
CACACTGGGGAAATCTAAAGTGGTGGACCAACGGGTTCAGGCATGACCAATTGTCACTTTAGAAAGAAAGGCAAGAAGAGATCATCAATGATTGGCATCGGCAAGACGGTTTCCACTGAGGAAATATTTGAAGTAGCTGCTCAACAGGTTCAAGCATGACCGGCTGACACTCTAGGATAAAAGGTAAAGCAGGATCCACATGGCAGTAGGATCGTGCAAACAAAATGCTGGAGTCTTCAAACTGAAATAACATCCAAGCTACTGGAAATTCCTTAAACAAAAAGATCAAACGGGATCTTCACGAACCATCAGGAAAGATACAGGGTACAACCTCTGCCGTATGCCAAAATAATTGGACTTCAATGGAGAAATGCCCTGATAAGCTTCTCAAGAGAGACTGTCACTTATCATTGAAAGGGACTTACATACCAAAAATGGATCAACTTCTCAAATAAAGAGACTGCCACTTATCTAAAATGATAACGATGATAAGCTTCTCATGGGAGACTGCCACTTATCTGCGGATATGGATAAAAATGATAATCTTCTCGAGAGAGACTGCCACTTATCTAGAAAAGGTGATGGAAACAAGCTTCTCGAGGGAGATGTCTACTTGTTACTGGACATAATGAAACAAGACAAGCTTCTCAGGCGAGATTTCCACTTATCGATGCTGTAAAATGATAATGATAAGCTTCTCGGGTGAGATAGCCACTCATCTGTCAAAGATAATAGGGATAAGCTTCACTGGTGAGAATGCTACTTATCTGTTACGCAATATGATAAAAAATGATAAGCTTCTCCGGAGAGACTGCCACTTATCTGGTAGGCATAACATGAAAAGCTTCTCAGGAGAGACTGCCACTTATCAGCAATGGAGATTTATAAAAGGCTCTGCTTGGCACACAAGGAATACTAAGACTCCTAGACACATGTGAAGAGCAAACCTCTTCACTCACAAATCACACTCTCCAATATCTATCTTGAAGCTCTCTCTTCAAGCTCTACCATATTAGGAATGATCCTTCTGTTATTTATAGCAACAGACTAGCTTTGGGCCTTGATGGAGAAACTAGGTTTACCCAAGATAAACCTCTCTTCATGAAGCTGCGCACTTATCATCAGGTCAGGAGTCTTCTATGTTATGAAGGTGAGAAAATACTTAGAAGGGGGGTTGAATAAGTATAGAGAAAATATTATGGCAATAAAAACTCAAGGATTTTTATCCTGGTTCGTTGAACTCAACTACTCCAGTCCATCCTATCAAGAGTGATTTGCCTTTCTCAACAAGGATTTAATCCACTATTAATCAAACTGATTACAATAGCAAGCACTAAGAACAACTGTTCTTAGTCTTCTTAAGAACAACTGATCACAACTGGATATTCTTAAGAACTTTTACAATCAATATGTAAAACTAAACAAGTGTTTAAATGCTTCTAAGTAAGCTATATCACAACTGTGATTTTTACACTTAAGTTTAAGAACAAAGAAATTAATTCAGCAAAGAGTATAAATTGTATGAGAGCTTGTAATGAATTTCTTTCAATGATTTTGTCAACTGAAGAAGAGAGATGAAGTCTTGCTTTTATAGGCACAAAGGTCCAAATAGTTTTTACGTTGAAGGCTGTGTATTGAAAAGGGCTGTAGCCTTTTTGTCTTCACATCACATGTCCTTTCCTAGAAGTAGAATGCACAGAGAAATCCTTTTTGTCTGTGTTCTTGTGTCTAGCATAAATGAGGAAAGAGTCGTTTGGCCAAACCAACGGACATAACTTTGAATTCTTCTTCAACAAGTTTCAGCAAATACCATCAGAGCCTTGAGTGATCAGAGTCTGCTGATGTTCATCAGAGTTTTCTGAATCAGAGTCTTGCAGCAAGTGTGCTTTCAACGTGTAATTTCATTTGAGCAGAGTTTTATGAATCAGATCCTCATTACTGGCAGCGTAGTACTATCAGAGTCTTCTGAAATAAACCAAGCTTGAAACTCTTCATACAAAGGTCTTCAATGCTTCAGATGCTTCTGTAGCTTCTGCTTCAGATTCTTCTGTAGCTTCTGCTTCAGATCCTTCTGTAGACAGCACTCAGAATCTTCTGTAAGCAGTGTTCATATTCTTCTAAGAGATGCTTCTGACGCTTCAGAGCCTTGCATATTTTTCATGTACAGATCTAATTTGCTTTCAGAATAATATTCACTTTAATATCTGCAGCACAAATTACTTGAACAAATTTTAGAGTATATAATTCTTTAATACAAAATTTCATAAGAGTTATCATCAAAACATAGAGATATAATTAAGAACCAATCTGTGTTCTAACAATCTCCCCCTTTTTGATGATGACAAAAACATAAGAAATTTTGTTCAATAAAAATATAATTATAACTCCCCCTGAGATTAAGAATCTCCCCCTGAATTGAATACTTAAAAAGAGTAGAAACTTCCCTTTTTGCATGAGTATTCTTTTCAGAATCAGAGCCTGATTGTTCCAAAAAATAGATCTTGACTTTGGATGCATGTTTTAGAATCAGAGCCTGATAGGTTAACACTTTGATCTGGGGATCTAAGAGTTACTTTTAAAGAATTTGTCAGATTTTTCAAATGTTCTAAAATACTAAGAGTTCACGTTAGTTATAATTGATATGTCTGAATTTCATTTAGGTAGAGTTTATTTGAACAGTCAGATCCATTTTCTCCCCCTTTTTGTCATAATCAAAAAGTAAAACTTTTAAAGACAAATAACAGGAAATACAGAAAAGATACATTCATGTAGAGAAAACAACAGAGTCATTCATTCATATTAAAAACAGACAAATCATCAGATAAATTCAAGTACATGTGCACAAACATCAGATACAGAAAAACATAAAACTAGGTTTGCTTGGACAAAATCATCTTCAGAAGTTGAGTAATCTCAGATGAGGATTCTTCTTGCTTTGTCATCCATTTTTCCATGTTCTCATTCTTCTGATCTTGCTTAGACATCCATTATGCCATGTTCTCAGTCTTCTGATCTTGCTTGGCCATCCATGACTTGATCTCAGATTGCCCAGCTTCCAATACTGCAATCTTATCTTCTAGATCTGGATTCTCTTTCTTGATTTCAGATGAAGAAGGTAGAGCAGATTTTGAAGTAGGAATAGAAGCAGAGTCAATTTCCATTGGGGATACAGAGTCAGGAGCAACAGATCCAGAGGGATTTTCCACAATTGTCATAGCCAGTGGATTTTCTTCAGAAGCAGATTCTGCAAAAACTTCTGTAGCAGATACTCTAGAAGATGAAGGTACATCCTCGAGAAGCAAAGGTGCATATCTTTTCACATTCCATAACATGCTTCTGGAACTCTCAGCAAATTTGAGCTTCGCATCATCAGAACATACATTCTTCAGATTTGAGGCAACAATATTGAATCTTGTGATGAAGCTATTCCAGATAGCATCAGATTCATTTGCATCCATGGTTGACAAGCATCTCTTCTATATAGAGCCTAAATTCATCTTTATATCTTTCAGAAAATTAGCAAATAAAGTATCAATGTTTAGCCTAGTTTTTGGTTTGAGAAGGGTTTCCAAAGTAAACGGCTTGGGTTGAGGTGGAGGTGGTATGGTAAATTTTGGAATGATGATCAGAGGACGAGGGTAGAAGAGAAAAGATGGATGGTCAGATGGAGTGGCATATTTGGATTTGGATAAGGCATTAACCAGAAATGGTTTTACACGTGATGCATAAGAAACGACATCAAATGTAGTGGGAGAGTAAGGAATGAAAACAAATTTATCAGACAATAGAGGTTCTGATGAAATCATATCTGACAGTTCTTTTAAGTAGGTTTGAAGAACAGATGGTAGAATAGTGAAAGTCTTAGGTTTAAATGGAGTGATTGTGTCAGTTGGTTCTATTATGGTATAGAAATGTTTAAGCTTTAAACCAGAAGGAAGTGGATCAGAGGGATGTGGTTTAAAGGAAGCAACTGAAATGAACTCAGATGTCCTGGGTTTGGGTGATGGAATGGGTTCAAGAATGAGAGTTTCAGATGAAACAAGTAGATCTGATTGTTTAGATTCAAATTCTCTGAGAGAAGGAGGTGAAATGACATCTGGATAAACATCAGATACAGACGAGTCAGATGAGGTGGTTGGGGTACAAGATGTAGATGATACTTCAAATACAGTCTTGAGAGGTTGAATATCCAGAATCTCAGAGTCAGGTATGTTTGATTCAATAGGATTGGATAGTTCTGGTTGAGGATCAGGTACAACTGGTTCAGATGCAACTTGTTCAGATGCAACAATTTCAGATGTAACTGGGTCACATTGTATGGGTTCAGGTGCAGCTGGTTGTTGAATTTCAGGTTGTTGTTGTGTTGTAGGTTGTTCTGTTGGTTTTATTTGTGGTTCTGATTGTGGAATATCAGATGATTTAAGTGGTGTAGAGGTAACAGGATCAGAATGAATTTATGATGTAGGAATTTTTGGTGGTTCAGATGTTTGAGATGGAGCAGGAATAGTTTGATTTTGAGTGGGAGGGGGTTCGGGCACAGAACTAATTGTTGATACATTTATAGCAATTTTAGAAATAGAAGGTGAAGATGTTTTAGTACCTTTTCTCTTGATGCGCTTGGTGGGAACAGAGGGAACTTCTCCAGAAGCTTTTCTCTTGATCTGCTTCTGTGGTTTTTCAGCAACTCTCTGTTTCTTCTGAGCAGCAGCTTCGTCTGCCTCTAATTGTTTTCTTTTCCTCATGTTCTCTTCATAAACATCTGGCATAGGTTCTCTAGCACGAATCAGAATATCAGCAGGAATAGGTGTTCCATCTGCTTTGCACACGTCAATATACCTAAGAATAATATCTCTAGGTTCTTCAACACCAAAGATTGGAAAGTCTTGAACTGGAATCCTTCTCTGACTTACTTCAGTAACATTCAGCTTCTTAGGAGCAGTTGTGAGTTCATCCACAACTTTTAGCCTCTGAAGACTTTTTCCATTCAAGGGTTTTCCAACTATTGTCTCAAGCTCTTATTTAACTCCAGCTTCATAAAGAGCAGCTACCAGACCATTCTCTGTCAGAATGTCTGAGATCAATCTTCCAAAAGGAATCCACGTCTTGATCTTCTGTCCCTTATCATTAATAGATTCTCTGGATGCATTGATGTGATTCCACAGATGCATGAAGAGAATGTATGGAAGATCTACTTTTGTACTCTGACTTAAGCAGTACATGAAATAGAGTTGTTCATTATTCACATAATCTGGAGAATTAGTGGATTTTCTGTGATTGATGCATCCCAGAAAAATCTTTGCCCAGATTTTGTAGTCAGGTTTCACATCCTTAAATTTGTTAGAAGCCTATCCAGATGCAATAACTTCCTCATAAACTTCTTCCATGTCAACACGCCCAGCTGGAAGATGACAAACTCCATCAGTTTCCTCATACCCTATGAGTTTTCTGATGAGATCTTCAATGATTATGATCTCTTTTCCCAGAACAGAAGAGAGGATGAATTTTGGGTAAACAGATGCATGTATCCAAAATTCCTTTACTAAGTGTGGATACACTGGACCAAACAACCTGTCAAAATACTTAACCCAGCCTTGTGCATCAACAATAGAATGCAAATCAAATCCATTGTCAGCCAGAGAGTCAAATTCCACCATGGATTCACAAAGAACTTCAAGCTTGTCCATAGGGGTTAACAATGTTCTCTTTGGTTCCTTAAATGAAGTAGCACCCATATTTGATGACACAACTGCAGCCATTGATGATTGAAACTGTGTTGATGTTGAGGATGATGTTGCCATTGTTGAAGATGAAGAAGATTTGGATGAAGGTTTAGGGTTTTGATGAAGAGCAAAGAGCAAACAGAAATGCATATATTGTTTGTGAAGTGAAAAGTGTGAAATGGTGTGATTTGTTGTATTTATAGAGAGAAGCTAGGGCACACAAACAGACACATTCAGCACGTTTTCAAGTAACAATTAATAGCATTTAATGAAAAGAATAAAAATCATTTCAAAGCATTAATTGATTCTGACAATTTGGGGGGAAAACCAAGATTTTCACTATCCAAACAATACCTCAAATGTCTCTTCAGTAATGTGCACGCCATCTTTTCAGATTCATAGTGACACGTGTTTCCTTGCATGTGCTTCTGAATTCTCTTGAGAAATGAAACTTTAGCCAACGTTCAGATCCTCTAAGATTGGTTAGTTCAGATACACACAAATAATAATAATAAATCAAGAAATCAAATAAATGACAAATGAAATACTTCAGAGTTTTAAACATTTGCATCTGAGAAGTTTGCTTCTGATAAATATCATTCTGGACAAAAATCCATACCAATATTTTTCAGCAAGGGGTTTTGTAAAAATATCAGCCCACTGATGATCTGTATCAACAAAGGCTAAGTTTATAATACCCTTCTGAACATAGTCTCTGATGAAGTGATGTTTAATTTCTATATGTTTTACCTTAGAGTGTAAAATGAGATTTTTAGACTAACATATAGCAGAAGTATTATCACAGAATATAGAAATATTACTCTAAAAAATCTGATAGTCTTCTAGCTGACTTTTCATCCAGAGCATCTGCGTGCTACATCCAGCAGCAACTATATATTTTGCCTCTGTAGTTGATAGTGCAATTGTGGGTTGCTTCTTGTTGTACCAAGAGATTAAATTTCTTCCTAGAAATTGACAACTTCCAGAAGTACTTTTTCTTTCCACTTTGTCTCCAGCGTAGTCAGCATCACAGAATCCAACTAATTTGAAATCATCAGATTTTCTGTAACACAAACCCACATTAGAAGTACCTTTCAGATACCTTAGAATCCTCTTGACAGCTGTCAAGTGTGATTCTCTAGGATCTGATTGGAATCTAGCACACAGGCATACACTGAACAATATGTCAGGTCTAGAAGCAGTTATGTAAAGAAGAGATCCTATCATACCTCTGTAGAGTTTCTGATCTACTTTCTTACTTACCTCTTCCTTACCAAGTGTACTTGTTGGATGCATGGGAGTCTTTGCCATCTTACTATCAGTCATGTTAAACTTCTTCAGAAGCTCTTTAACATATTTGGTCTGATGAATGTAAGTGCAATCTGGAGTTTGGTTGACCTGAATTCCCAGAAAGAATCTCAATTCTCCCATCATGCTCATCTCAAATTCTGCCTGTATACATTGAGCAAACTCCTTTCCCGGCATAACATTGGTAGATCCAAATATAATATCATCCACATATATTTGACAAATTAAAAGATCTTTCTTAAATGTTTTACAAAAGAGTGTTGTGTCCACTTTGTCTCTGACAAAAATTTTCTCCAAAAGAAAATTGCTTAAACTCTCATACCAAGCTCTGGGAGCTTGTTTTAAGCCATAAAGAGATTTCTTTAGTTTGAAAACATGTTCTGGAAATTTTTCACTTTCAAAACCAGGAAGTTGGTGAACATAAACTTCTTCTTCTATAATTTCATTTAGAAAGACACTCTTAACATCCATCTAATATAAAGTGATGTTATTTTGTGCAGCAAAAGAAATGAGTAAACGAATAGACTCTAACCTGGCTACAGGAGCATAAGTCTCTGTATAGTCAATTCTTTCTTGCTGGCTATAACCTTGAGAAACAAGCCTTGCTTTGTTTCTCTCAACTTCTCCTTTTTCCTATAACTTGTTTCTGAAGACCCATTTAGTTCCAATTATGTTGAATCCTTTTGGTCTTGGAACCAAATCCCAAACGTCATTTCTTGTGAACTGATTGAGCTCTTCTTGCATGGCAATTATCCAGTCATTGTCTTGCAGAGCTTCATCCACAGAAGTTGGTTCAATAACTGACACCAACCCAAATAATGATGCTTCATATGATCTGAGGAAGGATCTTGTTCTTATGGGGTCATCCTTCTTTCCAATGATCACATCCTCTGGGTGAGAGGCCTTGATTCTGGAAGATGATCCTCTAACATTTGATTCTTCATAAATATTCAAGTTGTTCATTTGAGAAGCTAAAGGAATTGCATCTGGCGTTGCTTCTGGTTCCTTCACTTGAGCTTTTTCTGCCTCTGAGCCTTCAGAGTCTGAGAATCACTTCTCTATCTGCAGAACTTTCAAACTGCTCTAGCTTTTTAATGCCAAGCTTTGTTAGAACACAGATTGGTTCTTAATAATATCTCTATGTTTTGATGATAACTATTATGAAATTTTGTAATTAAGAATTATATACTCTAAAATTTGCTCAAGAATGTTTGCTGCAGATATTAAATTAAATATCACTCCAGAAGCAAATTAGATCTGAACATAAGAAATATGATAGACTCTGAAGCGTCAGATACACTCATTAGAAGATTTTGAACACTGTCATCAGAAGATCCTGAGCGTAGCCTCTAGAAGGATCTGAAGCAGAAGCTCTAGAAGAATCTGAAGCAAGTCAGAAGCATCTGAACCAAAGAAGAATTCTGTATGAAGAATTTTCAAGCATAGCTACTACAGAAGATTCTAAGAGTACTAAATCTGCCAGTACTGAGGATCTGATTCAAATATGCTCTGAACTTGTACACGCTAAAAGCACACCTGCTGCAAAGACTCTGATTCAGCAAAACTCTAATCAACATCAGAAGGCTCTGATCAAATTAGATTCTGATGATTCTTGCTGAAAATTAATGAAGAAGAATTCAAAGATTATGTCCGTTGGAATATTCAAACGACTCTTTCCTTATTTATGCTAGACACAAGAACACAGACAAAAAGGATTTCTCTGTGCTTTCTTCTTCTAGGAAAGGTCACTTGATGTGAAGACAAAAAGGCTCAGACCTTTTGGTACACTCTTCTCAACGTGAAATATTCTTGGATCAATGTGCCTATAAAAGCAAGTCTCCAACCATCTTCTTCAGTTGACGTTTTACCTGAAAAGAATTCAATATCCAAAGCTCTCGTACAATTCACATTCTTTCTAGAATTAATTTCTTTGTTCTTAATATTAAGTGAAAAATCACAGTTGTGATAAAGCTTTATTAGAAGCAATTTAAACACATGTATTAGTAATTACAGTTGATTGTAAGAAACCTTAAGAAGATTCAGTTAGGATCAATAGTTCTTGAGAAGACTTTGAACAGTTGTTCTTAGTGCTTACTATTGTAATCAGTTGATTAAATAGTGGATTAAGTCCTTGATTGAGAAAGGCAAATCACTCTGGGAAGGGTGGACTGGAGTAGTTGAGTCCAACGAACCAGGATAAAAATACTTGAGTTTTTACTTCTATATTTTATCTTCATACTTATTCAACCCCCCTTCTAAGTATTTCCTCACCTTCAGTTGGCATCAGAGCTCCGGTTCTGTGTGTGCTACCACTTCACAGTGACAGTAAAGATCCAGTGAGAAAAACTTTGATATATATATATTTGGTTGTTACTATGGCTGATAATACAATGTCTAACATTAACAAAAATTTTAAGAAAGGGACATAATTAGCACTAAACCTCCTATGTTTGATGGGGAGAAATTTGATTGTTGGAAAGACAGGATTGAAAGTTTTTTCCTTGGATATGATGCTGATTTATGGGATTTGGTCATAGATGGATATGTTCATCCCACTGATGGGAGTGGCAAGAAAGTAGATAGAAAATTTATGACAGAAGCTCAAAAGAAGGAATTTAGAAATCACCACAAGGCCAGAACAATATTGTTAAATGCAATATCTCACACTGAGTATGAAAAGATCACAAATAGAGAAACTGCATTTGACATGTTTGAGTCCTTAAAAATGACTCATGAGGGAAACTCTCAAGTCAAGGAAACAAAGGCTCTGGCTCTAATCCAGAAGTATGAAGCCTTCAAGATGGAAGACTCTGAATCTGTTGAAGCTATGTTCTCCAGATTTCAAATACTTACAGCTGGACTAAAGGTTCTGGATAAAGGATACTCTACTGCTGATCATGTGAAAAAGATCATCAGAAGCTTACCTACCAGATGGAGACCTATGGTGACTGCGCTGAAAATGGCTACAGATCTGAACAAGATCTCCTTGGAGGAACTAATCAGTTCACTAAGAAGTCATGAAATTGAACTTGAGGAAGATGAACCTCAAAAGAAAGGTAAATCAATTGCTTTAAAATCTAATAAATCTGCTAAAGCGTTGCAGGTAATAGAGGAAAGTTCTGAAGAATCCTCATCTGAAGATGAAGATGAACTATCCATGCTGTCTAGAAGAATAAACAAACTCTGGAAGCATAAAGGAAAGAAGTTCAGAAACTTCAGGAAGCCTGACCAAAGAAAAGAATCTTCTAGACACAGAAGATCTGGCAAAAAGGAGGTTGTCTGTTATGAATGTAAAGAACCTGGACATTACAAAAATGAATGTCCAAAGGTGCTAAAAGACAAGCCTAAAAGAAAATCTGATAAGAAGAAAAAGGTTCTAATGGCCACCTGGGATGATTCAGATACATCTGAATCAGAATCTGAGTCAGAAGAGGAATGTGCCAATGTAGCTTTGATGGCAGACATAGATGATCAGGAGGAAGAAATTTCAGGTTCTGAATCTGACTCTGACGCTGAAGAGGTAATGGCTAAACTCACTAAAGAAGAACTTATCAAAGTGTTATCAGAAGTTCTGAAGAGCTATAATAATATTAAGCTCAAATACAAGAAGCGTCAAAGCAATCTTGTATCTGAAAATAATATTCTCAAATCAGAAGTAGCTGAGCTAAATGAAAAGAACTTAAAATTGAAAAATGATTCTGAAATAGCTCAACAAAACTCTGATTCTGAAACTGAATCTGAATGCAAAAACATTTTGGAAAAATATGATTACAGCTTTCAGAAGTTTCTTGCTAAAAGCATAGACAGAAGCAAAATGGCTTCTATGATCTATGGAGTTAGCAGAAATAACAGGAAAGGGATTGGATATAAATCTTCCTCTGAAAAGGATTTAAATCCAAAACCTGTTGATAAAATTATCATCAAGAAAACTCCTTTATATTCCCACTTCAAATTTGGTCACTTGAATGATATTGAACAAAAACGTTCTGAAAAGAACATTCATGTGTTTAAATCTAAGGCTAGTCAGAATAAACCTTATGTTGAAAAACAAAAGGTTAGACAAACCTTCAGAACAACTAACCCAAAAGGACCCAAGAAGATCTGGGTACCTAAAAGTAAAATAATTCATGTTGCAGATGTTCTTAGCAGCAAGGTCAGGACGCCAATCATGGTACCTGGACTCTGGATGCTCACGACACATGACAGGAGAAAGGTCTATGTTCCAAAGTCTGAAGCTTAGATCTGGAGGTGATGTGAAATTTGGAGGGAATCAGAAGGGCAAGATCATTGGATCTGGCACTATTAGAAATGGTAAACTTCCCTCTATTACTAATGTTTTACTTGTAGAAGGATTAAAGAATAACTTATTGTCCATAAGTCAATTAAGTGACAATGGTTATGATATAACCTTTAATCAAAAATGTTGCAAAGCTATTAGTCAAAAAGATGACTCTATCCTATTTAGTGGTAAGAGGAAAAACAACATTTATAAAATAAATCTTTCAGAACTTAAGGTTCAGAATGTTAAATGCCTCTTGTCTGTCAATGAAGAGCAATGGGTCTGGCACAGAAGATTGGGGCATATTAATATGAGACGTATATCTCAGATTAATAAACCTAATCTTGTCAGAGGACTTCCTAATCTGAAGTTTACCTCAGATGCTCTTTGTGAAGCATGTCAAAAAGGGAAGTTTTCAAAATCATCTTTTAAATCAAAAAATGTTGTTTCTACTTCCAGACCACTAGAATTACTTCATATTGATCTGTTTGGACCAGTGAAAACTGCATCCATCAGAGGCAAGAAGTATGGATTAGTCATTATTGATGACTATAGTAGATGGACATGGGTAAAGTTCTTAAAACACAAGGATGAGTCACATTCTGTGTTCTTAGACTTCTGTAAACAAGTCCATAATGAAAAAGATTTCAAAATTATAAAAGTCAGAAGTGATCATGGTGGTGAATTTGAAAATAAATATTTTGAAAAATATTTTAATGAAAATGACATTGCTCATGATTTTTCTTGTCCTAGAACTCCACAACAAAATGGAGTTGTAGAGAGGAAAAATAGAACTCTGTAAGAAATGGCCAGAACCATTATCAATGAGACTAATCTGGCAAAACACTTTTGGGCAGAAGCAATAAACACAGCATGTTACATTCAGAACAGAGTGTCTGTAAGACCTCTTCTGGAGAAGACCCCATATGAACTGTGGAAGAACAGAAAGCCCAACATTTCATATTTTCATCCTTTTGGATGTATTTGCTATATGTTAAATACTAAGAAAATCTAAACAAGTTTGATTCCAAAGCACAGAAGTGTTTCATGCTTGGATATTCTGAACGCTCTAAAGGCTACAGAGTATACAACACTGAGACACAGATTGTGGAAGAATCTATTCATGTTAGATTTGATGATAAGCTTGGCATTAAAAAGCCAAAGCAGTCTGAAAACTCTGCAGATAGAGAAGTAGTCTTCACAGACTCTAAAAGCTCAGAGGCAGACAAAGATCAAGTGAAGGAACCAGAAGCAACGCCAGATGCCATTCCTTTAACTTCTCAGATGAACAATTTAAACATTTCTAAAGAATCAACTGTTAGAGGATCATCTTCCAGAATCAAAGCTCCTCATCCAGAGAATATTATCATTGGAAAGAAGGATGACCCTATCAGAACAAGATCCTTTCTCAAATCATCTCAAGCATCATTATTTGGACTGGTGTCAGTAATTGAACCAACTTCTGTAGATGAAGCTCTACAAGACAATGATTGGATTATTGCCATGCAAGAAGAGTTAAATCAATTCATCAGAAATGATGTGTGGGATTTAGTTCAAAGACCAAAAGGATTCAATATAATTGGAACTAAATGGGTCTTCAGAAATAAGCTTAATGAGAAAGGAGAAGTTGAAAGAAATAAGGCAAGGCTTGTTGCTCAAGGGTACAGTCAACAAGAAGGTATTGATTACACTGAAACATATGCTCCAGTGGCAAGGTTAGAATCTATACGCCTTCTTATTTCTTTTGCTGCACAATATAACATCACTCTATATCAGATGGATGTTAAAAGTTCCTTTCTGAAAGGCATTATAGAAGAAGAAGTTTATGTCCACCAGCCTCCTGGTTTTGAGAATGAAAAATTTTTAGATCATGTTTTCAAACTAAAGAAATCTCTGTATGGTTTAAAACAAGCTCCCAGAGCTTGGTATGAGAGATTGAGCAATTTTCTTCTGGAGAAAAATTTCATCAGAGGCAAAGTGGACACAACACTCTTTTGTAAATCATTTAAGAAAGATCTTCTAATTTGTCAAATATATGTGGATGATATCATATTTGGATCTACCAATACTATGCTGGGAAAGGAGTTTGCTAAATGTATGCAGGCAGAATTTGAAATGAGCATGATGGGAGAATTGAGATTCTTTCTGGGAATTCAGGTCAACCAAACTCCAGAGTGCACTTACATACATCAGACCAAACATGTTAAAGAACTTCTGAAGAAATTTAACATGACTGAGAGTAAGTTGGAAAAAACTCCCATGCATCCAACTAGTTCACTAGGCAAGGAAGAGGTAAGTAAGAAAGTAGATCAAAAACTCTACAGAGGTATGATAGGATCTCTTCTTTACTTAACTGCTTCTAGACCTGACATATTGTTCAGTGTATGCCTGTGTGCTAGATTCCAATCAGATCCTAGAGAATCACACTTGACAGCTGTCAAGAGGATTCTAAGGTATCTGAAAGGTACTTCTAATGTGGGTTTGTGTTACAGAAAATCTGATGATTTCAAATTAGTTGGATTCTGTGATGCTGACTACGCTGGAGACAGAGTGGAAAGAAAAAGTACTTCTGGAAGTTGTCAATTTCTAGGAAGAAATTTAATCTCTTGGTACAGCAAGAAGCAACCCACAATTGCACTATCAACTACAGAGGCAAAATATATAGCTGCTGCTGGATGTAGCACGCAGATGCTCTGGATGAAAAGTCAGCTAGAAGACTATCAGATATTTGAAAGTAACATCTCTATATTCTGTGATAATACTTCTGCTATATGTTTGTCTAAAAACCCCATTTTACACTCTAAGGCAAAACATATAGAAATTAAGCATCATTTCATCGGAGACTATGTTTAGAAGGGAATTATAAATTTAGCCTTTGTTGATACAGATCTTCAATGGGCAGATATTTTCACAAATCCCCTTGTTGAAGATAGATTAAATTTATTCTGAAAAATATTGGTATGGATTTGTGTCCAGAATAATATTTGTCAGAAGCAAATTTTACAGATGCAAAAATGCTTAATGCTCTGAAGTATTTCACCTGATCATTTATTCATTTCCTTAAATTATTTTATTTGTGAAATTCTGAACTAACAATACTCAGAGGATCTGAACGTTGGTTAACGTTTCATTTCTCAAGAGAATTCAGAAGCACATGCAAGCAAACACGTGTCACTCTGAATCTGTTAAGGTGGCGTGTACACTACTGAAGAGACGTTTGAGGTGAAGTTTGAATAGTGAAAATCTTGATTTTCCCCCCAATTTGTCAGAATCAATAAATGCTTGAAATGATTTTTATTCTTTTTCATTAAATGCTATGTGTGAACGTGACATTATCTGACTGTTTGTATGCCTAAGTGTTTACTATAAATATCTCATTTCTCACCACTTTCACATTTTTCACATCTCAAACGTTTATGCATTTCTGTCTTCTTTTCTCTCTTCACAAAAACCCTAAACGATTGACAAACTCATCTTCAATGGCAACTTCATCATCCACTGCTGCACAATTTCAATCAACCATGGTTGCAGTTACTTCTGCAAATATGGGTGTGACTCCATACATGACTCCAAAAAGAACGTTGTTAACACCTGTTGACAAACTGGAGGTTCTCTGTGAATCAATGGTGGAATTTGATTCACTGGCTGAAAATGGATTTGAGTTTCGTTCCATTATTGACACTCAAGGATGGGTAAAATATTTTGACAGACTGTTTGGACCTGTTTACCCCCATCTGGTGAAAGAATTTTGGATCCATGCTGCTGTATACCTAAAGTTTATCTTATCTTCTATTCTGGGTAAAGAGATAATAATCACAGAAGTTCTGATCAGGAAACTCATTGGATATGAGGAAACTGATGGAGTATCTCATCCGCCAGCTGGGCGTGTGGATATGGAAGAAGTGTATGAGAAAGTTATGACTGCTGGACAGTCCTCTAATAAGTTCAAAGATCTGAAGCCTGACTACAAGATCTGGCCAAAGATTTTCATGGGATGCATTCATCACAGAAAGTCTACAAATTCTCCAGATTACGTAAACAATGAATAGCTCTACTTTATGTAATGCTTAAGTCAGAGCACCAAGGTAGATCTTCCCTACATTCTGTTCATGCATTTATGGAATCATATAAATGCCTCCAGAGAATCTGTGAAAGAAAAAGGTCAGAAGATCAGAACATGGATTCCTTTTGGAAGGTTAATTTCAGATCTTCTAACAGAAAATGGACTAGTGACTGCTCTATATGTTGTTGGGGTCACAGATGAGCTTGAATTCATTATTGGCAAACCTCTGAATGCAAAGAGTCTTCAGAGACTTAAAATTGTAGAAGAACTTACATCTGCACCAAAGAAGCTGAATATCACTGAACTCAGTCAGAAGAGAATCCCAGTAGAAGACTACCCTCTGTTCTTTGTTGAAGAACCAAGAGAAATAATTGTGAGTTATATAGATGCTTGCAAGGCAGATAGAACGCCCATTCCTGCAGATATTCTGAAAAGAGCAAGGGAACCATTGCCTGATGAAGGAGAAGAAATCACAAGAAAAATAAGTCAGTCAGAAGCAGAAGTTGTGCCTGTTCAGAAGAAGCCCAAAGTTGCTGACAAGCCTCAGAAGCTGATCAAGAGGAAAGCATCTGAAGACACTCCTTCTGTTCCTGCAAAACACATCAAGATTAAAGGTAATAAATCTTTTGTATCTTCTGTAAATAATACTGTTGTAAATAATTCAACACTTAAGTCTATTCCAAAACCACCTTCTATACAAAAACAATTTGTTCCTGCTCCACCTCACATATCTGTTCCATCCCCACAAAAATCATCCAAACCTGTTTCCATCTCAAATGTAAAACCCTCTACTACACAATCATCTGTACCAAAACCAACAACAACAAAACCAAATCTGACTCCACAACCAGAAAAATCAGAAAAACAATCTGTACCACAACAACAAAAATCAGAAAAACCTACAGCACAATCTGAACAACAACAACATCCACCAGAAAAACAATCTGATAATCCACAACAAAAACAATCTGAACAACAACCACAACAACAACCACAAAAACAATCTGAAAAACACCAACAACCAGAAAAACCATCCAACCAATCTGCACAACAACAACCACAACCACAAAAACCACCATCACACACATCTGAACCTACAAAAGTTACATTTGAACCACCTTCATTTGAACCCCCATCCAAACCTTCTGAGAATCCATCAGAACCAATCAACCCATCTAGAACCCATATTCCTGAGACAGAGGTTCTAAACATCACACCTCTTAAAATTGTTTTTGAAGTGTCCTCAACATCTTACACTCCAACCACATCCTCTAACTCATCAGAATCTGATATCCACCCAGATATTCTAGTATCTCCTTCTCACAGAGATTCTGAAGTAAACCAACCAGAACCACCTGTTTCTTCTGGAACCCTTATTCCCGATCCTACCACAACACCTAACCCAACTTCTGAAATCCTCATTCCAAATCCTATCCCAACATCTACACCAAGAACATCTGTAACCTCTGCCTCGTGCAAACTATTCTCATCCTATCTTCACAAACTTCCCTATGGTTTGAAACTAAAAGATTTTTATGACAGATTTGAACCATCTGACCCTATCACTCCTTTCAAACCCAAACTTACAATCATTCTCCTATATGTGCTTCAAACTTATATTAAATCAATGTCAGCAGTAGGTTCATTAGATACAAAACCATACTCTACTAAATCTGCAAAAGCTGTTACTTCTGCTAAACCTGCTACATCTGATTTATCTGCTAAATCTGATAAACCTGTTAAATCAGCCTTCAAACCTTACTCAGATAAACCATTTGATGTTGTTTCCCATGCCTCAACTGCCAACCATGTCTGCTGAATGCGCTAAAAAGATCAAAACCTGACAAATCCTCTGAAATTCCATTCATACCCTACTACCCTCCTCCTCTGATCTCCATCCATAAATCTATCTTTCCACCTACTCCCCAACCCAGGCCAATAACCTTGGAAACTCTGTTACACCCTACACCTAGACTAAATGTTGATCATTTATTTATAAGTTTTTTTACAAGAAATACAGATGTATTTAGGTACTGTACAGAAGAAATGTTCATCAACAATGGATGCAAAGGAATCATATATCATTTGGAATGGCTTCATCAACAGATTCAATACTGTAGCATCCAATATGAAGAATGTATGTTCTGATGATGCGAAGCTCAGATTTGCTGAAACAGCTAGAAGTCTGTTCTGGACTGTTAAGAGATCTGGACCACTGCTTCTTACAGATGCTCCTTCGTCATCAGAAGAAAATCTTGAATCTGCATCTGAAGATAACCCTCTGGCTATGACTCTGATAGAACAACCTTCTGGCTCTACTGCTCCTAACTCAAACACTCCTATGGAAATTGACTCTGCTCAAGCTTCAGAAACTGTTCCACCCTCTTCATCTGAGATCAAGAAAGAGAATCCAGATCTTGAAGATAAGATTGCAGTTCTGGAAGCTGGTCAATCAGAAATGAAGTCATGGATGGCTAAACAAGACCAGAAATCTGAAGGCATGGCTCAATGGATGTCTAAACAGGATCAGAAGAATGAAACCATGGCTAAGTGGATGTCAAAACAAGAACAGTCTTCTTCTGAAATCACGGATCTGTTGAAGATGCTTTTGTCAAAACACTCTTAGTTTATTTATTTTTTCTTCTTCTGATGTTTGCATCAAATGTTTGTATATGTATCTGATTATCTTTTGATGTATGAATTTTTTACTCTGCATTGAATGAATGAAGGTTTCAAAGTTTTCTCCACATGATTTTATCTCATTTATTGTTTCCTTTTCTTTGTCTTTTCAAACTTATTACTTTTTTCTTATGACAAAAAAGGGGGAGAAAATAGATCTGAACTGTTTAATTAAACTTCACCAGAATGAAACTTCATACATATCAATTTTATCTAACATAAAATCTGAGTATTTCAGAACTCTTGATAAGAATACTCTGTAAAAGAAACTCTGAGACTATCAGATCATTTGAAAATTATCAGACTCTGACTCTGAAATACGCAAGACACTCCGACTCTCAAATGTTAAAGAACAATCAAGCTCTAACTCTGAAAAATACTCAAGACAAAAAGGGAAGTTTCTATTCCTTATTTATATTTAATTCAGGGGGGGATTCATCATCTCAGGGGGAGTTATAATTATTCTATTTTCAATTAAACAAAATTTCTGATGTTTTTGTCATCATAAAAAAGGGGGAGATTGTTAGAACACAGATTGGTTCTTAATAATATCTCTATGTTTTGATGATAACTATTATGAAATTTTGTAATTAAGAATTATATACTCTAAAATTTGCTCAAGAATGTTTGCTGCAGATATTAAATTAAATATCACTCCAGAAGCAAATTAGATCTGAATATAAGAAATATGCTAGACTCTGAAGCGTCAGATACACTCATTAGAAGATTATGAACGCTGTCATCAGAAGATCCTGAGCGTAGCCTCCAGAAGGATCTGAAGCAGAAGCTCCAGAAGAATCTGAAGCAAGTTAGAAGCATCTGAACCAAAGAAGAATTCTGTATGAAGAATTTTCAAGCATAGCTACTACAGAAGATTCTAAGAGTACTAAAGCTGCCAGTACTGAGGATCTGATTCAAATATGCTTTGAACTTGCACACGCTAAAAGCACACCTGCTGCAAAGACTCTGATTCAGCAAAACTCTAATCAACATCAGAAGGCTCTGATCAAATTAGATTCTGATGATTCTTGCTGAAAATTAATCAAGAAGAATTCAAAGATTATGTCCGCTGGAATATTCAAACGACTCTTTCCTTATTTACGCTAGACACAAGAACACAGACAAAAAATATTTCTTTGTGGTTTCTTCTTCTAGGAAAGGTCACTTGATGTGAAGACAAAAAGGCTCAGACCTTTCGGTACACTCTTCTCAACGTGAAATATTCTTGGATCAATGTGCCTATAAAAGCAAGTCTCCAACCATCTTCTTCAGTTGACGTTTTACCTGAAAAGAATTCAATATCCGAAGCTCTCGTACAATTCACATTCTTTCTAGAATTAATTTCTTTGTTCTTAATATTAAGTGAAAAATCACAGTTGTGATAAAGCTTTATTAGAAGCAATTTAAACACTTGTATTAGTAATTACAGTTGATTGTAAGAAACCTTAAGAAGATCCAGTTAGGATCACTAGTTCTTGAGAAGACTTTGAACAGTTGTTCTTAGTGCTTACTATTGTAATCAGTTGATTAAATAGTGGATTAAGTCCTTGATTGAGAAAGGCAAATCACTCTGGGAAGGGTGGACTGGAGTAGTTGAGTTCAACGAACCAGGATAAAAATACTTGAGTTTTTACTTCTATATTTTATCTTCATACTTATTCAACCCCCCTTCTAAGTATTTTCTCACCTTCAAGCTTATCATCAAATTTAATATGTATAGATTCCTCCACAATCTGTGTTTCAGTATTGTATACTCTGTAGCCTTTAGAGCGTTCAGAATAGCCAAGCATGAAACACTTCTGTGCTTTAGAATCAAACTTGTTAAGATTCTCTTTAGTGTTCAACATATAACAAATACATCCAAAAGAATGAAAATATGAAATGTTGGGCTTTCTATTCCTCCACAATTCATAGGGAGTCTTTTCCAGAAGAGGTCTTACAGACACTCTGTTCTGAATATAACAAGCTGTGTTTATTGCTTCTGCCCAAAAGTGCTTTGCCAGATTAGTCTCGTTGATCATGGTTCTGGCCATTTCTTGCAAAGTTATATTTTTCCTCTCTACAACTCCATTCTGTTGTGGAGTTCTAGGGCAGGAGAAATCATGAGCAATGCCATTTTCATTAAAGTATTTTTCAAAATATTTGTTTTCAAATTCACCACCATGATCACTTCTGACTTTAATAATTTTAAAATCTTTTTCATTCTGCACTTGTTTGCAGAAGTCAAAGAACACAGAATGTGACTCATCCTTGTGATTTAGGAACTTTACCCATGTCCATCTGTTGTAGTCATCAACAATGACTAATCCATACTTCTTGCCTCTGATGGATGCAGTTTTCACTGGTCCAAACAGATCAATGTGAAGTAATTCTAATGGTCTTGAAGTAGAAACAACATTTTTTGATTTAAAAGACGATTTTGAAAACTTTCCTTTTTGACATGCTTCACAAAGAGCATCTGAGTTGAACTTTAACTTAGGAAGTCCTCTTACCAGATTGAGTTTATTAATCTGAGATATACGTCTCATATTAATATGTCCCAATCTTCTGTGCCAGACCCATTGCTCATTATTAACAGACGAAAGGCATTTAACATTTTGAACCTTAAGTTCAGAAAGATTTATTTTGTAAATGTTGTTCTTCCTCTTTCCATTGAATATGATTGAGCCATCCTTCTGACTAACAACTTTACAACATTGTTGATTAAAGATTATATCATAACCATTGTCACTTAATTGACTTATGGACAATAGATTATGCTTTAATCCTTCTACAAGAAGAACATTAGATATAGAGGGAAGGTTACCATTCCCAATAGTACCAGAGCCAATAATCTTTCCCTTCTGATTCCCTCCAAACTTCACTTCTCCTCCAGATTTAAGCTCCAGGCTTTGGAATATAAACCTTTCTCCCATCATGTGGCGTGAGCAGCCAGATTCCAGGTACCATGGCTGGCGTCTTGACTTTTCTGCTAAATACATCTGCAACAGGGATTATCTTATCCTCAGGTACCAAGATCTTTTTGGGTCCTTTTGGGTTAGTTGCCTTGAAAGTTTGTCTGAACTTCTGTCTTTTTACAACAGTTTTGTTCTGACTGACTTTTGGCTTAAACACAGGAACGTTCTAATCAGAACGTGTGTGTTTGATATCATTGAGATGACCAAACTTGAAATGAGAGTATAAGGGAGTTTTCTTAATTATAAGTTTATCAACATGCATTGGATTTAAATCCTTTCCAGAGGAAGATTCATATCCAATTCCTTTCCTGTTGTTTCTGCTAACCCCATAGATCATTGAAGCCATCTTGCTTCTATTTAAGCTTTTAGCTAGACACTTCTGAAAGCTGAAGTCATATTCTTCTAAAATGTTTTTGCATTTAGACTTAGTTTCAGACTCAGAGTCTTGTTGAGCTTTTTCAAAAATAGTTTTCATTTTCAAATTGTTTTCTTTTAGCTCAGCAACTTCTGACTTTAACATATTATTCTCAGATTCAAGATTGTATTTAAGCTTCTTGCATTTGAGCTTAATCTGGTTATAGTTTTTCAGGACTTCTGATAGGACTTTAATAAGCTTTTCCCTAGTGAGATCAGAAAGTACCTCTTCTGAGTCAGATTCAGAATCAGACTCAGATCCAGATGATCCTTCATTCTGATCTTCCACGCCTGCCATCAGAGCCATGTTGGCGCATTCATCTTCAGATTCTGATGAGGATCCAGATTCATCTGAATTATCCCATGTTGCCATTAGAACCTTCTTCTTATGCTCAGGCTTTCTTATAGGCTTTTCTTTCTGAAGCTTTGGACATTCATTCTTGTAATGGCCAGGTTGTTTGCATTCAAAATAAACAACTTCCTTTTTTCCAGATCTTTTTGGTCCAGAGGACTCCTTGTGCTGATATGGCTTCTTGAAGTTCTTGAACTTCCTCTGTTTGTGCTTCTAGAGTCTGTTGATTCTTCTGTACAGCAAGGACAGTTCATCTTCTTCTTCAGAAGAAGACTCTTCAGAACTCTCTTCTAACACCTGCAAAGCTTTCACAGATTTGTTAGATTTTAAGGCAATTGACTTACCTTTCTTTTGAGGCTCATCTTCCTCAAGTTCAATTTCATGGCTCCTTAGTGAGCTGATTAGTTCCTCCAAAGTGATCTTTTTCAGATCCTTGGCAAGCTTCATAGCAGTGACCATAGGTCTCCATCTGATAGGCAAGCTTCTGATGATCTTCTTCACATGATCAGCAGTTGAGTAGCCTTTGTCCAGCACTTTTAGACCAGCTATGAGGATCTGGAATCTAGAGAACATAGTTTCTATAGACTCAGATTCTTCCATTTTGAACGCTTCATACTTTTGTATTAGCGCCAGAGCCTTGGTCTCTTTAACTTGAAGGTTTCCTTCATGTGTCATCTTTAAAGACTCAAACAAGTCAAATGCAGTTTCTCTGTTTGTGATCTTCTCATACTCAGTATGAGATATTGCATTTAACAATATTGTTCTAGCTTTGTGATGATTTCTGAACTCCTTCTTTTGGGCTTCAGTCATTGATTTTCTATCAATTTTCTTGCCATCCCAATCAGTGGGATGAACATACCCATCAATGACCAAGTCCCATAAATCAGCATCATAACCAAGGAAGAAACTTTCTATCCTGTCCTTTCAATAATCAAATTTCTCCCCATCAAACATAGGGGGTTTTGTGCTGATTCTTTCCCTTTCTTCATATCTATTGTTGCTGTTAGATGTTGAAGTTCCAGCCATAATAACAACCAAATATATATCAAAGTTTTCTCACGGGATCTTTTCTGTCACGGTGAAGTGGTAGCACGCACAGAACCGGAGCTCTGATGCCAACTGAAGGTGAGAAAATACTTAGAAGGGGGGGGGGGGGTTGAATAAGTATAGAGAAAATATTATGGCAATAAAAGCTCAAGGATTTTTATCCTGGTTCGTTAAACTCAACTACTCCAGTCCATCCTATCAAGAGTGATTTGCCTTTCTTAACAAGGACTTAATCCACTATTAATCAAACTGATTACAATAGCAAGCACTAAGAACAACTGTTCTTAGTCTTCTTAAGAACAACTGATCACAACTGGATCTTCTTAAGGACTTTTACAATCAATATGTAAAACTAAACAAGTGTTTAAATGCTTCTAAGTAAGCTATATCATAACTGTGATTTTTACACTTAAGTTTAAGAACAAAGAAATTAATTCAGCAAAGAGTATAAATTGTATGAGAGCTTGTAATGAATTTCTTTCAATGATTTTGTCAACTGAAGAAGAGAGACGGAGTCTTGCTTTTATAGGCACAGAGGTCCAAGTAGATTTTATGTTGAAGGTTGTGTACTAATAAGGGTTGTAGCCTTTTTGTCTTCACATCACACGACCTTTCCTAGAAGTAGAATGCACAGAGAAATCCTTTTTGTCTGTGTCCTTGTGTCTAGCATAAATGAGGAAAGAGTCGTTTGGCCAAACCAACGGACATAACTTTGAATTCTTCTTCAACAAGTTTCAGCAAATACCATCAGAGCCTTGAGTGATCAGAGTCTTCTGATGTTCATCAGAGTTTGCGGAATCAGAGTCTTGCAGCAAGTGTGCTTTCAGCGTGTAATTTCATTTGAGCAGAGTTTTATGAACCAGATCCTCAGTACTGGCAGCGTAGTACTATCAGAGTCTTCTGAAATAAACTAAGCTTGAAACTCTTCATACAAAGGTCTTCAATGCTTCAGATGCTTATGTAGCTTCTGCTTCAGATTCTTCTGTAGCTTATGCTTCAGATCCTTCTGTAGACAGCGCTCAGAATCTTCTGTAGGCAGCGTTCAGATTCTTCTAAGAGATGCTTCTGACGCTTCAGAGCATTGCATATTTTTCATGTACAGATCTAATTTTCTTTCAGAATAATATTCACTTTAATATCTGCAGCACAAATTACTTGAACAAATTTTAGAGTATATAATTCTTTAATATAAAATTTCATAAGAGTTATCATCAAAACATAGAGATATAATTAAGAACCAATCTGTGTTCTAACATGTTATGCCTGTTATGTCACCTACAATAACTATGCTTCCTGGATTGTTTCCTGAAGTATAGCCTAAGATAATAATAGAAAAACAAACTCTACGCGTTCTGATGTCATACGATCAATGTTACAGCATCCAGTCATGACATCCAACTTCACTTACCCTGCAGAAAACTCTTAGTGTATGTCATAACATCAATCATGACATTCATATACACTCTAATGTTTTGCCACAAAATGCAGTCAATCAAAAGCATCTACAAACTCCCCCTTTGGCAAATTTTTGGCTAAAACACCCTGTTAGCATATCAGAGTTTACAAGCAGCAGAAGTCTAACATATAACTTATCATGCAAGAAAGTTACTAGCTAAGCACTATAAGAGTTGTCTACACAGTTAGCTATAAGCTTCTCAGGATCAACCTGTTCACACAAAATCATCTGTTAGTCAGCACTACAGATGTCACATACTCCCCCTCAGCTGATGCATACTACATCAGCTGGGCACAACCTGCACAGCTTGCAGTCACACATAAAGCATCCAGGCTTTTTTGGATGCTATGACATTCAGGATGACATCCTGAGTCATATCACTTCCACAACATTACATTCTATCACTTGTTAGCTGTCGCTACTAGAAAAATGCATCGCGCAACGACGGGGAGGCGAAAAAGATAGGACAGAAGAGTCGCCACCGAACTTTATTTATCCCATGAGGGGAAAGGAAAATATCGAGAAAACCTTAAGAAAGAAATGGATAAGATGGTCTCGCGACCAAGAACGGGTTCGGAAGCCGGTTATGCGAGGGGAAGGTATTAGCACCCCTCGCATAACCGGCTTCCGAACCCGTTCTTGGTCGCGAGACCATCTTATCCATTTCTTTCTTAAGGTTTTCTCGATATTTTCCTTTCCCCTCATGGGATAAATAAAGTTCGGTGGCGACTCTTCTGTCCTATCTTTTTCGCCTCCCCGTCGTTGCGCGATGCATTTTTCGAGTAGCGACAGCTGGCGACTCTGCTGGGGACTGTCCTAGCAAGCCAAGCCTATTTGATTTATCATGTTTGTGTCTTACTTGTTTTATTTATTTATGCTTTATTTTCTAACTATTGGGTTTACTTGATTTGGTTTGTGAGGATGAAGCTTTCGAGCATACACACTAAGTTAGGAGGTGGATTCTTTCTGATTTGCGAGACTTAGGACTCGTTGAGTTGGATTGAATCTCACCGCTCAGATGAGGCTCCGTTGGAATAATTATGTCTTACGTGTAGTCGTAATGGCGTTCTTATCTTCAACTTGAGAGTCCGCGATTCTGAGGACCTTTTGTAGAACCTTTATTCCGAAGGTTGCTGAAACATAACTCTGTGTTCATCCTTTTGAAAGGATTACCGTCTTACGAGTAGTCGTTATGATGGGAAACTTTTGAGGGTTAGTACATGGGACTTTGTTTGAAAGGCCTTTGGAATACCCTTTGGTACACCAGTAGATTGCCCACTCGTGGGGAAAGATACCCTTTTGATGTTGTCTTGCAGGATTTGTGACTTTGATCTCGATGTGTGAATATTATCATATGCATTCATAAAACATTGCATTGCATATCATTTTGCATACCAAGAGACTTAAGAAACTGTGATTATCTCAGGTATTGGTGAACTCAATGGCTGATCTAAGAAAGAGAAGCACAAATTCCATAAAGTTTAGGGAACCAAAGTTGGAATCAATTCAAGACCTTCTGATTGACGTGCCGAAAGTTATCAAGATCAACTTTCAAGGGAAACATGGGAAATTACTTGATCTTCTCCACTCTAGAGTTGATACTTGGGCCTTGTATGCTATGGCTCAATTTTATGATGCGCCTCTCCGGTGCTTCACTTTTCAAGACTACCAGTTGGCTCCCACCTTGGAAGAATATTCTCACATTCTGAACATTAAGATTAAGGATCAACCTGTCTATACTGGTTTGGAAGAAGAACCAAAGCCTGCTGTCATTGCTCTTGCTCTTCATATGACCAAAGAAGAAGTCAAGAAGGGTCTAACCAGTAAAGGGGGTGTTCAGGGTTTTTCATTGAAGTTTCTGCTGGAAAAGGCCGCTCAGTACAAGGTTGATGAAGATTGGGAAAAGTTCGGTATAAGTGTTGCTCTGATGATTTACGGGATTGTCCTCTTTCCAAATGTGGACAATTTCATAGACATCACTGCCATCGTTCTCTTCATGCAGAAGAATCCCATCCCTACACTCCTCGCCGATGTTTATCACTCTATTCACTGGAGGAGTGAAAAGAAGGCGGGAATGATCCAGTGCTGCTCTCACCTGCTATACAAGTGGTATGTTTCTCATTTGCCCAAGAAAGGACCGTTCATGGAAAACAAGAAGGAATTGAAATGGTCTCAACGCATCATGTCTCTGGAAGCTAGCGATATTGCTTGGTACTCTCATGAGTACTATGATGTGGAAATCATCTTTAGTTGCGGATAATTCAGTAATGTACCTTTGATCGGTAGGGCCGGTTGTATTAACTATAACCCAGTCATGGCATTACGTCAGTTGGGCTATGCTATGGAAGGCGAGCCCGAAGCAGAGAAGGTTCAGAGTTTCTTTTTGCTAGCCACATCAGAAGACCCTGCGTTTGTCAGGAAGATTGCTAAGGCTTGGGGCAAGATTCATACAAAGGGGAGGAAGGAGTTAAAAGCGAAGAATTGTGTGGCAAAGGAGCCATACAACCAGTGGTTACTAGCTAGAGTAGCTGAAAGGTCGTTACCATTTCCCTTAGAGCCCTCTATGCGAGAAACACCTCCTGCTCCCACTCATGTATCCATAGAAGAGTATGAAAAACTGAAGCTAATAGTGGAGAGATTGACTAAGGAGAATCAGGACCTTCAGAATGAAGTCCACCAAGCAAATGTGGAGAACGGTCAGTACAAAAGAAAGGTGGAGTTTGAACAGGATCAAGCGGCTGAGAGTAGCAAGAAGCTAAAATTAGAAACGAATCTGAGAGTCAGGTATCAACAGGGTTACGAAGGGGCTGATGCATCATTAACAACTCTCCGACAACGCTTAAAGGACACCAAAGCTTCTTGTGATAGGGCATGGCACTTCTTTGAGATAGCCTCTGCCGAAAAGAAGGAAATACGAGAGAATCTTGAGGCTGATATTGGGGATCTTGAAGAACGACTGAGAAATGCCTTAACCTTAGTGGAAAATGAACGAAGACTCAAAGAGGAGGCATTGAAAGATTCATATGTCACATCTGACCTGTGGAATAACAAATGTCAAGAATTGGAAACTGCCCAAGAAACAGCCCTTCTGTGGAGGAATCGTTTCGAGGCTTTGCAAAGAGATAGTGCGCAGTGGCTCGAGAAAAAGGCTCAGCTCAATGAGTTGTTGGACACCCATGTGGATTCTATTTGTTATTACCAGTCGACTCTAGATACGTGTCGTGCTAGGTACAACAATTTGGTGGAGCATTGCAACCTCATGATCCGTGATATCCCATGGAGGTTGGAAAGCGCCATTCAAGATTTGGAAGGAAATGGTATCCCCCCTTCTGTTCACCACTTTATCCAGCTCTGCGACCAAATGGTTAGGAGGTTCATGTTCGAGACGAAGAAACTTGAAGAGCGTCTCCAAAGGGAGAAATTATAGTTTTAGTACTCTTGGTTTTCAGCTATTCAGTGTTTTCCTTGTAATGAGAATTGTTATTCGGCGTAGTCAGCAAATGCTTGTATTGAATCTTCCCGAATTAATGAGAATTTGCTTTTGGTCTAATTGTGTTCTTTATTATTTGTTCATTCGCGATTCTATAATACCGGTTATAATCATAGGTTTTGAAAGTCTCTTGAGCATTTGCATGAACTTGCGCATCATTTTGCATTCCCTGAAACACGACCTCACACCGCTTGCCATTTCAGAGAGAGAAAGAGAAAGAGAAAGAGCAAGCTGACTTCTTAACACTCCTACAACACGCGGGGAAATCAGCAGAGAATTATGGATCAGGTTCAAGCCGAGCTTTTGGAGTTTCGTGAGAAGATGGCGCAATTCATGGAGATGATGCAGGGGGTGGCCAATGGACAGGACCAGTTAAGGACGTTGGTTCAACCTTTAATAGCTCAAATGGATGGAAGTGGCGTTTTGCACGGAGGGGCTGCTGCTATTCCCCCTCCTGTTAATGGTGGAACCTCGCAAGTCAACGGTGGCCCAACTGTAGTCAACCTTCCGGGCGGAAGAGAACAAACTGGAATCCCCATCCCAGTTGTGGCAGGCGCCATACCTACCAGCGTGAATCCTCAATGGGACCAAGATGAACAGGATGATATCTTCTCCATGAGAGACCTTGGGGGAGGGTTACGATCCGACACTAATAGAAGGTTTGATGAAATAGAAGAAAAGATGAAGAGCATTCTGGAAAACCAGAACACTATGGGACTTGACATGTCCAATCTGGGATTGATTCCGGGACTTAGGATTCCTCCAAAGTTCAAAGTACCAGATTTCGATAAATACAAAGGAACGACATGTCCAAAGGTGCATATCCGCTCCTATTTCCGAAGGATGTCGGCGTACTCTGATGATGAGAAGTTGCTTATGCACTTCTTCCAAGATAGTCTGTCAGGACCTTCTCTAGAGTGGTACATGGGTTTGGAACCTGCCAATATTCGGAGCTGGAAGAATTTAGCAGAGGCCTTTGTCCAGCATTACCAGTACAATAGTGACTTGGCACCAAATCGAGTGCAGTTGCAGAATTTATCCCAAAGGAGCAATGAGTGTTTTAAAGAATACGCTCAAAGGTGGCGAGAGCTCGCCGCTAGAGTTCAACCTCCCATGGTGGAAAGAGAACTAATTGATTTATTCGTGGCCACATTGCCCGGAATCTATTACGAGAATTTGGTGAGTAACATGTCAGGAAGCTTCTCGGACTTGATTATCACGGGCGAAAGAGTTGAAAACGGTATAAAAATGGGGAAAATTCAAGCAACGGAAGGGACCTCATCTGGAGGTGGAAGAAATTTTTTTGGTGCGAAGAAAAAGGATAATGAAGCAAATGCAGTGTACGGCTTTAACAACCGAAAAAGGTACCTGGATCAGCGTCAGCAGCGACCGTATTACCAGCAACCGTCACAAGTAGCAAGTATTGCCATCCCGGCGACACAGCCTCCGCAACAACAACCACGTCAACAACAGGAGCAACGACCTCAACAACAGAATTATGCACCGAGACAATTCCAAGATAGGAGAAGGGTGGCGGACAGACACTTTGACACACCGCCAATGCCATATGCTCAGTTACTACAACACTTAATTCAACTGCAGTTGGTCCAGAAAAGGACAATGGCACCTCTAACTGGCCAACCACCTCCTGGATATGACGCCAACGCTAGGTGTGAATTCCACTCTGGCGCCCCCGACCACAGTATTGACAACTGTAAAGCCTTCAAACATAAGGTACAAGACCTTATTGATAGTAAAGCTATCAATTTCGATCAGGATGCGCCAAGCGTGGATCGAAATCCCATGCCTAACCATGGTAGGGGTGGTGGCGTGAACGCTATTGACAGTGAGGAAGGCCTGAACTTGGTGTCCAAAGTAGAGGATCTGAAGACGCCGTTAAGTTTCGTGAAGTGTAAGTTGTTAGAAGGAGGGGTATTCCCAGGATGTGGAAAGGATTGCGAAGATTGTATGATTTTTCCAGAAGGATGTCGGAACCTGAGGAACCATATACAACACATGATGGATGACGGTTTGTTGCAATTTAATAGAATCTGTGAGAAAAATGTTGAAGAGGTAGTCATCGAAGATAAGGATGAGGTGGCCACAATATCCATCCCATACAAAACAATTACAATTTCTGTACCTCCGGCGAGGCCCACTATTATATTCACAAAGGCAGGGCTCGTACCCTATGAAAGTTCTAAAGCAATTCCTTGGAACTATGGGGCCGAGGTTTACTACAATGGTTAAAAGCAGGAACTGAGAGGTTCACCGTTGGATTCTGTTGATAATTTGGTGGGAACTGGAGGAATGACTCGGAGCGGGAGAGTATTTGCACCTCCCGAAGTAAGTACAGAAAGGGCTGATAAAGGTAAGGAGAAGGTTATAACGGAAGAGAATTCTCAGGCTAGAGAAAAGGGAACTTTGCTGAAGGATGCGGAGGAATTCATGCGCTTGATAAGAAGGAGTGACTACAAAATTGTGGATCATTTACAACAAACTCCTTCAAAGATTTCCATCTTGTCATTGCTGTTATGTTCTGAGGCTCACAGGAATGCTTTGCTCAGAGTTTTGAATAATGCATATGTACCTCAAGAGATATCCGTTAATCAGTTGGAAGGCGTGGTGGCCCATGTCAATGCAGGTAACGGGTTGAGGTACACTGACCGCGATTTGACACCAAAAGGGAGGAACCACAACTTGGCTCTGCATATTTCACTTGAATGCCGAGGAACAATGATGTCACATGTACTAGTTGATACAGGGTCGTCTTTGAATGTGTTGCCAAAGAAGGCATTGATGAAGATCGATCATCAGGGTCTATATTGTACGCCCAGTGATTTGGTTGTGCGGGCTTTCGATGGAACTCGAAGATCTGTCTTTGGGGAGATAACTCTGCCTATCCAAGTAGGTCCAGAGGTGTTTGAAACAGTTTTCTACATCATGGATATCCAGCCTGCTTATAGCTGTATTTTGGGTCGGCCTTGGATACACTTAGCAGGCGCTGTAACATCGACTTTGCACCAGAAATTGAAATATATGGTGGATGGGAATATTGTGACCGTTTGTGGAGAAGAAGACATCATGGTGAGCCATCTGTCTTCATTCAAATATGTGGAAGTCGATGGCGAAATTCAAGAAATGCTGTGCCAGGCCTTTGAGACTGTCCAAATCAAGGAGAAGGCGTCGGTCGAGGTCAAGGCTCCAGAAGTTGCCATGTCGTCATACAAGGAAGCACGGGTCGTGGTGGAATCCGGATCAACACAAGGATGGGGACAAGTGGTAAGCGTCCCAAACAAGCAAGATAAGTTCGGATTGGGATATAGCCCACATGGATCATCTTCACAAAGCACTCCACGTTACAAAGGTCCTGTCCAATTTACTAGCAGTGGAGTCATTTTCGATCAAATCAATGCCATATCAGATGAGGAAGGAGACAACGACTGCGATATGGATGCGTGGATCCAGCCATGCATCCCCGGCCAGGGCTTGAAGAATTGGAGCATGGAGAAAATTATCACAGTGACTTATGAAGAGTAATTGATTTGTCTTGATTAATGTATTTCCATATGCTCTGCCCAAGGCATAATGGACTTTATTTGTAGGGCCCCATCTTTATGCATGTGAACAATCTTTTTATCATCAATTAAAAGGCGTCTTTTCACTCAGAATTTTGTGATCCTTGTTGTTCTTGTTTTATCTTTAACAATAAAATGGCAATGTGGTTTGTGTTTGTGTTTTTGTTTGCATATCATTTAAAAGCATAAAATCATCATCATCGCAGGTTACACATTTCAGATGCCACCGACTCAGACTCGTCTATGACTCAGTATGACTTCGACAATCCGATCTTTCAAGCCGAAGAAGAGATCGAGGAGGACGAAGACCTGCCTGAGGAGCTTGCCAGATTGCTAAGACAAGAGGAGAAGGTCATCCTGCCTCATCAGGAGGAAGTTGAAGTTATCAACCTGGGGACAGAAGAAGGTAAGAAGGAGGTCAGAATAGGGGTTACGCTGCAAAGTAATGTCAAGCAACGATTGGTTGAGTTACTCCAAAAGTACAAGGATGTTTTCGCTTGGTCATATGAGGATATGTCGGGACTCGACACGGACATCGTGGTTCATCGTCTGCCTCTTCGTGAAGAGTGTCCTCCTGTCAAACAGAAATTGAGAAGAACAAGGCCAGACATGGCAGTGAAGATCAAGGAAGAAGTTCAGAAACAGTTAGACGCCGGATTTCTTGCTGTGGCCAACTACCCACCTTGGGTCGCTAACATCGTACCCGTGCCTAAAAAGGACGGCAAAGTTAGGATGTGTGTTGATTATAGGGACTTGAATAGAGCAAGCCCAAAGGATGATTTCCCGCTTCCCCATATTGACGTGCTTGTTGATAACACCGCGCAATTCTCAGTGTTTTCCTTCATGGACGGCTTTTCCGGATACAATCAAATTAAGATGGCACCGGAGGATATGGAGAAAACGACTTTTATCACACCGTGGGGGACTTTTTGCTATAAAGTGATGCCTTTCGGGTTAAAGAACGCAGGGGCAACTTATCAACGAGCAATGGTCACACTCTTTCACGACATGATGCATCACGAGATCGAAGTTTATGTCGACGATATGATTGCAAAGTCCCAAACGGAGGAGGGGCACCTGGTAAATCTTCTAAAATTATTTGAGAGGTTGAGGAAGTTCAAATTGAGGTTGAATCCAAGCAAATGTACTTTCGGCGTACGGTCAGGAAAGCTTTTGGGGTTCATCGTTGGTGAGAAAGGTATTGAGGTTGATCCCGCGAAGATCAAGGCAATTCAAGAAATGCCAGCACCAAAGACCGAGAAGCAAGTTCGTGGTTTCTTAGGTAGATTGAACTATATTGCAAGGTTCATATCTCACCTCACCGCCACTTGTGAGCCATTGTTTAAACTTCTAAAGAAGGATCAGGCGGTCGTTTGGAACGAGAATTGCCAGAAGGCGTTTGAGAAAATAAAGGAATACCTACAAGAACCCCCAATACTGATGCCCCCGGTGGCTGGAAGACCGTTGATAATGTACTTAACAGTTCTTGACAATTCTATGGGTTGTGTTCTCGGTCAGCACGACGAGACTGGGAGAAAGGAGCACGCAATTTACTACTTGAGTAAAAAGTTCACAGACTGTGAATCCAGATATTCAATGTTAGAAAAGACTTGTTGCGCACTTGCTTGGGCCGCCAAACGCCTAAGACAGTATATGTTAAACCACACAACCATGTTGATTTCAAAGATGGACCCAATTAAGTATGTGTTCGAAAAGCAGGCGCTATCAGGAAGAATCACTAGGTGGCAGATGATTCTGACAGAATATGATATTCAATATGTATCTCAAAAAGCTATTAAAGGTAGCGTTCTGTCAGAATACCTTGCAGAGCAGCCAGTCGATGATTATCAGCCAATGAAGTTTGACTTTCCTGACGAAGACATTATGTACTTGAAAATGAAAGATTGCGATGAGCCGTTGCCGGGCGAGGGACCGGAATCGGGTTCCCAGTGGAAGTTGATCTTTGACAGCGCTGTTAACTCCTACGGTAGTGGGATTGGGGCAATCATTACAACTCCCCATGGTTCCCATATACCATTCACCGCAAGGTTAACATTCCCATGCACCAATAACGAGGCCGAGTACGAAGCATGTATCATGGGTATTGAAGAAGCAATCGATTTGAGAATCAAGAACCTTGATATCTATGGAGATTCAGCCTTAGTGGTCAACCAAATCAAGGGGGAGTGGGAAACGCGCCAGCCAAATCTGATCCCATATATGAACTACGCAAGAAGGTTGTTACCTTTCTTCGATCGAGTAGAGCTTCACCATGTGCCAAGAGCAGAAAATCAGATGGCTGATGCTTTGGCTACCCTATCCTCGATGTACAAAGTTAACTTCTGGAACGATGCTCCAATAATTGTCATTTCACGGCTCGACAGACCAGCATTTGTGTTCGCAATAGATGAAGCTCCTGATGGCAAACCATGGTTTTATGACATCCAGAACTTCCTTAAGAACCAAGAGTATCCGCCTGGGGCATCTACCCAAGATAAGAAGACTTTGAGAAGATTGTCCGGCAATTTCTATCTAAATCCAGACGGTGCGCTCTATCGGAGAAACCATGACTTAGTGCTACTAAGATGCGTGGACGAAAAAGAGGCAAATTTGCTTATGGAAGAGGTCCACGAAGGTGCTTTCGGAACACATGCAGGTGGGCATGCCATGTCTCGGAAGTTGTTGAGGGCAGGATATTATTGGTTAACTATGGAGTCAGATTGCTTCAAGTACGCCAAGAAATGCCACAAATGTCAAATTTATGCCGACAAGATTCATGTACCGCCGTGTCCTTTGAATGTCATGTCATCACCATGGCCTTTTTCCATGTGGGGCATTGATATGATTGGAAAGATCGAGCCGACCGCATCCAATGGGCACCGTTTTATCTTAGTAGCTATCGACTATTTCACCAAATGGGTCGAAGCTGCTTCCTACGCCAATGTCACGAAACAGGTCGTAGCCCGATTCATCAAGAGGGACATCATCTGTCGATATGGGATACCAGAGAGGATCATCACTGACAATGGTTCTAATTTGAATAATAAAATGATGAAGGAGCTGTGCCAGAGTTTCAAAATCGAGCATCACAATTCTTCTCCCTATCGTCCGAAAATGAATGGCGCCGTGGAAGCGGCCAACAAAAACATTAAGAAGATAGTACAGAAGATGGTGGTAACTTATAAGGATTGGCACGAGATGTTGCCCTTTGCTTTACACGGATATCGCACTTCGGTGCGTACTTCAACTGGGGCAACTCCTTTCTCGTTGGTATATGGCATGGAAGTTGTCCTGCCATTGGAGGTCGAGATCCCTTCCTTGAGAGTACTGGCGGATGTCAAACTAGATGAAGCAGAATGGGTGAAGAACAGGTTGAATCAACTCAGTTTAATGGATGAGAAAAGATTGGCGTCTCTCGCGTACGGTCGTTTGTATCAGAAGAGGATGAAGAGCGCCTATGATAAAAAGATACGTCCTCGGAGCTTTCAGGAAGGCGACTTGGTGTTGAAGCGAATTCTCCCACCGCAGAATGATCACAGAGGCAAATGGACTCCTAACTATGAGGGTCCTTATGTTGTACGAAAGGTTTTCTCAGGAGGAGCCTTGCTACTTTCAACTATGGATGGTGAAGATTTTACATCCCCGGTGAACGCAGACGCGGTCAAAAAATATTTTGCTTAAGAAAGCTCGCTGGAAAGAAAAAGAGTATCCAGGCAAGAATGGGGCATCCCGGCGAACCATAAAAGGATAGGTTCGGGCAAAAATTAGGGATATAAGGAAAATGTGAGCCCGCAAAGTTGAAAACATGAAAGGGCAACTTTGGCAAAAATGGGTATCCTGGTGAATCGAAAACCCGCAAGGGCGATTCAGGCAAAAATTAGGGATTTTAAAGCAAATGACTGCGGCCTGCGCATTGATCATCACAAGCATAGTGGATTCTAGGGAGAACGCAAAGATCGACCATTCAAATCAGTCTCTTCAGAAGTTAAAGTATCGGAAAGCGTCAAAGTCGTGCGAGTCATGGATAAGTCGTCACATGGTGTTTGTCTGTACCACATTGCCGACATTTTTGTATATTTTCCTTGCGATTGTCTTTTTGCGCAGCTTTCTCTTTTCAGGAGTTGCATCCGATGTAAAGTTGCCTATTTTTAGGCCTTTTATCAATAAAATATACTATTCAGAAAAAGCTTTTGTTCTGGTTTTAACTTTTTACCGTTTTGTTTGCAAAAGACGCCGGATATTTTTGATGGAAAAACCTTGCATACATAAACTTGTGGGATTTGCTAACTATTAATCAAGATATTTGTTTAAATAAGAACATAAGCGATAATTTGGTGCCAGCTGTACAATATATTGGTCTAGTTGTTGTCACTTTCCCCAAGCAGAGGTTGATGATGATTCTTTCCTTATCTAATCCACAGCCAAGTTAACAGAGTTAATTTTTTTCCCCACAGAATGAAACTGACTGAGGGATCGTTCATTTCCATCCTCAGCAGAGAGAGTGTGGGATAATCCTCCCAGTAAGTCTTATTCAACATCCGTAGCAGATAGTGGATTCAATCTCCGACAGAATGGAGCCATTCCTCAGCAATCTGATGTGTTTCCCCAGTAAAGTTATTATGGCTAATCATTCATAGCTGATTTTCCCGGTAGAGTGGAGTTGTTGCCTCCAGCCAAGTTGCTTGATCCCCAGCGGAGTAGTTTTGATCTTAGCAGAGCAGTTTTTACCCAGAAGTTTTTTTTTCTCGGAGGCCATCCAGGGCTTGTATTCCTCAGCACGAGTCTGTTTGCGCTAAGCGTATCTAGCTCTGACTCAACGGAGTTGGCTCTCTCTCTTTAGCATTTATTTTGCTAAAGTGGTTCATTTGCATCTACATACATGCATAGCATCTACCCAAACGCGAAGCATTGCCATTTCACAATGGAGCATTTCGTCATATTCAAACATATGCATGTGAAACATAAGCCAGGTTGTTACCCCTTTTGTTTCAAGTGAACCTCGCAGACGATCAGCATCTTTGCCCGTTGTGTTGTTTATATCCCAGCTCGTGCTGTTTCCCCAACAGAATTCTTTTATGGTCGTCACCAATGGATGGTCTTAAATTCGTTTGAATCTTGTTACTCATATATTCAGCGAAGCCTTGGCGGCAATACCAAGTGATTTAGTTCTTCAACGACGATGTTGAAAGTTTATTTCTGACGGCGATGTCAGATAGCTTAGTTCTTCAACGGCGATGTTGAAAAGTTTGTTTTGACGGCGATGTCAAGTAATTGTACTCTTCAGCGGCAATGTTGAAAGTTTGTTTTGACGGCGATGTCAAAAGGATTTGTTTTCTCAGCGGCGATGTTGAAAGTTTGTTTTGACGGCGATGTCAAAAGGACTTGTTTGTTCAGCGGCGAGGCTGGATGTTTGTTTCTGGCGGCGATGTCAGAGTGATTTGTTTGTTCGGCGGCGAGGTCGAGTGGTCTGATTCTTTAGCAGCGATGCTAGATGTTTGTTCTAGGCGGCGATGTCAGGTAATTTGGTTCTTCCAACGGCGATGTTGGATTGTGTCTTGACGGCGATGTCGGAGGATCGTATCTTTGGATTCAATATCTGTTTGTATTTAACAGAGGACTGACGGTGAGGTTAGATCTTTTTACCGACTTAATGTCGAGGCCTGACCGTGAGGTCAGATGCTTTTACCAATTATTTTAAGAATTGACGGCGAAGTCAGAAGTTTGTTTTGAGAGATGACGGCGAAGTCAGGTTATGTGAGAATTGACGGCGAGGTCAGATGTTTACTTGATTTATGACTGACGGTGAAGGCAGATGTTCCGTTCAATATGGGAATTGACGGCGAAGTCAGAAGACGATTTTAAAATTTTTTTGACGGCGAAGTCAAAAAATATTGTAAATCGGACGGTGAGGTCAGAAGATTATTTTGGAGAGTTGACGGCGAAGTCAGAGGCTTTACCAAAGTTCTGTAAAAAAATTGACGGCGAAGTCAGAAAATGTTGAGGACCGACGATGAAGTCAGTTGATTTATAATTTTGACGCTGAGATCTGACAGCGAGGATAGATGCTGTTAAAGGAGCTGACGGCGAGGTCAGACGTCCTACTTAATATGGTTTCCTGGCGGCAATGTCAGGGGTTCGTTTCGCGGTTGTCAAATTTCCGGGTCCTTGAGTATTCAACCGTCTTTTACCTTGATTGTATGAAAGTCATTCACCTTTCCTCCATTCAAGCTCTAGCCTTTTGAATAGGGGCAGCTGTTGTACCCCAAAATTTGACCGACCTCTCTGACTTATGTTTTATTTCATTGCATCAGCATATTGCACGAAACATTACATTGCATATCATTTTTTCTGCATTTTTACAGGGGGATCAAAAAATGTGTGTCAAAATATATATATATATATACCTCATCAAAAGTGTGGGCTCAAATCATCAGAGGCAGAATGTGTTTTTTTTCCAAAGGAATACTTAAAGAAGTCAATTTTTAAAGAAAAAATAAATTGAAGCAAAATGCTTAAGGTGGGGTTTGAACCCACCACCTTTTGTTTGGCAGCTCCTCACTCTACCAGCTCAGCCAAGCACACGCTTGTGAGTTACAAGGAGAAAGGAAAGTATACATGTTAAGATGTGTGAAAAAGGGGCGCTCCAAAATAAAATATGGTGGATTTTGTCTCCACCCGGGATTCGAACTCATGACTTCATGTTAAACGCGCGCTTGCTTTAACCACTGGGGTGGCGATACATCCGTTGATTATCCCACCCCAGATTTTCTAAGTACCCTATTTTCATTTCAAATGGCTGGGCAAGTTTGAGCAAAATGGCCATGCGTGAAGGAGGAGAGGTTGAGCAAAACTCAACTATTTTCAACAAAATAAAAGCCAATCCTGCTTGTTTCTTCGCGAGGATCAGTGTGGGATACTCAGTTTTCACTTTTGAAATGTGTATTTCAAGTTGCGTTTGGAATTGCAATATGGAGCCATTTTGATTTTTCACAAGTTTGTACTGAGCGTTTCCATTTCCAGGCCAACCAGCAGGGTACTTGCCTTGGTTACTTTTCTGAATCCATTACCAATCCGGGCAAGGGCAAGCAGCCTCTACACTGGCCTGCTGCAGCCCTAGTTTGTCCTTATCTCTCCACTCCAACAAAAAGCAATAAGACAAAACTCAGCAGAAAAAAATTGAATTTGAACTGGGATATAAAAGGTTTAGGGATTAGAGCAAACCCTAATAGCCACACTCTTTTCACCAGACATCTTAGAAATTTTGGAACTCTTTTTTTCGAAGTTTCTCTCAAGGGAAGTCAGGTGCAGCTTCAAGCAAGGAGGATCTCTCAAAACCCTTTTGTTTTGCTGTTGAGTCTCCTTACCAGGTATGGAGATCTGAACTTCTTCATTGTGCGCATTAAATCATGATTGGACTTTGTTTTACTAAGTTTGTTTTGACTTCTCAAATACTTGAGAGAAAATGAATATGCCATGAAATGTTTATGTTTGGATCTTATTGACTTTTGAGAATGTGTTGTGTGTGTTAGTGTGTTGTGGTTTGCTTCAATGTTGTGTCCAGGTGTGTGTTAGTACAAGACAGACTGTTTCTTTGTTTTGTAGGTGTTGTGGTTATGATAGAAATACTGACCTGTAGCAGTAGGTCACTTAATGTTTTTTTTTCTTTTTTGCTCTTTCTCATTCAAATTAATTGCTGGGTGTTTATTCTTCCTTTTGTGTTTGTTGGATTTCGTCATACATCAGGTTTAGGCTTTGTGGCAATGTTTTCACTTGGTGTTTTGGTTTGGAAACCGTGATCAGTTGGTTTGTATGATTTGTTGAATCTGCTGCATAACTTCAGTGGTGTATTGAATAAGTATGTGGTTAAGTTGTGTTTTCATGTTGGTCTTAAATGGTGTGCAAGCTGCTGTTTGTTAAGTCTGCAGTATCCATGTTTGAAATCTGTAGCAGTTACATAGTATTTGTTTTGAGTTGTGTTTTAAATCAAAACCACAGCCAGGTCTTGTGTTTGTTAGCTTGCTAGGATAGAAGTTAAGTCCAAGATGCTTAAAGTTTGAACTGAAATGTTGAACTTTGGATATGAGTACCTTGTGCCAGTTTTGGTTCTTTTTCATGAGGTGATGCTTTGTCATTTGAAGCAGTTTGAGCTAGTGCTTAATGTTGATTTTATTTTAACCTATTTTCTTGTTCTTGCTTGTACTCACAACAGTTATTTTTGCTTGTTAATCTTATCTTGACCTGCTGCCAATGGACTGTTGTTTTACATGAATAGATGTCTTGTTTGCTGGTTTTCATTATGTTTGATTGGAAACCATTTCCATGGCCGGTTATCAGTCGCTGCTATTAAGGTTTTAGGGCTGTCACTTAGAATACCTTGCTAAAGATTGGGCTGCTACCAATTTGTGTTTGAACTGTCAAGATTCACTTTGACATAATTGGAATCTGTGGATCTTGTTGGATGGGGTGCCCCACTCCTGCCTTGTTTTGTGACTAGTTTTAGTTAGTTTAGGCATGTATACTAATAGGAGTTGGGTGTTGCCATTAAATTCACAAATGTTTGTTAGCTCGGTTACCATGCTAGGTTTTGGTTAGTGACTGTTATTAGGACAGCTAGGGGGCTATACCATTAAAACATGTTTATTGAATTTCTTCATGAATTGTTGTTTGCAATCTCTACTATCTATTCCTGTTGGAAACCTGTCAACTTTTTCGATCCCTTTGGTTTTCATATTTAAAACTTCTTCAATCCTGGCTGCTTGAAATGTATGCTTGGCTGTTATGATTTATCTGGTCATTGAGTTGTGTTTTGTTTAAATTGCATTTCATTTAATACACCATTCAGGGGTATCGCTATTAATTATTAGGTGTAGTAGGGCCGTTAATTAGCATGGTTGTGGACCTTGTTAGATGGTGAATGGCAAGTTTTAAAATGGTCCAAATTTGGATGAAATTGTTAGTAGTTTGTAAGTTGTGTCAAGCTGATTAAGTTTGGGTTTGAAACCTTACCATGTTGTGCTATGCAATTATGAAGTAGAAAGATGGCATTGTTACATTCATGTTGATTGCTTGAAATGAAGAGGTCATTGGTTTGTGAAATGGACGAAACAGAAGTGGGTTGAATGTTTAAGTAGCAAATTGACTTATTGAATTGTTGATTAATTGGTTTGCCTGAACCTGCTTGCTTGCATTGGTTGTTAGAGGATAACTAAAATTGGATTATTAGTTGAATTCCTGCTAAGTTAGTAACATAACTTCAGCTAGGCTTAAGAGGTAAACGTGTTGTGGTCAATGCGCTATGTTATGATTTGATCCCATTATGCTTTGGATTTGTGTTTTGGAGTTTGGATTAGGAATATTTGCTGAGCATCATTATGAGCTTTACAGTTCTGACTTGTTTAGAACCTGTTTGGGATTTGGTTTTGCCGTGTTGATCATTAATTTTCAAAAGGGATTTCAAACACCTCTTTACATAAGCATGCGAATTTTTCTGTGTATGCTGTTTTTTTGAAAAAACCATTGGTGCTATCTTCTTCCTCTTGTTTTTCTGGTCAGTTTTGATATAGGGTTTGCACGGTTTGGTTGAGGTACGGTTAAGATACGAATCAAAATGTATTGGGGACGGTTGGTTTTGTTCTTGGTTTTGCCCAGAAATCTGCCTCGCTTTGGTATTTGATTTGATGGGGTGGCATAAATACACGGATGTATCGCCACCCCAGTGATTAAACACTAACCTTTAAGTATCTTGCCTCACCCCAATGACCTGAGTTCGAGCCCAACTGGGGGCCTTTTTTCGCTTTGTTTTATTTTTATTCTTCACTCCTTGTTTTTTCTTTTTCTTCTTCCATATCTTATCAGCACGCGCGTCTTGGCTGAGTGGTTGAGCTGTATGCTTGCAAGGGCGTGGGCGTGGGTTCGATCCTCCCCATGGCACTCCCACCCTTTGTTTTATTATTTTTGTTAAGTTTAATTCTTTATTTTTGTTTTAATCATACAAAATTCCAAAATTCATAACTTTAGCATACTTTAATATTTTTGAGTCGTTCTTTTTTTAATTGTTCACAATGATGATTATTTTCATTTAATGAAATAAAATTTCAAATTATTGGTATTCTCAACACCCTTGACTTGCTTGGAAGTTGGTCCTCTGTTAGGGTTGTTTACTTTACATCTCATTAACACTTTTCAAGCCATCTTGTAGATGATTTCTTTGTATTGAATTAAACGAGGGGATTAAGTGTAGACTTTCTTCCTCTTTGAGTGTTGGGATGCCCACTGTAGTGAGGGTGGTTTCGACACTCGTCTTTCAATGCGAAGACGCTTCTCATCCATTTTCAAATATCATGAACTAATTTCTCTTTGTATTGAATTAAAAAGAGAGGATTAGGTGTAGACCTCTTCCTCTCCGAATGTTGGGATGCCCACTGTAGTGAGGGTGGTCTTGATATTCGTCTTTCAATACGAAGACGCGACTTTATCCACCATCTCGCTTTCACGACTTCCTTCCGTAATCTTTCTCACCTAAAACCTCGGTCTCGCATCGAGTGCATTTTCAAATCATTTTCACATTAAAACTTGAATGGTCGTGGAGTGGTTAGGCGTAGGCCTTCTCCTATCCCGAGTGTTGACGTTTACCGTAGGGTTCTCTGTCGCAAAAAGCACTTACCATTCAAAACCAAAAACATCATTAATAAGAGAGTGAAGTTCTCTTCGCATTGAATTAAAGAGAGAGGATTAAGTGTAGTCTTCTTCTTCTCTGAGTGTTGGGATGCTCACTGTAGTGGGGGTGGTCTCGATACTCGTCTTTCAATACGAAGACGCTACGTTCGCCACACATTTTTTACAACAAAAACTTTGAGATAAAGAATTAGGTACTACCCGTAGGGGTTACTATCCGAGGACCTATCTCGCCCTAAAAACAATCTCAACCAATCAAACATGATACCTTGCCTCGCATGGCGAAAACTAATCGATCTTTCAACAGGGATATGTTACGTCCGTTCTACCGCAAACAGGTAACGCCTAAGTCTCCAACGAGCGAGCAGCAAAACACCTAACTGCTAGAACGAGCACGATAACATCATCCACACAAACACACCGGTTATCCGCACCGTAGGCACGAACTACGTTGCTCTGATTTCTCTTGCATGTTGAGAATACGTAGGCATAGGATTGTGACAATCCTAGCGAGCACCCTTTTTTTCTTTTCCACCCTTTCCTAGAAAGGCATGCTACGTCCGTTCTACCACAAACATGTAACGCCTAAGTCTCCTCACATGCGAGCAGCAAAACACCTAAACTGCTAGAATGCGCACGATAGCATCGTCTACCAAAACTCACCCATCAACCGTAGGCCGAACTACGGCTGCTCTGATTCTTTACTTCTTTTGAGTAAGGATACGTAGGCACAAGGGCCACAATCCTTGCCGAGCACATTCCCCCCTATATCTGTAGTTCCCCGAACTACGTCGACTCTGACTTTCTCATATCTATTGAGAATACGTAGGCCTAGGACAGCGAAGTCCTACCGAGTCTGTTTTGTTCTCTTTTTCCTCCTAACTTTATTGTTTCTAACCCTTCTTCTTTACCCTTTGGAAAACACTTTTATAGCATAATATTTAAGCAAATAAATTCACACATACGACAAACAAAAGGTTCCCATCGAGTACGATGGATGCGAGGGGTGCTAATACCTTCCCCTCGCATAACCGGCTTCCGAACCCGTTCTTGGTCGCGAGACCATCTTATCCATTTCTTTCTTAAGGTTTTCTCGATATTTTCCTTTCCCCTCATGGGATAAATAAAGTTCGGTGGCGACTCTTCTGTCCTATCTTTTTCGCCTCCCCGTCGTTGCGTGATGCATTTTTCGAGTAGCGACATTAGCCTAGACTGCAGATGTTACACTCTCTGTGGACCATCCTGTGCTACTCCCCCTGAAGAGATGCACATCACTTACATTCTGCCAATCATTCTGCAGACGTACACCCTACTAACAGCTATAATACTGGTAGGTTCCATCAAGGAACACACACACACATCTAACATACATTCCTATACTCATTAGGAACTCACACAACACTAACAACATCAGCTATTATCACACATGCAATACACTTGTAGCAGCAATTCAGCCAAGTCTTCCACCTGTGAAAGATACATTTCTCTAACCTGCTGTCACTACCTCCTGTTATCTAACACTCTCTCCCCCTTTTTAGCCACAAATTGAAATCAAACTAATGTGTAACATTACACAAGTTAGGGGTCATTACATAAATACTTCTCATGAAGAGCTTCACAAATTCAAGTTGTTACAAAAGTTAAAACAAAAACAATGAAATACTCAAACCAGCAACACATGTCATTAGCTCAGCAACCAGCAGACTGAGCCCCACAACAGTCTATCAGCCCACATTATTCATCTTCCTCAGAGGAACTGGAATCACTGTCATCTGAATCTGACAATGAGATGTCCTTATTGATGTCATCAGGATCGTCCTCTGGCATATCAAAATTGTAAGGTGGATCCATGCGAGCCAGGGGAATGGTGATGCCCCGAAAGGGCCGTCCTTTCTTGAGTATACCATCGACAATTTCCCCAATGGATTTGTCCACGTATGCCGAGTCTTCCCTATTTCTGATTCGCCTAAGTTATTCAGCAGTGGGAAGAGGATACTTGCTCTTGGGTTCTTCAGCAGTGGGAGGGGCATCTTTTGAGGATTTGGGAGGGTCTTGGATGAAGAGGCATCAAGATGGAAGGACATCTTGTTGCGGAGTGCAGACTGAGAATTCTGTAGTATGGAGGAGGTGGAGAAAATTGTATATGCAGTGATGTAGCATGTTTGCGTGGAATGGAAAGTTTTTATGGTCAAGGTCGTGGACTGCATTGATGTTTTAAAACTCTCACGTGCCAGTAATTGCTATGAGTCCTCATACATGCAAATACCCAATTTTCCTCTTAGATTCTCAATTTGAGCAGCATCTAGAGCCTTTGTAAAGATGTTAGCTAGTTGTAGTTCAGTGAACACATGTTCCAAGGAAATCACTTTGTCTTCCACAAGGTCTTTTATGAAGTGATGTCTTATATCTATGTGCTTAGTTCTGCTATGATGTATTGGGTTCTTGGAAATATTGATAGCACTAAGAATTTCACAGTACAATGTCATGACATCCTGAGTAGCATTGTATTCAGTTGACATTTGCTTCATCCAAACCAGCTGAGAATAACTACTACCAGCTGCTATGTATTCAACTTCAGCAGTGGATAATGAGACACAATTTTTCTTTTTGCTGAACCAAGATATGAGGTTGTTCCCTAAGAAGAAGCATCCACCAGAGGTGCTTTTTCTATCATCAGCACTTCCAGCCCAATCAGCATCACAATATTCAGATAATGTAGGATCACACCCATGAGAGTAGAGTATACCATAGTCACAGGTTCCATTCACATATTTTAAAATTCTTTTGACTTGATTTATGTGGCTTACCTTAAGATCTGCTTGATATCTAGCACACACACCAACTGCAAAGGCAATATCAGGTATGCTAGTTGTTAGATACAGAAGGCTGCCAATCATGCTTCTGTACAAGCTTTGATTAACACTAGTCCCACTTTCATCTTTTGATAACTTCAGATGAGTAGGTGCAGGTGTTCTTTTGTGACCAGCATTATCCAAGCCAAACTTTTTGACTATGCTTTTGGTATACTTACTTTGGGAGAGAAATATAGACTCCTCCATTTGTTTGACTTGCAGCCCAAGCAAGTAAGTTAGTTCTCCATACAAACTCATCTCAAACTCAGATTGCATCTGATTGACAAATTGTTTAACCAATTTCTTAAACATTCCACCAAAGACTATGTCATCCACATAGATTTGCGCAATCATGAGTTTTTCATCCTCATTTTTCACAAAAAGGGTCTTGTCTATTCCTCATTTCCTGTACCCATGGGTAGTAAGAAACTCAATCAATCTTTCATACCAAGCCCTTGGAGCTTGCTTCAATCCATAGAGAGCTTTCTTCAACTTGTACACATGGTTTGGTAAATTAGGTTCATCAAATCCCTTGGGTTGTTCTACATACACTTCCTCATTTAAGTATCCATTTAGGAAGGCACTTTTTACATCCATCTGGAATAGTTTGAACTTCAGAATGCAGGCAATACCTAACAAAAGCCTGATTGATTCTAGCCTTGCAACAGGTGCAAAAGTTTCATCAAAATCAATTCCTTCTACTTGAGTGTAGCCCTGTGCCACCAATCTAGCCTTGTTTCTGATCACAACTCCTTGTTCATCTGACTTGTTCTTGTAAATCCACTTGGTTCCAATGATGTTAGTTCCTTCTGGTCTTGGAACCAATTCCCTCACTTTATGTCTTTCAAGCTGTTCCAACTCATCTTGCATAGCCTTGATCCAAAATTCATCAGTTAAGGCCTCCTTTACATTTTTGGGTTCAATTTTGGATACAAAGCATGAATTTGAGATGATTTCTCTAGCTCGGGTCCTTACACCACTAGTGGGGTCTCCAATGATAAGATCTTTGGGATGATCTTTCAGAATCCTGATAGAGGGATCTTTATTAGGAGATTCTGATTCAGAATCTGGCTGTCCATTTTGAACCTCTTCAGTATTGACCATGTCCTCAGCAGGTGTCTCAAGGAATGTTTCAACATCCTCAATGACATTGGTTTCTTCATGCTGATCATCAATGATAACATTAATGGATTCCATCAAGACTTTTGTTCTGGTGTTGTATACTTTATAAGCTCTGTTGTTGATAGAGTATCCCAGGAAAATGCCTTCATCACTTTTGGAATCCATTTTCCTCCTTTGTTCTCGATCTGTCAAGATGTAACACTTGCTCCCAAAAACATAAAAATACTTCATTGTTGGCTTCCTTCCTTTCCACATTTCATACAGGGTGGAAGAAGTTCTTTTTCTCAAGGTCACTCTGTTGTGAACATAACATGTTGTGTTCATAGCCTCAGCCCAAAAGTGCATAGGTAATTTCTTTGCATGAATCATGGCCCTAGCAGATTCTTGGATAGTCCTATTTTTCCTTTTCACTACTCCATTTTGATGAGGAGTAATAGGGGAGGAGAACTCATGACTGATCCCTTCAGATGATCAGAAATCAGCAAATTTGGAGTTTTCAAACTCCTTACCATGACCACTTCTGATCCTGACCACACCACATTCCTTTTCTCTTTAAAGTCTGATACACAGCTCTTTAAATACTTCAAATACATATGATTTTTCTCTGATGAAGCTTATCCAGTTGTATCTGGAGTAGTCATCAACAACTATATAGGCATACCTTTTTCCACCAAGACTTTCTACTTGCATTGGCCCCATCAAGTCCATGTGCAATAGTTCCAGAACTCTGGAGGTAGTCAGGTGTCCAACCCTTGGATGAGATGTCTTGTTTGCTTTCCTACTTGACATTCACCACATACCTTTCCTTCATCAATAGTTAGTTTTTGAATTCCTCTCACAACCTCCTTGGAGATGATCTTCTTCATTCCTCTAAGATGAAGGTGCCCAAGTTTTTGATGCCACAACCTTACCTCATTTTCTTCTCTGGCCATAAAGCATGTTGTGGATCTACTAGAGTCCTTAGGCTCCCATAAGTAACAGTTGTCTTTAGATCTAGACCCCTTCATTACTTCTTCATTATCACCATTTGTGACCACACATTCTTCTTCAGTGAATTTCACACTTAGTCCTTGATCACAGAGCTGACTAATGCTGATCAAGTTGGCAGTCAGTCCTTTCACTAGCAATACATTTTCCAGGTTAGGTACTCTATGGTAGTCTAGTTTCCCAACACTTTTTATCTCTCCTTTTGCTCCATCACCAAAAGTCACATAACTAGTGGAATGAGGTTTGATGTCCACCAGCAGATTCTTTATTCCAGTCATGTTCTTAGAACAGCCACTATCAAACTACCAGTCTTCTTTAGCTAACACTCTTAGAGAGGTGTGATCTATTAGACTAAACTCCTTTGCCACACATTGTTGCTTCTTGGTAGGAGCACTTTGATGAATGTGGCTAGGATATCCATGCAGTTTGAAGCAAAAAGGTTTTAGGTGACCAAATTTTCCACAGTAATGACACCTCCACCTTTGGAACTTTCTTCTTGTCTGCTTCATGTTCTTGTTCCTCTGATGTTGTGACATTGGTTGTGACATCTGGTTTGACCTCTGATTTTCAGACTCTGGTCTCTTGAATCCCAAGATGGGTTTTTGTTCACCAACAAATCCCAGTCCAGACATGTCTCCTGCTATCTGACCACTCTGTAGAATTTTTTCAAGAGTGTCAGTCCCAGGGTTTAGCATCCTGATTGATTTTGACATCTGCTCAAGTTTACAATTCAACAGGCTGACCTCACTGTTGAGCGAGTCTATTGTTGCAAGATGTTCCTTCTTCTCGGCCTCCAACTTCTTAATGATCCCTTTTTGATTTTCTCCTTGTTGGCATACCTCTGCACTTTTGAAACACAGTTGTTTGTATGAAGCTGTAAGCTCATCAAAAGTCAGCTCATCCTCACTTGAGTTATCATCAGTTGTGCATACACTGTTTAGAACAGTGACATGTCTGGCAGACTCCTTTTCTGATCTACTTTCAGAGTCTCCATCAGACCAGGTTACATTTAGGCCTCTCTTCTGTTTCTTTAGATAGGTAGGGCATTTAGTTCTAATATTTCCATATCCCTCACATTCAAGGCATTGACCTCCTTTGCCTTGATTGAGCTTTTCTGCTAATGTCAGATGGGATGAACTTGTCACTAGCTCTACCCTTCTTATCTACCCTTTTCATGAGTCTGTTGAATTGTCTCTCAAGCATAGCTACAGCTTCTGAGAGATTCTCCTTGCTTCCATCATTGTCTTCATCTGAGACCTCTGTTGTATTTGATACAAGAGCTATGCTTTTGTTCTTTTTCTCCACAACCTGATCACATATTCCCATTTCAAAAGTTTGAAGAGACCCAATGAGTTCATCCACCTTCATGTTGCATATGTCTTGAGCTTCTTCAATGGCAGTGACCTTCATGGTAAACCTTTTAGGAAAAGACCTGAGAACTTTCCTCACAAGCTTTTCTTTAGACATCTTTTCTCCCAAAGCTCCCGAGGTGTTTGCAATTTCAAGAATATTCATGTAGAATTCATGAATAGTCTCATCCTTCTTCATCCTCAGACTTTCAAACTTGGTGGTTAGCATTTGAAGTCTTGACATCTTGACTTTAGAGGTTCCCTCATGAGTTGTTTTGAGTGTATCCCAAACCTCTTTAGCCAGCTCACAATAATGCACCAGTCTGAAGATGTTCTTGTCTATACCATTTAATAAAGCATTCAAATCTTTAGAATTCCCAAGAGCCAAGGCTTCTTGCTCTTTGGTCCATTCTTCTTCAGGTATAAGTACAACCAATCCATCTTTATCAATCTTTACTGGATGTTCCCATCCTGAGTTTGCATCTCTCCATGCCTTGTTATCTAGACACCTCAAGAATGCAATCATCCTAGGTTTCCAATAGTCATAATTAGAGCCATCCAAAATTGGTGGTCTATTTGTGAATCCTATGTCTTTATCCATAGTACCAGAATTTATCTTCCCTAGATCTCATCCAGAAAATAACAGGCAGGGTGCCTGCTCTGATGCCAATTGAAATTATGGCAAGCACTCGATGAATGTTATCACGGATGTTATGACATCCACTGTAACATAGACTACTGCACTTAATAATAAGCTATAAATGGAAATCAATAAATAACACAAGTAATTGTTCACCCAGTTCAGTGTCAACCACACTTACATCTGGGGGCTACCAAGCCAGGGAAGAAATTCACTATCAGTAGAATTAATTCAGAGTCAAACAATCCCAGTTTGCACTCTTCACTTAAGACCTACCCAATGACACTTCAGCCTAGAGACCACTAGACCTGAGTATACCCATTCACTCCCTCTTAATCACCTCAGTGATATAAACCAATTCACAATTACAGTAGAGGTATATAGACTCACTTCAAATACACACCTTGATCTTGCTTCACAACTTTGATCAAGTGACACAAGCCTCTAGCTTAAAAGCTTTGAGTGGCACAATGAACACAACAGTTCATACACACTAAACCAATGCAAGTATACATCATACAATTGCTTGGCACACAAGGAATCCTAAGACTCCTAGACACACGTGAAGGGAAAACCTCTTTACTCACAAATCACACTCTCCAATCTCTGTCTTGAAGCTCTTTCTTCAAGCTCTACCATATTAGGAATGATCCTTCTGTTATTTATAACAACATACTAGCTTTGGGCCTTGATGGAGAAACTAGCTTTACCCAAGATAAACCTTTCTTCATGAAGCTGCGCACTTATCATCAGGTCAGGAGTCTTCTATGTTATGCCTGTTATGCCGCCTAAAATAACTATGCTTCCTAGATTGTTTTCGGAAGTATAGCTGGAGCTAATAACAGAAAAACAAACTCTGCGCGTCCTGATGTCATACGATCAATGTTACAGCATCCAGTCATGACATCCAACATCACTTACCCTGCAGAAAACTCTTAGTGTATGTCATAACATCTGTCATGACATTCATATACACTCTAATGTTTTGCCACAAAATGCAGCCAATCAAAAGCATCTACAATTTCTAACAAAAAGAGGTTCTTACGAACCGGACTTTAAATCCATAAACGCATCCGAAAACAGTTTTAAAATCAGTTTTCTTAAACATTAAAGATTCCTACATAACGAAACCAAGCGCTTTCGCTTCCTTTGAACAGTTAGAACTAACCAAATTTATCTAAAGGTTGGACGGCTTTCTATCTTATCCAACAGAATTTAAGTGCATAAAATAAGTGTTTAAAAATCAGAATAACCCCTAAGTAATTCTATCGACAGCCGTATGGAATACTATTATAACTATAGTCCTTGCATCCTAGCCTTTAAGATTTAGCCGGACATGGTAAAGTAAGTAGACATGGTAAATAAGTGCGAGTAAATAAAGTGTGGGTAAATAAATTAAGTGCGATAAAGGGTGCGATAAATAAACAGTGCGATAAATAAATAATGCGGAAAGTAAAAGCGGATAAATAAAAAGGCGATAAATAAACAGAAACCTGCTCAAATGAGAGGCTTTAAATCTTGGTACAACTGGAAGTAAATGACAGAAATAAAATGGCGACAGGATTAACTTCTATCCAAGTGCTCCAAACCCGATTACAGACTCGATTAAATAATGTAATAACCCCTTGATGTGAGAAATTTATTACTTTTACAATAGAATGAAATTTATGGCTTGAGTTCTGTAACTAAGCTTGGATGATTAGAAATGAGACAGAACTCCTCTATTTATAGTGATAGGAAAGTACAGGTAAGGACAAGAATGCCCCCAACTCCTTTTGAGAGGGAAACGAGTTTGTGAAGGTGGTGCCCGCCACCTCCCTATGTCACCCGCCACATGAACTAAGGTGGAAAGGAGTGGGAGACGTGGTAGTTATCAGCAGTTGTCTTCTATCTAATGTGTGGCATCCCCTATGGCGCCCGCCATGGTGGAATCCATGTGTACAATTTCAGAGAATGCTGGTCTTTTAGCTCGTTTTTCTTCATTTCTTCTCGAGTAACTTTGAAAATACAAAAACCTCAAAAAGAAATAAAACAAAGGCATAATACGAGAAAACGGAAATAAAATCTTAAATAATGTGCGCAAGTCGAGTCGAATAAACAATATATTTTAGGTTTATCAAATTCTCCTACACTAAAACATTTGCTTGTCCTCACGCAAAACATTACGACAAAAAAAGGTGATATCCATAAATGATCAGAGCGAAAAGGGCTTATAAGTTCAAGCTGGGATGAAGCGATAGGTAACAACTTGGTAAATCACGGGTATTGAAACGAAACTTCTCCGTAAACACGGACATAAGCTTCGTTCTTACACAAATCAATCCATACTACTCTATTGTGTCTAGGCCTACTTTCAAATCTCTTTTTGGGTCCTTTTCATTCTGGTGCAATCACATTAAGTCCGTTATCTGCACGAAATCATGGTGAAGTGACCGGTTAGTGTTTCTGATCTTAAGCATGGGGCTCTGGCACACAAATTGGTGTAACCCCTTTTATTGGCCCACTTGTATCTGTGGGGGATCGAATCGTAATCCGCCCTACCAAGTTCAGTACTAGATACCTCTGAACCAACTAACAATGTGAAGATATTTTATTTTGTTTCATCATTTTTTTCTTTTTCTTTTTCGAAATTTTTACAACTTTTTGGGTTAAATGACCTTGTGAGAGTTACCTATACCCGAGTTGCAATTATTTTATTGAGTTGCAATTATTTTATTTAGCATATCGATCATTCACTTATTTTCATCGGTCCTTCACTTAGATAAGGCTTTTGGCCGGAGCTAACTGCTAGGATAAACTACTAAGGGCTTACTATGAACATTCTATTAAGGCCATGGTACGCAGGGTATCGGGGTTGATTTCTGCATTTGCGAAGCCTAAGGAGTTATAATGGTACCGATGTTTCAAAAAGAATTTTTCAAATCATCCGCATCCTAACTCGAACTTGCCTTAAAGCCCAAAAAATTTTCAGGATAGTACACTATTTGTCGATAAAATTTTTTGGTGGGGCGAAGTAATGAGGGAATAAGGATATACTGTAAATTGACTCTTTAAGCACATGTGCTAAAAAACGAGAAAAAGGAATAAGGGAAATAAGCAAGAACGTGATAAAAGGAATGAAAAATGCGAGAGAAAAAAAGAGAAAATAAATAAATAAATAAATAAAGTCTCCTCCCACACTTAAATTGAACATTCTCTCCAACGTTTCAAAATAAGCAAGGGATGAGGTATCTGAAGAGCCTAAGGCATGCTGTCGGTGCTGTCACCAGTGTGCTCGGAGTACCTAGGGCGGTGGGATCTGTTGCGACAATGATTGGTCTGAGAAGCATCGAACTCGTCGAATCTGGTGGTCAGAGTAGCTTGAGATTGCATTATGCTTTGCATGGACTAACTCATATGCTATTTAGACTCTTGCATGAATCTCATATTCTTAGTTAATTGTTGCTGGATGGTGGTGAGAAAGTTATCGCGTCTCTCCTCTCTTGCTAATTAGTCTTACCACATCTGCTCATATATATAAAAATCGGGAGCGGTACCTGCAGAATGGTAAGAGGAAGACGATGCAGTGTGTGTTTGTGGTATATGGTGAGGCGGCATATGATGATCAGAAGACTGCTCTCGCCGGTCATACTCATCATCTGTATCATCGTCGTCACCAACAGGAATGCGCGCAACGACGGGGAAGGCGAAAAGGAAAGGGCAGAAGAGTCGCCACCGAACTTTATTTATCCCATGAGGGGAAAGGAAAATATCGAGAAAACCTTAAGAACAGAAATGGATAAGATGGTCTCGCGACCAAGAACGGGTTCGGAAGCCGGTTATGCAAGGGGAAGGTATTAGCACCCCTCGCATCCATTGTACTCGATGGGAACCATTTGCTTGTCGAATGTGATTTTATTTGCTTAAAGATTTTACTATGAAGAGTGTTCCAAAAGATACAGAAAAGGGTTTAGAAACGGGGAAAGGAGGTAACAGGGAAGAAGAGAGAAAGGACGGACTCGGTAGGACTTCGCGGTCCTAGGCCTACGTATTCTCAACAGATATGAGAAAATCAGAGTCGACGTAGTTCGGGGAACTACATGTGATAGGGGGATTGTGCTCGCCAAGACATCGCCGTCTTGTGCCTACGTATCCTCACCTGGTATGAGAAATCAGAGCAGCCGTAGTTCGGCCTACGATTTGTTGATGTTTTTATGGATGATGATATCGTACGCATTCTAGCAGTTAGGTGTATTGCTGCTCACTCGTTGGAGACCTAGGCATTACCTGTTTGCGGTAGAATGGACGTATCATATCCTTTTCGAAAGATAAGTTTTCGCCATGCGAGGCAAGATGTCACATTTGATTTGTTGAATTTTTTTTAGGGGCGAGATAGGTCCTCGGATAGTAACCCCTACGGGTAGTACCCAATTCTTCATCTCAAAGTTTTTTGTTATGAAAGGGTGTGGCGAACATAGCGTCTTCGTATTGAAAGACGAGTATCAAAACCATACACACTACAGTGAGCATCTCGACACTCGGAGAGGAAGAAGTCTACACTTAATCCTCTCTTTTTAGTTTAATACAAAGAGAACTTCATTCTCTTATTAAAGTGTTTTTGGTTTTGAATGGTAAGTGCTTTTGCGACAGAGAACCCTACGGTAAACGTCAGCACTCGGGATAGGAGAAGGCCTACGCCTAACCACTCCACGACTATTCAAATTTTTGTTATGAAAAGAGTTTAAAAATGCGCTCGGTACGGGACCGAGGTTTTTAGGTGACAAAGGTTACGGAAAGAAGTTGTAGAGGGAGATAGGTGGCGGATAAAGTCACGTCTTCGTATTGAAAGACGAGTATCGAGATCACCCACACTACAGTGAATATCCCAACACTCGGAGAGGAAGAAGTCTACACTCAATCCTCTCTCTTTAGTTCAATACCAAGAGAATCGATTTATTTATTGTAAGTGTCTTGAAAATGCACTCGGTACGGGGCCGAGGTTTTTTAGGAGAAAAAGGTGTGGATGAAAACGTCTTCGTATTGAAAGACAAGTATCAAGACCACCCACACTACAGTGAGCATCTCGACGCTCGGAAAGGAAGAAGTCTACACTCAATCCATTCTCTTTAGTTCAATACAAAGAGAACTTTACCCTTTTATTAAATATGGTGAATTGGCTTAACAATCGTTTGAGAAAATCCGCTTGACGTTGGGTCAAGGGTTTAATTGCTTAAAAAGGTTTGAGGTGACACGAACAAGGTCGATGGCGGACGCACAAGGCGACCGACTTACATGGTCGAAAATGGCTCGATAAAATCGAGAGTTTTTTTTTTTTTTAAAATGGTTATGTAATCAAGAGTCAACAAAGACAATAGCCATATTCACACTAAAACCATGCAAACATATGGGTTAGTCGACAAAAAAAATCGAGACATGCAAAAAAAATGGCACGAAGAAAATTTTTGATTCTGTTTTTGACAGGTCGCGCCGCGAACATGGGTCGCGCCGCGACCTGAAGCGAAAAATACAGTATGTACTGTATTTTTTGTTGTCTTTTGTGATTTTCTTCCCTTTTATTGGTTCTTTAAAAATGGTTTTTTGGGTCCCCTTAGAATCTTACATGGTATACTTAGTACAACAACACTTAAGATAAAAGACAAATGCAAGATATAAAGAGGGAAAAGTTTAAAGAAATGGATACCTCAAGAGCTTTTATCCTTCTCGCGAATACTCCTCTGGTTTTGGTTGGTTGTGCTCCCCCTCTTCACTCTATATGGTGAAAGTTTTGATCTTCAAGGGTTCCTTGTCTTTCTATGGAACTCTTTTTTTGGTTTTCTCTCTTACTATTTTTCTGGTTTTCTTTGCAATGTGTGTTGCTCTCACTATTTTCTGTTTTTCTCTTCTCTCTTACCCTCTCAATCTTGTGTATGTGAATGATAGTCAATGAAAAATAAATTTGTTTGCAACTCCTTCCTTTTGTTGACAGCCCCTTTCCCCTCTCATCTCACTTTTTCTGCTGCTTTTTCCGCTGTACCAAACCAATGGCTCTTGCACAAGCTTCAATTTTCAGAATTTCCATTCTTGGCAACAATTATGGCCACTTTCTTGGTGCAGCCCCACTTTTTCCACTTCTAGTATGCTGCTTTTGCTGTATTTTTCTACAGCACTCCACCTTGCTATCCATCCTTATGTCCATTGGTTGGTTATGCTTGGATATATTCATGTAACTAACACCACTACCTTTTGGACAGAACTTTCAAATTCTGATTTTTGATGTGTAGATGTATCAACATAAGCTTATAGTCTTGGTTTTGTGACATAAAATGATTTTGTAATATGATGCACCTTGCCACTTCTTGCATGGGGCTGTTTTTTGGTCCATATTCAAATTGCTCATGGTTGAACATGCATGGTATTGATCTTGAGATATTCCAACATTGAATTAGCTCTTAAATATTTTTCTTGCATGTTTGTAAGCACAAAGAGGACCATGTGGACTTGACGAGGCATGGGGGATACCATGGCATGAAGTTATTTTTAGAAACTTGAATTAAGACTAGAAATAGCTTAATTTCCTAAGCATTACCAAGAGTTTGAATTTTGTAACAAATGTGACATTCTTGCAAATGTCATGAAATTTCTCTTTGTAATATTCTTGAATCTAGCCTTGAATTCATGAATCTTGAATTTGGAATGATGGGCCTCCCTTATGTCATTGAATTTGAAAGAAATGAAGAAATGAGTCAAGTCTTGAAAGAGGGCAAATTTTGGGGTGCAACACGGTGGGATCTGCTGCGACAATGATTGGTCTGAGAAGCATCGAACTCGTCGAATCTGGTGGTCAGAGCAGCTTGAGATTGCATTATGCTTTGCATGAACTAACTCATATGCTGTTGAGACTCTTGCATGAATCTCATATTCGTAGTTAATTGTTGCTGGATGGTGGTGAGAAAGTTATCGCGTCTCTCCTCTCTTGCTAATTAGTCTTGCCACATCTGCTCATATATATAAAAATCGGGAGCCGTACCTGCAGAATGGTAAGAGGAAGACGATGCAGTGTGTGTTTGTGGTATATGGTGAGGCGGCATATGATGATCAGGAGACTGCTCTCGCCGGTCATACTCATCATCTGTATCATCGTCGTCACCAACAGGAATATTTGGGGGTACTGGACCTGTAATGGGTGGAGCATCTAAATCGTAGGTCCAGTTCCTCTCTATAGTCACATCAGTGCGTCTGGTGCAGGGCAAAACAGCAGATGGGATAGTCTTCCCATGGATCATCAGTTCAAAGCCCCCTTCCCTCCTGACCTTGCACAGTTTCATATCTTTCAAAAATTTCAAAGCCTTTGCAATAGACGTAATAAGTCCTCAATATTCATATGGGCAATCATGAATGGAACCATATTAAATCTTCTATTTGTGAGGCACCCCTGCAAAAATAGTAACTCTTTTGCATTTAACTTATTCGGATTCTCCCGGCCAAAGATAGTGCAGGCTAACATGTAGCGAAATAAGCGGATGGCCGGGTTATGGATCCTAGAGGCAAGTATTCCTTCGAATGATGAAATCGTAAAATTTGACAACCTGTGCCAGAAGGAAAATGCCTTTACTGACCATTCAGAATCCAGAGGTGCTTCACAAATAACACCTTCACCAAAAGTCAGTCTTAGCCTCTCTGCAAGTTCGTCGGTACTAAATGTGTATTCCACATTAAACATTCGGAATTGTACTGTGCCGACGGTACTAGCAGTGTCGGGTATGACAACATAAATCAGGGAACTCAAGAATTCTCTGGTCAGCCTTTCAAAAGTAGGATCATGTCTAGCAAATATTTCATGCAGTCCTAAAGTGTCTAATAAGTGATAAAAGCTATAGTAAATACCCAAAGAGTACAGACAGTTGTCATCCACGTACCGTGTCGAAGCGATGTCCCGACTTTGCAGTTTGTCGAGAATTTTCCGTTGTCTTTCTCCGAGCTTCCCTTGACGAAAGATGTAACATTCGTGTTCCATGGATGAATTCTTGAGATGGGAGATGAGCAAATATGGGTATTTTTTGAAGTTTTGTAAAGATGGGTTTTTGATGGATTTTGGTGAGGGAAAGTGAAAATGAAAGTTGGAATGATTAGTGGATTGGTGAGTGGATGATGAAATTAGGAACTTTTGGTGCTCTGGGGGAGATTTCGTGTGACCAAAAACGGAGTTTTGGAGGTTTTGAATGTGAAAATGGTGGTTTTGCAACTTCTGCCCCGCTGTCACACCCTAATATTTGACCATAAGATCCCATTTTTTCTCTATGCATCCTCTTTGTTTATCTGTGTGCTCTATCACCAACAGGTTTGTGCATGTACATTTTTATTTTCAGGGAGAACTAGTATTTGTCCTTTCAATTAAGCACTTCAAGACGTGGCCGACGGATCTTAATTCAATTAGGTCCTAGAGTTGTCCACAAGATTTAAATCTTCTGATCAACTGTTTCTTTCATAAATTTTGGGAACTAAGGTTTTAAGCATCTTTCTATTGAAGATCAACAATAGTCTCTTAAGTACTTCTCAGAAATTTCAGTGTTTGCTCCCAATTAAATCAAGGTGTTGAATGTTGTCATGAGGAGATAGACTAAGGTTTTTTTTAGCAAAGTTGAATTTTGGGTGCAAACTTTATTTCTTAGGGCTTGTTTCTTGACTACCTTCGATCATGAAAACAATAAAAGACTAGCCCAATTCAAGAAAGACTCTGACCTTACTCCCGAAGTTGGATCACCATGATCATTTGAGTTTAAGAGAAAAGTTGGTTTCTTTATTAATAGTAATAGGATTGGATAAATTTTGATTAATTGATTCATTGTGTTTATAAGGTTGAAGATATGATGTGGTCCATCTTAAAATCTATGAGTCTTGGCAAGTAATGTTCCATACTCTAACATGAATTGTAAAGTGTATGCTCATTCAAGTTACAAAACGACGAAGATCGAAAACCCAAAATATAAAGTACATATCCGGGTGGTGAGTCCAAGATTATTCAAATTGCCCAAGTCACAAATCCAAGGAGATTTTTTTTCCATCAATTGTAGCTCCAAAATTTGAAGATGTTAGAACTCTCCAAAACCAATTACATTTGATTCATATTTTCTACTCCAAACATGTAATGTTTGGGACTATTATTTCAAAACCACAGGCTCTAATATTTTAAGTCATCACGTCAAAGTTTATACACAAATATTGGGCCACAACAGAATTTAAGTGAAGATTCAGATTGTGAAATGCAATTGGACTTCATTTCCCAAAGGATATTACACGGGCGAAGATGCATTCAAACTCCAAAGGACATATCTTAGCATTCACCATGTTATGCTACATTCAAATCAAGAAAACAACAAAGCAAAGCATTTCTCTTACAAATGATGATATGACAGAATTCTTTTGTTATTACAAATAAGTACATTAAGTATTATAATGGGATATTGGGTGATAAATATGCTAGATTGACTAATGTTTTTCTCAAGATAAGGAGGGTGGCAGACACATCGATAAACTCTCCAGGTACAGGTGTGTATCCCTGGCCTACCATATGCTGCTTGGATTACCTACAAGAATACAAGATTGGAATTTTAATTGTGTAATAAATATTCATCAAATCACCGGATAAATGGAAAAGGTAAGTTCAAATCACAGCTAAAACAAAAACAGCGTGAAATCAACATCAAGGAATCCTAATCATAACGATCATGTTTTCCTTCCAAAACAAGAATCAAACAGGGCAATCTCGTTCATCAATTTGAAATCTGAATCTTAATACCACATGAGCCTACAAAATAGGCTTCTCTCGACCACAAAAGGGGGACCCCCTCCTTCTAGCGCCACAGAGAAATCTAAACGAAATACGCAGAGAAAAACCCAAAGTTGTAAACAGAGAAAGAACACTTATCTCTTTTAAGCTCCGCCGCGAACACCACATCACCGGAATCTCCTCAAAACCCTCGCGCCGTCGAAACCACCTCGAACCTCAACCCTTTACACCTCGCCGGAGATCGCCATTTCACCACCGTCGAAGCCATCGTTGCCGGAAACCTCCATTTCCGTCTGCGAATCACCCCCTCAAGTTTCGAAACTCCATCGTAACCACCTTCGCGAACCGCACCCAAACCACCACCAACCTACTAAAACGACCCATTTCCATCATAAGTTTTTTTCTATTGATTGATATCTCGTTTTTTTTTTTTGTTTTTCTTTCAGGAAGAGCGAACGAGGAAGAATAGATGAATGGACAGAGAAGCTAGGAAGGAAAAGGAAGGTTCACGAAGATGGAAGAGAGAAGAATCGCAGAAGGAAGAGGGAGAGGTTTAGAGTAAGAAAATGGAAGAAGCAGAGAAGAGTTGGAGAGACTGGAACAGCGTAGGAAGAGAGAAGGGGAATAGGGTTTCAGGGTTTTAGTTTTATTTGGTGTAATCCTATGTATGCTAGCCGACCGTACTAACCGTGCACCAGCGCAATCATCACCGTCCATCACCATTTGATCACTTCACACAATCCTCTTTGCACATCCACCGTGAGACCCATCTCCCTGCGCCACACCTGATCTCACGCGCCCCACTAACTGCCTTTTAACTCCAAATCTCCTCTATTTGCCAATTAATCCACTTAATCAACCTAATCATTTTAATTTATTTAACTAACCATCTATTTAAACCTTTAAGCTGCTCTTAATTAACATAATCATTTATTTAATATATTTTAATTAATTAACTTTTATTTCACCTTTTTGTAATCAGTTTTTTTTATAAAAAAAAATTAAAACACTAATTAACCCTTTTATTAATTAACCTATTTATTTAATCAATTCCCTTTTTTTATTAACTTATTAATTTACTATTTATCTAATAACTCAATTTTAGTTTACTATTATTTTAATTTCTTCATCTAATTAACCTTTTATTAAATAATACAATTATCCTTTTTAATAAAAATACTCCATTTTGTTTAGTTCAACCTTAAAAAAAAAAGAATTTATAATAACTTTTTTTATTCAATGAGAAAACTTTTTTTTCATTCAATTTAATATAACGTTTTACTTTATAAAAATCTCCATAATAATATTAAAATTTTTTCCCCCTAAAACCTATCTTTATTCAACAAATTTTATCTATTTTAAAATCATGTCATATTTAAAATAACCTTTATTTAATAAAACAAATAATAACTAGAGCTATTTTATTTATAACAAAAAAAAAATCTATTCCATAATTAACTTGTTTTTTTATGATAATTAATAAACCCTTCTTTTTCACTTCAGTTTATTTTATTGATTAAATCTTTATTTAATTCCTACCCAAATCTTTATTTAATTTATATATCTAATTCATCTAATTTAATTTCATAAAAAGAAACTAAAATAATAATTTTCTAAAATCAATTCGCTCACAACTCAATTAACGTAACACTCGCGCTTCCATCCGTCTAGCACCGATCCTTATTCGAATATTCGCGTCACACGATTATCACCTTTTAGCATTCATATTTGTATGGATTTATCTATTTGTCTTTATTTTACCGTATTTATTTTTATCGCATGCATAACGTCCAAAGGAAGAATCTGCGCATGACTTAATACTTATGCGTATGCATCTCATCTTGCACCATTTTTCCCCACTCGATCCTTGATCCTTTTCAAGTTGATCAACTTAAGTTTAGATCCTACCCCATAAAGAGAACCTTTTTTCTTTTATAATTTAGATGAACAATCTTTAAACAACTTAATCAATTATTCAAACCATTAGAGAATAAGATGTTAGTCATCTTGACAATCGAGAAATAAATCTCCTATCCCATAACAAATTGAGTGATGTAGATCTTTTCCGCTTGAGAAAGATAGTGGTATACTCGTCGACATTCCGAGTGTTTGAGCCCTTCTCTCAAGACGATGCAAATACCATCTCCTACAAGTTGTGGTGGTTAAGTCGAGTATTCTCTCTTAAGATGACGACTCGTCTTTTCTCCTATAATCAATCAATCAACAAACCTTATCCCTTTGGAACTTTGACCAACAGTCAACAATTCCTCAAACCCTTTAGGGGAACTACAAATACTCTAATTTCATTCCCGTCAGGATATGTAGGCACAAGATGCGACGTCTTGGCGAGTATACTTAGAAATAAACCATTAGGTCTATCATCCTTAAGCAGATAACCCTTAGCAATAAACAACATAGAACAAGAGGTTCATGTAGAGTACTACAAAAACTTAGGATGCTAGCACCTTCCCTAAGTTTAACCAACCCCCGAACGTAAACTCTCTAGCTTTTGCATTTGCATTGCATTGTGGGTAATTCGATCTTTTTCCCTTCCTTTGGACAAATAAAAGACCGGTGGTGAACTAAATGAATTAAGATTCAAATTAATTAATAATTTAACATCCAATTCTCACCGCGACACCCGCATATAGGCCAGACTCCATGGCGGGCGCCATGGACTATATGGCGGGCACCATCCTTGTTGAAGGTGGTTGGGCCGTATTTTGGTGATTTGTTTGGGCGCTGGTGCTCCTTCTTGCCTTTTTTGGGGTGTGTGCTGGCAATAGAGATTACCCGTTCTGCCACACTAATTTTTCCTTATATATATATATATATATATATATATATATATATATATATATATATATATATATATATATATATATATATATATATATATATATATATATATATATATATATATATATATATATATATATATATATATATATATATATATATATATATATATATATATATATATATATATATATATATATATATATATATATATATATATATATTTTCTTTTTTCTTTATCGACATAAAATAAAAATCAGGAAACATAAAAATTAAAATTAAAATAAATTGCATGAAATAGCAATCGTCACAAACATATATATGAACGATAAGGTTAATGTCATGAAATGAAAACCTAAGCAAATTCAATAAGTTTGTAAATGAAAGTGAAAACAAAGAAAATAAAAAGCAATGAAATAGTGTCATCATGGAGGTGGTTACTCGTCTGTCTGATCGGGATGACAGAGTGTGTGGAGCTCTCTGTGCAAGTCCGAGATCTCCTGATATAGAGTGTCTGCTTCAGTTGCATGGGTCATGTCCGATATCTGAACCTGTAAGGTGAGATCGGCTACTGTCTGCTAGAGTCGAACTATCTCTAAATGCAACTCTGCTATTTGGGTGTGCAAGTCGGTCCTTCGCAATGCATGATTATTCGAATACACTGTTGTCCTTGGAGATGGTGGAGAAGGATGGTATTCCGCTGAGGGCGACGTATGTGGCTCATCGATCGTCTCTCCATAGCCTTCTAATGCGTAACTCCAATTTGAAGGATCGTGTACACTGGTCACAACTGGGTCAGGTAATGTAAAATAGTGGACAGTCTGGTAATCAATCAGAAGCCTGAAATAATCAGGCTGAAAAGATGCTCTCCTCACCAGCCCTTTATCCAAACAGAAATCAATGTCCAACAGGGTGAATCCACAGTATGGAGTCAAATGCAGCAACTGGCTGGTGAGCCCTAATGTCGTGGCTATATGAGTGACCGTGCCTCCCACATGAATAACCCCTTCATCTGATCTAGTTATGCAACAAGAAATTCCCACATGCCACTGGGCATAACCTGTTTGTGCAGAATAGGAAGAATATCTCTTCCTCACTAACATGCATGTTTGAGTCTTCCTTTCCATGAAAGGTGTGAGCCAAAGTCATCTGAAAATACCTCATAGTTGGGTTATGGATGACCGGAGATAGCTGAGTCGATGGATCTAGGCTTCCTCTACCTGTAATATCTCTCCAGAACTGGTCGATGTCTCTACTCATAAAATAGCCCATCGGGAGGTCATGGATAGCGTATGGGGTGGTTGAAAATCCAAGTAGGTCATCAAATACCTTATTGGTGAAGGCATACTCCTTCCCAAAAAGTATGAATATGGCCAGCCCTTCCTGATCAACGTATGGCTCGTGGTCGAACGAGCTGAGAAGCTCCAATGTAAGGTGCTTGTAGGTCTTGTGCAACTGGTCAGCATATTCGCCCCATTGGAGCTGATGACAGAGGAACCATATGCTGGGCTCGATCCCTAAAGCTTTCATGCAGGCCTGATCCGGATACCGGGTCAGTTCCATAGGACGCTGTCAAAGAACTGAGTACCTATGTTTCTGCTTGTCGTCCCTGAAGGCGACGTGCATGTCATCATGTTGCCGCATCCTGAAAATAAAACTTAGAGAACAAGACCTGAAAGCACAATCATCATAAACTATTAGCTAACACATAAAATAAAATAAAATAAAATAAAATAAAACAAAAGATAAGTAAAGAAAGATAAAGAAAACTGTGGGTTGCCTCCCAGACAACGCTTGTTTAACGTTATTAGCTTGACGAGTAGAACCTATATGGTTGAAGTAGGCAATGGTAGATCAATCAAGGTATGGATAGAGTAATCATCGGAAATGTCCCCTCCTTCATAGAATTTTAATCTATGCTCGTTTACAATGAATGGGTTACATGACGGGTTCTGGATCTCGACTACTCCTGATTGTAGAACTTTGGTAACTATAAAGGGACTTGTCCACCTTGAACGTAGCTTGCCAGGAAAGAGTCGTAATCTAGAGTTGAATAGGAGAACAGCGTCTACTATATGAAAATATTTCTTTACGATCTTCTTGTTGTGCCAGGCCTTGGTTCTTTCTTTATATATAATGGCATTTTCGTAGGCAGATTGTCGGAGTTCTTCTAGTTTATGTATATCAAGGACGCAGTTTTGTCCAACAGTCAAGTAGTCAAAGTTTAGGACTTTTATGGCCCAATAGGCCCTATGTTCTAATTCAAAGAGTAGATGACAAGATTTTCCATAGACTAGTTGGTAAGGAGTTGTTCCAATAGGGGTTTTGAAGGCGGTTCTATAGGCCCATAGCGCATCTTGCAGCTTTTGAGACCAATCTTTTCTAGATATAGAGACCTTTTTTTCTAAGATTTGTTTAATTTCTCTATTGGATACTTCTACTTGGCCACTAGTCTGTGGGTGATAAGGTGTAGCTATGCTATGCTTAACTCCATATTTTCTTAAAAGTTTTTCGAAGATTCTTGATATGAAATGCGATCCACCGTCGCTGGTAGCAAGACAGGGGGGTTCCGAATCTAGGGAAAATGTAATTCTTAAACAGTTTAATGACTACACGTGAGTCGTTGGTGGGAGAGGTTATGGCTTCAATCCATTTAGACACGTAATCAACTGCAACTAAGATGTATTTGTTTCCTGAGGAAGAAGAAAATGGTCCCATAAATTCTATGCCCCAAACATCAAAGAGTTCCACCTCTTGAATGTTTCTTAAAGGCATTTCGTCACGTCTAGAGATGTTTCCAGTGCACTGGCACCGGTCACATTTGACTATATAGTTGTGTATATAACGCCACATTGTCGGCCAAAACAGGTCTGCTCTAAGGATCTTGGCGTGAGTTTTGGATGTGCTAAAGTGTCCTCCATAAGGTGCAGAGTGGCAGTGTTCTATTATCTTCCTTACTTCTTCTTCTGGGACGCAACGACGGAAAATATCGTCTGTGCCTCTTTTAAAAAGGAGTGGTTCGTCCCAACAGAAGTGTCTTACATTGTTAAATAACTTCTTCCTCTACTGGTGTTGCACCCCAAAATTTGCCCACCGGTTTTCCGACTTTGACTGGCTTTTGCTTCGTTTTTCATCTGCATATCATTTTCGCATTTTGCCCGTATTATCAGCCGGATTGAATTTGTCAGGATTTTAGCCGCTTTGCTCGCGTTTCAGGCGAATCAAATTAATTCAAACGAAAAGCTCAGTGTCAAAATCGAGCGAAAGTCGCTCTCCTCTTGATAATTCAATCCATGTTGATAATATCGGCACATTTCGGTGCTCGCCCGTTTTCCCATGGCATTTTGCATTTATTTATTATTTTTTTTGCTTTATTTAATCATTTAGAATAATTATTTATTTCTTTCTTTAGAATAGATTTTATTTTTATAGTTTTTATATAGAAGTTTAATTTATTTGAATTTTTATTAGAAATAGTTTTTTCTTATTTAGAATAGAAATAGATTATTTTTATAGTATAGAATTAATTTGTTTTTAGAATCATTTTAGTTTTAGAATTAATTAGATTTGATTTATAGACATTTTAGGATTTTAGAATTAAATTATTATTGTTAGAGATATTTTAGGATTTAAATATTTTTTAGATTTAGATTTTTTATTCTAGAGTTTTAACAGTTTTAATTTTTAGAAATAGTTTATTTTTAGAATATAGATTTTTTTTTTGTTTAGAAAATAGGTTTTAGGATATTAAATAGTTTTGAATAGATTTTTATTTTCATATAGAAATTATTTTATTTTGTTTTAATAGTTTTTAAATAATTTTATTTATAAGTTGTTTAGAGTTATGTATTAAATAGGTTTTTTAATATTAGGATTTATTTGTAATTAATTTTATTTAATAGTTTTTGTTAGTTTTTTTCTTTTTTTTTAAAGTTATTATCATTTTATTTTTTATTACATTAAAATTAGTTTTAGCATAGAATATATATTAGTTTTTATTATTGTTCATTTATTAATTAGTTTAAAATAGTTTTTATTAATTAATTTTAATTTTTTTTAATGTTCATGTAATATATATTTGTTTGTACAAAATTATTAATGAAGGTTAATGCGTCCCAACAGTCCGGTTTGGTTGTGTTATACCATAAGTGTATAAAGGATGGGGGGTTCGATTCCCACCCACGCCTTTTGTGTTTTTTTATTTATTTTATTTTATTTAATTTTTATGTGTTTTTTTATTTATTTTATTTTATTTAATTTTTATGAAAAAGTTTCTTTATTTTATTGTTATCAGCCATTAACTGCCACGTGGCAGCCCTATATAGGGTGTGCCCTATTCATTGTCTTCCAACTCTCTCAGCCTCCAAAGAACCTTAATTTGAGGGGCCTCCAAACCCTAAACAAGAGCTTCCAAACCTTAGCTACAGTGCAGCCGCCCTTCCAACAACAATTGTTCTCAACCTTGAACAACAAATCCTTCTTTGTTTTCCGGCTAACGTGAGTCACCATTACCTCACGATATGAAAATCACCTTCCGTTTGTTCCGTTTTTGACGAACCTCAAAAAATAACCACCATCAATCTTAAAACTCAGAAGATACAACCTCCTTCGAAAATACCTACTTCAACTGCAGAAACCCACTCACCGCAAAATCCTCCAAACCTTCAAACAGACTCCATCATCAACCTTTCATATACCTGGAATTCATCATCTTTTCCGATCAAACCTCAAACCCGTTTTTTATCTTCATTAAGCAAACTCACCTTCAGTCTTCATCATCTCCAAAACAACCTTAACCCAAAACGAAACCATTCCAACCCATATGAAACCTCCGCCGCGAAACAACAATCAACAACAAACTCAGTGGAACAACTCAGAGGAATAACCCAGCAAAAAACCACCCGTCACTCACTTTCTTCTTCACCCATTTTTCACAAACACTCTAAATCCCCAACCCATTCACAAACCCATGAGATGGCGAAGCGTTGCGGTTGAAAGCAGAGACAAGCGAGGGCAGATCCGATAGGGAAGAAAGAGAGAGCTTACATGAGAGAGACGAAGGGGATTTGAGATAGCGAAACGGAGAGAGAGAGAGGAAATAGAGCGAAATCGGAGGAGATTGAGAGTAAAGCAGAGAATTTGAGTTTCGTTTTTTCCTTCTTTTCGGTTTCAGAGAGAGTGAGGAATGTTGGATTTGGATACGATGAAGAAGAAGACTCGTTGTTTTTGTTTTATTTTATTTTATGTTTTTCATTTTTCTTTTAAAACTTTTTCTGCTTGGATTGGTGTTGGGCTTAAGCCCGTTTTTCAGCTGCACCCCCTGTTCTCTCAGCTTACCCCCTCCCTCTTATTTCTTGTTTTTCTTTAATATAATTTATTAATGTATTTTAAAAAAAAGGGTTTGTTAGATTTTTATTTTAATTAATTTATGTATTTTTCTAATAGTTTTTTAGTTTGTATATATATACTTTATATTTATTTTACTTAGAACTTTATAAATATTTTTTTTTAATTTATAGTTTTAGGATTTATATATTTTATATATACTTTTTAGAAGTTGAATCCATTTCTCATTTGTTATTGGGTATTTTGTCCCATTTTCTGTTTTGGGTCGATGACGAGACCTCCGTAATTCATTACCAGTCAAATTATTGATAAGTAATGTTGGTTCTGAGACCACCTCTTTTCACTCTTTGTCACTTGTCCCAACTCGATTCAAAAGCATTGACAAACCATCTTCGAAATCCAATTTCTTTGTATTGAATTAAAACGAGGGGATTAAGTGTAGACTTTCTTCCTCTCCGAGTACCGAGATGCCCACTGTAGTGAGGGTGGTTTCGACACACGTCTTTCAATACGAAGACTTTTCCACCCCTTTTCCTCCTAAAACCTCGGCTCCGTACCGAGTGCATTTTCGAAAACCTCGGTCTCGTACCGAGTCCATTTTCAAACCATAATAAATTGATTTCTCTTTGTATCGAATTAAAGAGAGAAGATTGGGTGTAGACCTCTACTTCTTCGAGTGTTGGGATGCCCACTGTAGTGAGGGTGGTCTCGATACTCGTCTTTCGATACAAGGATGCGACTTTGTCCACCACCTCTCACTTTCACAACTTCATCCCGCAACCCTTGTCACCTAAAACCTCGGTCCTGTACCGAGTGCATTTTCAAATCTTTTCACAACAAAAACTTGAATGGTCGTGGAGTGGTTAGGCGTAGGCCTTCTCCTATCCCGAGTGCTGACGTTTACCGTAGGGTTCTCTGTCGCAAAGCACTTACCATTCAAAACCAAAAACATCATTAATAAGAGAACGAAGTTCTCTTTGCATTGAATTAAAGAGAGAGGATTAAGTGTAGTCTTTCTTCCTCTCCGAGTATTGGGATGCCCACTGTAGCGAGGGTGGTTTCGACACTCGTCTTTCAATACGAAGACGCCTCGTTCGCCACACCTTTTTATAACAAAAATTTTGAGATAACGAATTGGGTACTACCCGTAGGGGTTACTATCCGAGGACCTGTCTCTCCCCCTAAAAAACAATCCAATCAATCAAACGTGACTTATTGCCCCGCGTGGCGAAAACTAATCAATCTTTCAAAAAGGATATGTTACGTCCGTTCTACCGCAAACAGGTAACGCCTAAGTCTCCAACGAGCGAGCAGCGAAACACCTAAACTGCTAGAACGCGCACGATAACATCATCCCCAAACACACCGGTTATCCGCATCGTAGGCACGAACTACGTCTGCTCTGATTTCTCATACCAGATGAGAATACGTAGGCACAAGACGGCGATGTCTTGGCGAGCTCCCTTTTTCACCTTTCACCCGTAGGCCGAACTACGGCTGCTCTGATTCTTTACTTCGTTCAAGTAAAGATACGTAGGCACAAGGGCCACAATCCTTGTCGAGCACCTTCCCCCATATCACTCGTAGTTCCCCGAACTACGTCGACTCTGACTTTCTCATACCTATTGAGAATACGTAGGCCTAGGACCGCAAAGTCCTACCGAGTCTGTTCTTTCTTTTCTTTCCTCCGTTACCTCTCTTTCCCCGTTTCTAAACCTTTCTCTCTATCTTTTGGAACAACTTTTTAGCATAATATTTAAGCAAATAAATTCACACATCGACAAACAAAAGGTTCCTATCGAGTACGATGGATGCGAGGGGTGCTAATACCTTCCCCTCGCATAACCGGCTTCCGAACCCGTTCATGGTTGCGAGACCATCTTATCCATTTATTTCCTAAGGTTTTCTCGATATTTTCCTTTCCCCTCATGGGATAAATAAAGTTCGGTGGCGACTCTTCTGTCCTTTCTTTTTCGCCTCCCCGTCGTTGCGCGTTGCATTTTTCGAGTAGCGACAGCTGGCGACTCTGCTGGGGAAAGTTAGCCAAACCTAATTTGTTTGTCGTGTTTGTGTTTTGTTTTTTTATTTAATTTATTTTGTGTTTTATTCTCTACCTGTTGGGTTTATTGGGATGGGTTGTAAGGATAAAGCTTTCTACCCGAGCTTTTGAGTATACACTAAGATTAGGAGGTGGTTTCTTTCTGATTTGCGAGACGTAGGACTCGTTGAATTGGTTTGAATTCCACCGCTCAGATGAGACCCCGTTGGAACAATGATGTCTTATGTGTAGTCGTAACGGCGTCTTTATTTCCAATTGGGAGTCCTTGACTCTAAGGACCTTTTGTAGAACCTTATTCCGAAGGTTCCTAAAACATAACTCTGTGTTCATCCTTTGAAGGGATTACCGTCTTACGAGTAGTCGTTCTGATGGAAAACTTTTGAGGGTTAGTGCATGGGACTTTGTTTAAAAGCCTTTGGAATACCCTCTTATAAACCAATATATTACCCACCCGAGGTGAGAGGTATCTCGTTGTATTTTCTTGCAGAATTTGTGACTTTGATCCTTTGTGTGTTGCATTAGCATTTTGCATTGCATTTCATTTGCATCTCATTTTTGCATATCCATCCTCAACCGGAGCAGAGAGCTTACCAGTCTTTTGTCCAACCCGCAGTTGATTTCCCGACATTCACATTGTATTTGAGTTAGCTTCTGGAAGGATCATGGACTCAGAGGAGCAGAATTTGGTTGTTACGAGGGCAGAGTTTGAGATGATGAAGAATCAGTTGGATCAACTCATGGAGGCCATGTCAGCTATGACAAGAGGAGAGACCAATGTTCAGAGGACTCCAGTGAACAATGTTGCTCAAGCTCAGCATGTGCAGATTCCTGTCGAAGATCAAGAGCATACTATTGTCAGAGATAGAGATTCATCTTCTCTCCATGACTCGGACTATCAGAACTTCACCTTCTCTGTGCCAGATTCCCAAAGGGTTGTTCCGAAGATCACTCCTAAGGACCCACAGACTGTTGAGTTTATGAGAAGATATCGTCTGTTGGATGAAAAGCTTGACGCCCTGATGAGTCAAGATACTCTTAATCTGAATGCTTCGAGCATGTGTTTGGTGCCAGGTCTTGTAATGCCTCCGAAGTTTAAGACGCCACATTTTGATAAGTTCAAAGGGGATAGTTGTCTGAAGCAGCATTTGGTGATGTTTTGCAGAAGAATGACTTCGTATGTCCACAATGACAAGCTTATGATTCACTGTTTCCAAGACAGTCTGAGTGGGGCATCTCTGAGTTGGTACATGCAGTTGGAAAGTAGTTGCATCAAATCATGGTCAGATTTAGCCAATGCCTTTGTGAAGCAGTACAACTACAATCTCGACATGAATCCCAGCCGCATGCAGTTGCAAGAATTATCTCAGGCGGACAACGAATCTTTTAGAGGATATGTGCAAAGATGGAGAGAATTAGCTGCTCGTGTTCAACCACCACTTCTGGACAGAGAATTGGTTGACCTATTTATGGATACCTTGCAAGGTCCATACTTTGATAAAATTATTGGTAGTAAGGTAGTGAACTTTTCTGACTTGGTAAAAGCAGGAGAACGTATCGAGAGCGGAATCAAGAGTGGAAAGATTCGAGACATCTCGGATACCCCAGTTTATGAAAGTGAATCAGTTGTCAGCTCTAAAGAGGAATGGGAAAAAGAAAGTAATGCTATCCCCGAATCTCCATTACCTCAGATTCAGTTTTCAGACATTTCAAGTATTCAGAGTCAGCAACCTGTTAGGTCTGCGTATCAGATATCTGCTTCCTTACAGAGTCAACATTCATACCGTCATCATCCGCGTCAGCACGCCCGACGAAGACCGAGGAAGCCAGAGAGACATTTCACTCAGTTTCCGTTGTCGTACAGTCAGATATTGCCAGACTTGATCAGAGGTGGTTTGATAGTGCCGAAGAAAACTGATCCAGAGACTTCTCCACATCCTTCAGATTCTGATGTCAACGCCCGCTGTGAGTACCATGTTGGGGCACATGGGCATTCAACAGAAGATTGTAAGGTGCTTAGAAGCCAGGTTCAGACTCTGCTGGACTCCAACAGGTTTTCAATCACGCCTCAGGGTATTCAGATCAACGATCTTCCTTCGTCAAGTCATATGGGTTCGGCAGCTAATGCCATGGAGGGATTCACCGAGAGCATATGTTCAGAAGAGTATCTGACGGATCTCGATGAGCAATTCTAAAGGTGGCTGGTTCAGCAGCAAATCAATACTTGAAAGCCCAGTTCCCTGAAGTTAGCAATCTTTTCATGTTATTTTCTTTGCATTTGTAGTTTCTTTTCTGTTAAAGTGCGAACTTATTTGAAAATCTTATCTGTAGAACTTGTTTGTTTTCAATTGATAATGATAATGAAATGGATATGCATGTTTTGATTAAATCCATTCGTGTTCACTCAATGCTTTTTATTGATGTCAAACGCTTGTTTAAGCGGAATCCAATGGAGGATGACAAAGTTTAAAGGTGCAAACTTCCGAATGTATGCTTTTGAATAAAACCTCTGCTGATGATGTACAGGTATTGTTTCAAATCCTAAACACCAGAGATATAAGGATATTAATCCCTTGTCAACCCCTTTGAGCCTAGTAGTAGGAATTTCTTTCTGAAAACGAAAAAACCTCAATCTTAACCTGGGGCAGGGTAGGTGTCAGTTAATTTGATCGAGCATCCAGATTGCAGAAGAAGTGTTCCCTGTTCGAGGATCAATCACACCCGTAGAGGTCGTACCTAAAAAGCCGAGAAGTGAGACAGTTACAATCCTTTCAACAAGTCAGACCAGTCGGTGTCACACGATTTATTCAAAAGAGAATCAAAAGAAAAATAAAAAATAAAAGCCCGTTAAGTCGATAACTTGAAAACAAATGGCTTAAGCAAAAAATTAGGGCATCCCGCTGGACTTCGAAATCAGAATATATACTCAAAAAAGTCAGTCCAGGCAAAAGTAGGGAATAAATGATGATGAAAAACAAGTCGTGTGACTCCAGGCACCAAAGACGAAGAGCGAGTGACTGTCACTCCTGAACTTGTGGTTTCCTGAACCATCACTCCTATCATTCAACCTTTAAGAGGTGAGTGCGTGTGTCGAATTAGCTGAACATAGGATTGAAGAACATCAAGAAGAGTGGGTGGGTTAAACAGAACTTTGAGCCTTATATCCTTTCTTTTAAACCGCGAACCTGACCATGTTACAACCTTTGAAAGTCCTAATTGAAGCCCGGTTGTTTCGAAAGCATACTTCGGTAAAGGTTGCGTCGAAACTGACTCCTAAAAGGTTTTTTTTCTTACCCTATGGGTATTGATATTGACATTCTAATAAGTGATTCATTCACTAAATGTCACAACTCTTTTTCCAGTGAACAGACTTGGATTTCAAAACTGTCATATACATTGCATTAATATTATCTTGGCAAAGCAATTTGTTTTACTTATGAGTAAGCACTTGACATCAGGAGAGTTCCTACAGTGGAAAGTTCGATCGAGATAAGATGCAGAGCGCCTGAATACTCCGTTGAGTAGGGGCAAGGCATATCAAATGATCATCAAAGGAGTCGGACATCCGTAGATCAGCTAATCTGGGGCAATCAGGTCGATATTCGATAAATCTCTCGAAGTCATCCAGGGGCACTTCTCTGCAAATCAGCCAATCATGGGCAAATCACTTCAAAATTGGGGCAGGTCACCCTAAGAGCGCAAATATTATCGTTATCCAGAAGGAGATTAATCCGAAGCACCTCTCCGAGGTTCATGATGCTGAGGCAGTTCCTATCGAACCAGCAGGGTACAGAAACTTCAGGTTCCTTTCGAGGAAGATTTATACAGAGAACCCATAGGCTGGGGCAAGTTTGGAAATAAAGGAACTTTCCCTCCCCATACCTTCAAAGCTACTCAGAGCTATTCAAGCAGGTGCAGTCAATCTTCAGGTTCAAGATGAATGTCGGGAAGTCGTAACCCTTCACCTATCTTCCCCAGCAAAAGCCCAATCATCATTGGCATGTGTAAGCTATCCCCAGGAGAGTCCAATCATACTTGGAACATCCGGTTATTCCCAGCGGAGTTGGCTTCACCTCTTCAGCATTTATTTTGCTGGAGTGGTTCTTTCACATCCAGCTTCCCCCGGCAGCCCGAGCCTGCATCTGCATTTTGCATATAGTTATCATATTTGCATCATCTTTGCATTTCATCCTCAAACGCGTAGCATTTCCATTTCATATGGAGCATTGCGCCATTCTCAAACATGTGCATGTGCATGCGAAGCATAAGCCAGTTTTTGCTAGCCTTCTGTGGCAACGTGAATCACTCTATAATCAGTTCAGGGGCATTTATCCAACAACTTTGTTCAGAAAACTTGTCGGTTTACTCGAATTTCAGATCATATGACGGTTATGATTTTGTCCATCAATCTTCTGATGATGACATTCCCGAGCAGTTTTTCTTTCCGTCAGTTCCTATTGACGATGTGTTTCCCCAGCAAGTATTTTCTCCGTCTATCATTAGACGTCGTGAGTATGGTTTTCTTTCCGTCTATCTTTAGACGATGTGGTTCTTCAGACAAGTTTTCTTCCTGTCTATCTTTAGACAAGGTGATAAGATCAAGTGCATGTTGGTCTGGCCTTCGGAAAGGTTTTTCTCCGTCTATTATTAGACGCCGTGAGTTAGGTTTTTCTCCGTCTATCTTTAGACGTTGGGAGTTTGAGTATGGTTTTCTTTCCGTCTATCTTCAGACGATGTGATTCTTCGGACAAGTTTTCTTCCTGTCTATCTTTAGACAATGTGATAAGATCAAGTGCATGTTGATCTGGCCTTCGGTATGGTCTTCTCCGTCTATCTTTAGACGTCGTGAGTTTGGATATGGTTTTCTCTCCGTCTATCTTTAGACGATGCGAGGTTTCAAGGCGATCTTTCAGATATTGGCTTTCTTTCTGTTTATTGGTTGAGGTGACATTTCAAGAGGGGTTTTTCCCGACTGTCGACTCTTATTGACGTCGAGGATCTTTGAAGAATGTTCGGTTTTCCTAGTTGTCGATTCTTATTGACGACATGGCTCTTAGAAGGTGGTTTTCTTCCTGTCAGTTCTTATTAATGATGTGGCCCCTTTGAAGATATCTTTCCATCAACTCCTATGAACGAAAGGATTATGAAATTTGATGGGTGGTTTTGAAGTTCATTGACGTGGATATTTTTTTCTTTCTGTCTATCTTTAGACAATGTGAACCTTCGGGATGGTGTTTTTCCGTCTATCATTAGACGATGTGAGTATTGGATTTGTTCCTATTCACCCTCAGATGATGTGAGCGTGGTGATTCCTCTCGTCTATCATTAGACGATGCGAGATTTGGATATGATTTTCCTCTCGTCTATCATTAGACGATGTGAGATTTGGACATGATGTTTCTCTCGTCTGTCATTAGACGATGCGAGATTTGGTTATGATGTTCTTCCTGTCTATCATTGGACGATGTGAGTATTTTGGATATTGTTCTTCCTGTCTACCATTAGACGATGTGAGTTCTGGGTATGATTTTTCTCTCCGTCCATCATTGGACGATGTTGAGAGTTGACGATGTCAGGTGCTTATCAGATTTATGTTTGTCTGGCGGTGATGTCAGAGGTTTATTAGCATCGTGGTTGTCTGGCGGCGATGTCAGAGTTCTGTATCCCCACAGGTACTTGACGGCGATGTCGGGTGTTTCTCAGAGTTATAGTTAACTGGCGGCAATGTCAGGTAATTTTGTTTTCCCAGCGGCGAGGTTGGATGTTTGTTTCTGGCGGCGATGTCAGGTGATTTAATTTTCCAGCGGCGATGTTGGGTGTTTTGGTTGTCCAGCGGCGATGTCAGACGCCTTATTTTTGTGAATGACTGGCGGCGATGTCAGGTGTGATTTACCGATTGATTGTTTTGAATGTCTGACGACAATGTCAGAGGAATTTTAGGTGGAGTTCAGACGGCGAAGTCAGGTGTTTTACAAATTGGATATTGATGACTGACGGCAAAGTCGGATGTTTTACTTGGTTGATGGCTGACGGCGATGTCAGAGGTTTCTTATTTACGGTTGGCAAATTTCTGGGCTCTTTTGTATTCAATCACCTTCTACCTTGAATGTCTGAAAGCGATCGCTTTTCATCCCTTCTGGTCCAAGTCAATTGAATAGGGGCAGCTGTTGCACCCCAAAATTTGCCCACCGGTTTTCCGACTTTGACTGGCTTTTGCTTCGTTTTTCATCTGCATATCATTTTCGCATTTTGCCCGTATTATCAGCAGGATTGAATTTGTCAGGATTTTAGCCGCTTTGCTCGCGTTTCAGGCGAATCAAATTAATTCAAACGAAAAGCTCAGTGTCAAAATCGAGCGAAAGTCGCTCTCCTCTTGATAATTCAATCCATGTTGATAATATCGGCACATTTCGGTGCTCGCCCGTTTTCCCATGGCATTTTGCATTTATTTATTATTTTTTTTGCTTTATTTTATCATTTAGAATAATTATTTATTTCTTTCTTTAGAATAGATTTTATTTTTATAGTTTTTATATAGAAGTTTAATTTATTTGAATTTTTATTAGAAATAGTTTTTTCTTATTTAGAATAGAAATAGATTATTTTTATAGTATAGAATTAATTTGTTTTTAGAATCATTTTAGTTTTAGAATTAATTAGATTTGATTTATAGACATTTTAGGATTTTAGAATTAAATTATTATTGTTAGAGATATTTTAGGATTTAAATATTTTTTAGATTTAGATTTTTTATTCTAGAGTTTTAACAGTTTTAATTTTTAGAAATAGTTTATTTTTAGAATATAGATTTTTTGTTTGTTTAGAAAATAGGTTTTAGGATATTAAATAGTTTTGAATAGATTTTTATTTTCATATAGAAATTATTTTATTTTGTTTTAATAGTTTTTAAATAATTTTATTTATAAGTTGTTTAGAGTTATGTATTAAATAGGTTTTTTAATATTAGGATTTATTTGTAATTAATTTTATTTAATAGTTTTTGTTAGTTTTTTTCTTTTTTTAAAGTTATTATCATTTTATTTTTTATTACATTAAAATTAGTTTTAGCATAGAATATATATTAGTTTTTATTATTGTTCATTTATTAATTAGTTTAAAATAGTTTTTATTAATTAATTTTAATTTTTTTTTAATGTTCATGTAATATATATTTGTTTGTACAAAATTATTAATGAAGGTTAATGCGTCCCAGCGGTCCGGTTTGGTTGTGTTATACCAAAAGTGTGGGGGTTCGAACCCCAGCCCCAATAATTTATTGTTTTTTCCATTTTATTCTTTTGTATAATATATATTTCGTTTGTGCGTTTTGTTAACAAAAGGAAATCCGTCCCAGCGGATGAAGTTCTGCATAAGTGTATAAAGGATGGGGGGTTTGATTCCCACCTAGGCCTTTTGTGTTTTATTTATTTTATTTTATTTAATTTTTATGTGTTTTTTTATTTATTTAATTTTATTTAATTTTTATGAAAAGTTTCTTTATTTTATTGTTATCAGCCATTAACTGCCACGTGGCAGCCCTATATAGGGCGTGCCCTATTCATTGTCTTCCAACTCTCTCAGCCTCCAAAGAACCTTAATTTGAGGGGCCTCCAAACCCTAAACAAGAGCTTCCAAACCCTAGCTACAGTGCAGCCGCCCTTCCAACAACAATTGTTCTCAACCTTGAACAACAAATCCTTCTTTGTTTTCCGGCTAACGTGAGTCACCATTACCTCACGATATGAAAATCACCTTCCGTTTGTTCCGTTTTTGACGAACCTCAAAAAATAACCACCATCAATCTTAAAACTCAGAAGATACAACCTCCTTCGAAAATACCTACTTCAACTGCAGAAACCCACTCACTGCAAAATCCTCCAAACCTTCAAACAGACTCCATCATCAACCTTTCATATACCTGGAATTCATCATCTTTTCCGATCAAACCTCAAACCCGTTTTTTATCTTCATTAAGCAAACTCACCTTCAGTCTTCATCATCTCCAGAACAACCTTAACCCAAAACGAAACCATTCCAACCCATACGAAACCTCCGCCGCGAAACAACAATCAACAACAAACTCTGTGGAACAACTCAGTGGAATAACCCAGCAAAAAACCACCCGTCACTCACTTTCTTCTTCACCCATTTTTCACAAACACTCTAAATCCCTAACCCATTCACAAACCCATGAGATGGCGAAGCGTTGCGGTTAAAAGCAGAGACAAGCGAGGGCAGATCCGATAGGGAAGAAAGATAGAGCATACATGAGAGAGACGAAGGGGATTTGAGATAGCGAAACGGAGAGAGAGAGAGGAAATAGAGCGAAATCGGAGGAGATTGAGAGTAAAGCAGAGAATTTGAGTTTCGTTTTTTCCTTCTTTTCGGTTTCAGAGAGAGTGAGGAATGTTGGATTTGGATACGATGAAGAAGAAGACTCGTTGTTTTTGTTTTATTTTATTTTATGTTTTTCATTTTTCTTTTAAAACTTTTTCTGCTTGGATTGGTGTTGGGCTTAAGCCCGTTTTTCAGCTGCACCCCCTGTTCTCTCAGCTTACCCCCTCCCTCTTATTTCTTGTTTTTCTTTAATATAATTTATTAATATATTTTAAAAAAAAGGGTTTGTTAGATTTTTATTTTAATTAATTTATGTATTTTTCTAATAGTTTTTTAGTTTGTATATATATACTTTATATTTATTTTACTTAGAACTTTATAAATATTTTCTTTTAATTTATAGTTTTAGGATTTATATATTTTATATATACTTTTTAGAAGTTGAATCCATTTCTCATTTGTTATTGGGTATTTTGTCCCATTTTCTGTTTTGGGTCGATGACGAGACCTCCGTAATTCATTACCAGTCAAATTATTGATAAGTAATGTTGGATCTGAGACCACCTCTTTTCACTCTTTGTCACTTGTCCCAACTCGATTCAAAAGCATTGACAAACCATCTTCAAAATCCAATTTCTTTGTATTGAATTAAAACGAGGGGATTAAGTGTAGACTTTCTTCCTCTCCAAGTGCCGAGATGCCCACTGTAGTGAGGGTGGTTTCGACACACGTCTTTCAATACGAAGACTTTTCCACCCCTTTTCCTCCTAAAACCTCGGCTCCGCACCGAGTGCATTTTCGAAAACCTCGGTCTCGTACCGAGTCCATTTTCAAACCATAATAAATTGATTTCTCTTTGTATCGAATTAAAGAGAGAAGATTGGGTGTAGACCTCTTCTTCTTCGAGTGTTGGGATGCCCACTGTAGTGAGGGTGGTCTCGATACTCGTCTTTCGATACGAGGATGCGACTTTGTCCACCACCTCTCACTTTCACAACTTCATCCCGCAACCCTTGTCACCTAAAACCTCGGTCATGTACCGAGTGCATTTTCAAATCTTTTCACAACAAAAACTTGAATGGTCGTGGAGTGGTTAGGCGTAGGCCTTCTCCTATCCCGAGTGCTGACGTTTACCGTAGGGTTCTCTGTCGCAAAGCACTTACCATTCAAAACCAAAAACATCATTAATAAGAGAACGAAGTTCTCTTTGCATTGAATTAAAGAGAGAGGATTAAGTGTAGTCTTTCTTCCTCTCCGAGTATTGGGATGCCCACTGTAGCGAGGGTGGTTTCGACACTCGTCTTTCAATACGAAGACGCCTCGTTCGCCACACCTTTTTATAACAAAAATTTTGAGATAACGAATTGGGTACTACCCGTAGGGGTTACTATCCGAGGACCTGTCTCGCCCCCTAAAAAACAATCCAATCAATCAAACGTGACTTCTTGCCCCGCGTGGCGAAAATTAATCAATCTTTCAAAAAGGATATGTTACGTCCGTTCTACCGCAAACAGGTAACGCCTAAGTCTCCAACGAGCGAGCAGCGAAACACCTAAACTGCTAGAACGCGCACGATAACATCATCCCCAAACACACCGGTTATCCGCACCGTAGGCACGAACTACGTCTGCTCTAATTTCTCATACCAGATGAGAATACGTAGGCACAAGACGGCGATGTCTTGGCGAGCTCCCTTTTTCACCTTTCACCCGTAGGCCGAACTACGGCTGCTCTGATTCTTTACTTCGTTCAAGTAAAGATACGTAGGCACAAGGGCCACAATCCTTGTCGAGCACCTTCCCCCCTATCACTCGTAGTTCCCCGAATTACGTCGACTCTGACTTTCTCATACCTATTGAGAATACGTAGGCCTAGGACCGCAAAGTCCTACCGAGTCTGTTCTTTCTTTTCTTTCCTCCGTTACCTCTCTTTCCCCGTTTTTAAACCTTTCTCTCTATTTTTTGGAACAACTTTTTAGCATAATATTTAAGCAAATAAATTCACACATCGACAAACAAAAGGTTCCCATCGAGTACGATGGATGCGAGGGGTGCTAATACCTTCCCCTCGCATAACCGGCTTCCGAACCCGTTCATGGTTGCGAGACCATCTTATCCATTTATTTCCTAAGGTTTTCTCGATATTTTCCTTTCCCCTCATGGGATAAATAAAGTTTGGTGGCGACTCTTCTGTCCTTTCTTTTTCGCCTCCCCGTCGTTGCGCGTTGCATTTTTCGAGTAGCGACAACTGGTAGTTAAAATCAGGGGGTATGATATCGGCAGCTAGGTAATTTAAAAATCTGCGTACTAAGGTACATTGCTTACTTCCAGAGATCTCTCAGGGTTCTTAGAAGGTTCTAGGTTGCTTTCTTCTACAGCTTCTATCATAGCGATCAACATGTCATAGGTAAAATCATCTTTAATATGGAATGGGTCTGGTTTTAGGTACTCAAGCCTAGAAAGGTGGTCGGCAACTACATTTTCCGTGCCTTTCTTGTCTCTAATATCCAGATCAAACTCTTGTAATAGGAGGGTCTATCTAAGTAACCTAGGTTTGGCATCCTTCTTGTTTAATAAGTAACGGATGGCAACGTGATTTATATAAACTATAATCTTGGCTCCTAACAGATAGGATCAAAATCTGTCCATAGCAAAAACTACGACAAGAAGTTCTTTCTCAGTGGTAGCGTAGATAAGTTGAGCAACATCTAGGGTTCTACTAGCATAGTATATAACATGTAATTTCTTATCCTTTCTTTTCCCTAGAACAACTTCTACAGCGTAGTCGCTAGCGTCACACATGATTTCGAATGGTTCGTCCCAATCTGGAGGTTGAATAATGGGTGCCGAGATCAGTGCTTGTTTTAGAAAGTTGAATGCTTCAAGGCATTTTTCGTTAAAGTTAAACTTAATATCTTTCATTAGGAGGCTGGTTAAAGGTTTAGTTATTTTAGATAAGTCTTTGATAAAACACCGATAGAAACCAGCGTGTCCAAGAAAGCTTCGGACTTCTCTGATAGTGTTAGGGGGTTTAAGGTTTTCTATCACTTATATTTTAGCTCTATCTACTTCGATACCTCTTTCGGAGACTATATGTCCTAAAACTATACCTTCGGTTACCATAAAGTGACATTTCTCCCAATTTAATACCAGGTTGACGTCGGCACATCTTTTCAGGATTTTCTCAAGGTTAGCGAGACAGTTGTTAAAATCACATCCGCATACCGAGAAGTCATCCATGAATACTTCCATAATTCCATCAAGGTAATCGATGAAGATTGCCATCATGCAACGTTGGAAGGTTGTTGGTGCATTACAGAGACCGAAAGACATTCGTCTGTAGGTGAAAGTTCCCTAAGGGCATGTAAAGGTAGTTTTCTCTTGATCTTCTGGATGTATAGGGACTTGGAAAAACCCTGAATATCCATCCAGATAGCAAAAATAGGAGTGTCTGGCCAAACGTTCCCGCATTTGGTCTATAAATGGTAAGGGAAAATGGTCTTTTCTGATGGCTTTGTTTAATTTCCTATAATCTATACACATACACCATCCTCCTTCTATCTGTTTTGCTACATGCTCTCCTTTTTCGTTCTGCACGACCGTGATACCTCCCTTTTTAGGTACTACATGCACGAGGCTTACCCACTTACTATCTGAGATTTGATAAATTATACATGCTTCTAGTAATTTGAGAAATTCCTTTTTAACAACATCACTCATTATAGGGTTTATCCTTCTCTGATGTTATCTAGAGGGTTTTGAATCTTCATCAAGTGATATCCAGTGCATGCACACGGATGGACTTATACCTTTTAGATCAGAGATGTTATATCCTAAGGCAGAGGGATATTTGCGTAAGACAAATAAGAGTTGGTATGTTTCTCCTTGGTTTAAGGTAGCACTAACTATAACTGGACGGTTCATTTCTTCGTTCAAGAACTCGTATCTTAGATTCTTAGGTAGCTCCTTAAGTTCTAAAGCTGTTTTTTTTCTGACATGGTATAGGATCAGGGGTAAGGGATAAACATTCGTACAAGTTATCATCAATGTAGGGTTCTATAAATCCATCATCTTCCTTTATGAAGGTTGAAGGCAGTTTGATGGTTTCTTCTAATTCTAGCTCCCTAACGCATTCATCGATGATGTATATGGAATAACATGCATTTTCTAATATTGGTGCCATAAGAAACTTCGACATAATGAATTCTATCTTTTCCTCACCTACCTCAAAAGTCAACTTCCCTCTCTTAACATCTATTATGGCTCCAGCGATTGATAAGAATGGTCTGCCTAAAAGGATTGGAATGTCATCATCTTCTTTAATGTCCATGACGACAAAATCGGTCGAAATGAATAATTGGCCGATCCTAACGGGGACGTCTTCCAATATGTCAACCATATATTTGACGAATCTGTCGACTAACTGAAGTGACATCTTCGTAGGCTGTAATTCTCCTAGTTTTAACCTTTCAAAAACTGGCAGAGGCATGAGGTATACACTAGCTCCTAAGTCTAGAAAAGCTTTATTGATGACATGACTTCCCAAAATACAAGGTATGGAGAAATTTCCAGAATCTTTCTCCTTCTTGGCGAGTTTGTTTTCGGAAATGGAATTGCATTCTAAAGGTTTTGGATCGTCAAGTCTACGTTTATTGATAAGGGTGTCTTTGAGGAACTTTGCATATGATGGTATTTGGGTGATGGCTTCTGTGAAAGAGATATCCACATGAAGTTTCTCTATGACTTTAATGAATTTCTGATACTGGTTATTTATCTTGGTTTATTTTAGTCTTTGCGGATAGGGTATGAGAGGTTTATATGGCAGCGGTGGTTCGTTGGTTTTGTCCTTTTCTTGGTTTTTCTGTTTTTTAGTTCCTACTGATTCCTCTACTTCACTCGTGGGTACCAAACTTTCCTTAGGAGTCTTGGGTTCGCTTAATGTCAGGTTAACCGGTTCATCATAAGCGGTTCCACTTTGTAGGGTGATTGTATTGGCTTGCCCTCGAGGGTTTTGTTGTGGTTGTCCAAGGAATTGTCCTCCGGGTGTAGTCTCGGGAGCTTGTTTTAAAGTTATCTGAGAGATATGGGTTTCAAGCATCTTATTGTGGGTGACTATTTGGTCTATTTTAGTTCCTAACTAGATAATTAATTCATTTACATGAATGTTCTGGTTTAGGAATTCTTTGTTTTGCTAGGTCTGAGCCGTAATGAAGTTTTCCATGATTTTCTCAAGGTTTGTCTTAGGTTGCACAACTTGCATAGGCGGATTTTGTCTTTGAGCTTGAAAACCGGATGGTCTTGGAGGTGCATAATTTTGGATAGGATTATTATTTTTGTAGGAAAAGTTTGGGTGATTCTTCCATCCAGGGTTATAGGTGTTTGGAAATGAGTTTCCTTGGGTATAGTTAACCTCTCCTGAATGAGTTTTGTTCAGCACATTACATTCCACTGACTGGTGCCTTTTGGCTCCACATAATTCGCACTTAGTCGAGACTGCTGCTGCAGCTACTGGGTTTGCATACATATGTTCGATTTTAAGGGTTAAAGCGTCCATTTTGGCTTGCATCATGTCTATGGAACTTATTTCATGTATTCCTCCTTGGGCTTCCTTCTTCTCTACTGTTGCTCGCTTTATCCCCTATTGATAATGGTTTTGAGCCATATCTTCGATGAGAGTGCAAGCTTCAGGGTAAGGTTTATTCATCAGAGCGCCATCCGCGGCAGCGTCGATGGTCATCTTTGTGTTATAGTGAAGTCCATTATAGAAGGTATGAATGATTAGCCATGATTCTAGGCCATGGTATGGACATATTCTCAACAGGTATTTATATCTTTCCCAAGCCTCGAAGAGAGATTCACCTTGGTTTTGGGTAAATCTGGTTATTTGGTTTCTAAGAACAACTATTTTGCTCGGGGGAAAATATCTAGCGAGGAAAACTCTCCTAAGGTCTTCCCAAGTTGTTATAGAATTGGCTGGAAGGGAATCTAACCAGGTAAGTGCTTTGTCTCTAAGGGAAAAAGGGAATAGTCTTAACCGAATCGCCTCAGGGGTAGCACCATTGGTTTTAAAAGTGTTAGTTAATTGTATAAAGGTTTTTAAATGTTGGTTCGGGTTCTCGGTAGAGAGTCCCGCAAACTGGTTTTGTTGTACTAATTGTAATAGGGAAGGTTTTAGATCGAAATTGTGAGCAGGAATGTTGGGGTTCACAATACTAGAACTATGTTCGTCATTAGATGGTTGGGCGAAACCCTTAAGAGGTATTTGGTTACGGCCTTCTTCCATAGCTCTCTTAATTCTACGAAATAAGATACGTGCGCGAGTGTAACATTCAGGTTCCTCTAAAGGATCTATAAGGGTATCGGTGCTACGAGTTCTTCGCATTGACCAGTGGGTACAACCTTAGTCTAGACGGTGTAACAATAGGGTACAAAATTTTGATGTAATTAGTCCCCGACAACGGCGCCAAAAACTTGATGCTCAGTTCGCAAGTGCACGAGTAACATCAGAGTAATATAAAAGATTATTGATCCCACAAAGGCCAAACGTCAATCTATCGTTTGCTAGTGTTACGATGTTTATCTAAGGCAAGTCAATTAAGGGGTTTGTTGTGCGAAATAAAAGTAAAGTGCGAAAATAAATTCAATAATAAAACAACAGGCATAGATGTAATTCACATAGCTACATAGTATTCTAAATGTGTATATATAGAATGCCTTATGGGGTAATGTTTTCTACTCATGAAAAGAACTAATTTAACGGGAACTGTCGCTTTCGTGTATTCAGAACCGAGTCTATCCCCTAATCAAACCCTCTTATTGTCACTTATAAAAAGGCGCGCATTGCGTTAGGATTGATTAAACCTATTTTTAAGAAATATAGTTTCTTAAATTAGTTGAAAAGTATTTTGACTTGGAATTTATAACAAAAAGAGGTTCTTACGAACTGGACTTTAAATCTGTAAGCGCGTTCGAAAATAGTTTTAAAATCGGTTTTCTTAAACATTAAAGATTCCTACATAACTGACCCAAGCGATTTCTTTTCCTTTGAACAGTTAGAGCTAACCAAATTTATCTAAAGTTTGGACGGCTTTCGATCATACCCAACAGAATTTAAGTGCATAAAATAAGTGTTTAAAAATCAGAATAACCCCTAAGTAATTCTATCGACAGCTGTATGGAATACTATTATAATTATAGTCCTTTCATCCTAGCCTTTAAGATTTAGTCGGACATGGTAAAGTAAATAAACATGGTAAATAAGTGCGAGTAAATAAAGTGCGGGTAAATAAATAAAGTGCGATAAAGGGTGCGATAAATAAATAGTGCGGAAAGTAAAAGCGGATGAATAAAAAGGCGATAAATAAGCAGAAACCTGCTCAAACGAGAGGCTTTAAATCTTGTTACAACTGGAAGTAAATGACAGAAATAAAATGGCGACAGGATTAACTTCTACCCAAGTGCTCCAAACCTGATTACAGACTCGATTAGACAATGTAATAACCCTTCGGTGTGAGAAGTTTATTACTTTTACAATAGATGAAATTTATGGCTTGAGTTCTGTAACTAAGCTTGGATGATTAGAAATGAGACAGAACTCCTCTATTTATAGTGGTAGGAAATTACAGGTAAGGACAAGAATGCTCCCCAACTCCTTTTGGGAGGGAAACGAGTTTGTGAAGGTGGCGCCCGCCACCTCCCTGTGGTGCCCGCCATATGAACTAGGGTGGAAAAGAGTGGGAGACGTGGCAGTTATCAGCAATTGTCTTCTATCCAATGTGTGGCATCCCATATGGCGTCCGCCATGGTGGAAGCCATGTGTACAATTTCAGAGAATGTTGGTCGTTTAGCTCGTTTTTCTTCATTTCTTCTCGAGTAGCTTTGAAAATACAAAAACCTGAAAAAGAAACAAAACAAAGGCATACTACGAGAAAACAGAAATAAAATTGTAAATAACATGCGTAAATCGAGTCGAATAAACAATATGTTTTAGGTCTATCACCCGTTCACTGGGAGAGTCATCTTAGGATGAGAGACTTCCGGGGATAAAATAAATATTTGCTTCATCGGGGAAGTGTGGAGCTAGGCAGTTTCCTGGAGAAAGTGTAGCAACTTCCTGGGGAAAGTATAGAAACTTCAGTGAGGAAAAGATGATTCCATTGGGGAGTGGGTCCTCAATGGTAGAAATGTATCACTTGGAAGATACTGGGGAAATTCTCTGCAGTCTTGAAAGTCACTGGAGATTACAGGATCTATCCAAAAGCGTTGTTAGCTTATGTTTCACTGGGGATTTGCTGAACAATGGTCTGAAAGTGCTTCTGCAACATTGAGACATACTGGAGAACGAAGATGTCCTTCGAATATTTCCATAGGTCAAAGCAACTTTAGATCTTTTTCAAATGCATTTTTGAAAACAGTTTTAAGTTTGAAAACTTTTCACTTTCAAAATTATTATTAACAAATAACATTTTGCATAACAAAAAAAAGTAGAGATAACATAAATGGAAAAATTGAATAGCAAAAGGTTTAATTTTATTGAAGAATGGTAACTTGCTAATGGCAAAGCTCCATGGAAAATTACAATTGAAATTGGCAATAGGGAAAGGTTACATTGAATCCAACAACCTCTACTGACCCTAATAACTAAGACTATCCAAAATCCTGCTTCTAACAAGAGCGATTGGATTGGAGTTGATCTTCTAATACTCCGCAAATGATCGGTGTTATTTGATGCAGTGAAATGCCTTTGTCCCTGACTTTTGCCTGGATCGCCCTTTCGGGTTTTAAATCCACCGTGACGCTCATTTTTGCCTAAGTCGCCCTTTCGGGTTTTCAACTTAGCAAGCTATATATTTTTTATTTTCATCCCCAATTTTTGCCTAGATCTCCTTCATAGGTTATGATCCGCCGGGATACCCATTGTTTCCTAAGTCTCCTTTCCAGGTTTTCGACTTAGCGGGTTCTTTAGGCATAATATTTTCGGATTTCATCAGAGTTTACAGGATGCGCAAGCTCTTCACCATCCATCATTGTGAGAATTAGCGATCCTCCAGAGAAGACTGTCTTCACAACAAATGGACCTTCGTAATTGGGCATCCATTTCCCACGCATGTCTTTATGAACTGGCAAGATCTTCTTGAGTACAAGTTCTCCTTGGTGGAACTCTCGGATTTGTACTTTCTTGTCAAAGGCTCTCTTCATCTGTTTCTGGTATAACTGAACATGTCACATAGTTGTCATTCACTTCTCGTCTATGAGGTTCAGCTGGTCAAATCTGTCTTGGACCCATTCTGCTTTAGCAAGCTTGGTTTCCATCAGTACCTTTAAGGAAGGTAACTCTACTTCGATGGGGAGGACGGCGTCCACTCCATACACCAACGAGAAAGGGGTTTCCCCTATTGAAGTTTGCATTGTAGTTCTGTATCCGTGCAAGGAAAATAGTAGCATTTCATGCCAATCTTTGTGAGTCTTGACCATCTTTTACAAGATTTTCTTGATGTTTTTATTCGCAGCTTCAACAGCTCCATTCATTTTGGGACGATAAGGAGAAGAATTGTGATGTGCAATCTTGAAACTCTCACACAATTCCTTCATGGTTCTGTTGTTCAAGTTGGTCCCATTGTATGTTATGATCCGGCTTGAAATTCCATAATGGCAGATAATTTCTTTCTTGATGAAGCGGGCAACCACTTGTCTAGTTACGTTGGTATAAGAAGAAACTTCTACCCATTTGGTGAAGTAGTCGATGGCAATTATAATGAATCGGTGACCGTTGGAAACTTTAGGTTCGATTTACCCAATCATGTCAATGCCCCACATTGAGAAAGGCCACGGTGAAGATAAAACATTTAACAGTGTTTGAGGTACGTGCACCTTGTCAGCATATATTTGGCACTTATGGCATTTTCTGGCATATTGGATGCAATCAGGTTCCATGGTCAACCAGTAATATCCAGCTCTCATAATCTTCTTAGACATGGAATTACCGTTGGCATGAGTTCCAAAGGTTCCTTCATGAATCTCTTGAAGTAACATGTCAGCTTCACGTCTGTCAACACATCTAAGCAGAACCATGATGTAGTTTCTCTTATATAATACATCATTGCTGATGAAGAATCTGGATGCTAATCTTCTTAAAGTTTTCTTGTCAAGGTTAGTAGCATCGACTGGATACTCCTGATTTAGGAGATTTACTTGCTCTTTGTGCGGTTGAAACTCAGTGTACTCATACTCAACCAATTTTGTCAGTTCAGTGGGGACTTCAAAGTCTTCCTCACCCTCATCTTCAACTTGATAAATGGGTGAATCAAAGTCAAGAGTGGAAGCAGAGTCATTGGATTCAACGAGGTTTGGGATAACACTGCATGTTGGAAGGCTTATTTTATTAAATGCACAAGGAAAATGCAAGAGAAAGAAAATGCTTTTTTTTTTGTAGTTTTGAAAGATTGTCAATTTCTTTTAAATGGTAAAAGCGAAAAAACAGTAAATGAAACAAATCGAAATTAACAAAATGCATTTATTAATATTCTTCTGAAAAGTGAAAAGGTGGCCCTAAAAAATAATCCAGTAGCCTTGGGCATAGCTATGGAATTTTTGAAAACAACAAACAAAAAGCATTAAATTACTTTGACACGGGAAAAATCACGGGGATCTTTATTGCTTCCCAATTGCTCAAAGTTGCATCGCACTTGAATACCAAGTTGCTCAAGTCTTCATTTTCATCATTGTCTTCGATGGCATTGATTTAGAAACCTCCCCTGACAAACACTTCTTGGACAGTCTTCAGACGACCTTTGGCAGTTGTAGAAGCTTTATCATGAGTTAGTTTGTAACCCAACCCCCGATGATTCATCTTGGTCTTGATGTCGATCACTTCTCCCCAAACTTCAGGAATGCCTCATTTGATTGTTGATCTGGTGCTCTTGAAAGATGCAAAAGATGGATTACTCTAGCCCACTGTTTCTTCGACTTCCATCAGGACAGCATTGGCGATCTCGAGTGCTTGGAAAGAAGTTTCCAAAGTGTCTTCGTCGGCCTCTATGTAACAGAATGAAGATAGGTTACTGACTATCAAATCTTCTTCACCATGTATAATAACTAATTTTTCATCAACCATAAACTTCATCTTCTGATGTAGAGTTGAAGTTACAGCACCAACAGTATGGATCCAAGGTCTTCCAAGTAAACAACTGTAATTAGGATTGATGTCCAGTACTTGGAATGTGATGTTGAATACATGTGGTCCAATTAAGATCGGTGGCTCCACTTCTCCAATTACGGTTCTGCGAGAACCATCAAAAGATTTAACCATCAGTGAGGTAGGCTTCATCTCAGTCTCTCGGTAAGCCAACTTGGTAAGAACCCTCTTAGGTAAAACATTCAAACAGGAACCGGTGTCTACAATCACCCTTACTAGATTATCTTCTTGACATTTCATGGACACATGTAAAGCACAGTTGTAATTCTGACCTTTTCTTGGTAGCTCTTCGTTGCTGAAGCTAAGAGTGTTGCAGGCAGTAATATTGGCGATCACACTGTCAAATTGATCGGTAGTAATATCTTGAGCAACATGAGCTTGAGCTAACAACTTCTGTAATGCAGTTCTATGAGCAGGTGAACTCATCAGAAGAGACATGATTGAGATCTTGGAAGGAGTCTGATGAAACTGGTCGATGACTTTGTAATCACTTTCCCTGATGATCCTCAAAAACTCAGCATCTTCATTATTTGAAACCACTTCTTTCCCTTTGTCTTTGGCAGGCGTAGGGGTAACAGCTTCCTTCGGCGGAGCCTCATTGAAATGGGGAGTATAAATACGACCACTTCGTGTCATCTTGCTTGCCTCAAATATGTTTGTTACATCTTCATTAACAGTCTTCAATTCTTCCCATGGGATAACCTTCCCAGATTCTTTGTCAATCATGGTTACATCATATTTCTAAGGTACAACTTTAGGATCACTAAAATGAAATGGATTTGGCTTTTGAATGATTATTGGCTTCGGTTGATTGACTGCAGGAGTAACTAGCTTTGATGTGTTAAAAACACGAATTGTAGCACTTGACCTCGGTAAATTGAACACTGGCACTTTACCACATGGTTCTGGCAGGTTGAAGACAGGTTCAATCACAACAACTTCATTTTTCTTCACTTTACTAACCACTTGTAGGAAACCATCATTGATCAAACCTTGAATATCCTTCTAAACCAACATACAACCCTTGGTACTGACATTACAAACTGCACAATCATTATGGCAAGCAGACACTAAACCGACTTCAAACAACTTCGAATGGAAAACCCGGTATTGCGGTGAGAATAGGATATAAAATTATTAATTAATTTGAATCACATCTTTAGTTCACAACCGGTCTTTGATTTATCCGAAGGAAAGGTTAAAAAAAGGAAAAACCTATTTTGCATCGTAAACACAATGCGGGGAGAGATATAGGGTTCGGGGGTTGGTTGAGCTTAAGGATGGTATTAACATCCTAAACTTTTGTAGTACTCTACATAAACCTCTTGTTTTAAATGTGCTATTGCTAAACTTATCTCCTTAAGGGTAATGCTAAGGGTTAAAAGTTAAAGAGAAAGACCTAAGGGGTTAGTCCTAAGTTTACTCGCCAAGACTCGCATCTTGTGCCTACGTATCCGAGGTAGGGGATGGAATCAGAGTAATCGTAGTTCCCCTCACAAAGGGGGGAAAAGAAACTTCTTGACTGTGGTCAAGGTTCTAAAGGGATGTAAACGTTCATATGGAAGCGCTTACTTGGAGTGTGGAGACTCCGACTTCTACGTTGAAAAGTTGAATTGAAAGAGTGAAGAGTAAGTATTCCACGGCGAGAAACCTATATGGAGTACGACGACTCCTTATCCTAAGGCTAGGGTAAAGGGTAAAATTGTCCACGGCGGGACGCCTAAGCGTGTGAGTACGACGACTTAAAGCCTTAAGGTTTGGATGGACGACGGTAAAGGAATATTGACACGACGGTCAAACAGTTAAACCTTTCCTTCGGAGGGAATTTTACAGTAAAATAAATAGTGAAAAATTAATAAGTAATGAAGCTGGTGAAATACTATACAAGTGATGAGATGTGAATAACAATAATAACGTCAGAGAATATACAAATAAAATATAAAGGGTTAGCAACAGGTTCATAGATAATCGAGGATGATGTTAGGAATGAAGGATGTTTAAGATTAGACAAAAATTAGAATTAACCGAGATAGGGTTTTGTGAGATTTTGAGAAGAAAAAAACAAGATTTGCATTACAATTAAATTAAAAGGGATGTTAGAAATTTAAGAATAAAAAAAAGTTAGAAATTTTTAGTAATAAACACGTTAGAATCTTAATTTAAAAGAAAGGAGTGTTAGAATTTAAATTTAAAAAATGTTAGAGTTTTAAGTTTAAAAAATTAGAGTAAAAAAAAAATTAATTGAATTTTGATTTAAAAAGAATGTATTAGAATTATTTTACAAAAGAAAGTTAGAACTTAATTTTACAAGGTTTAAAATATTAATTAGAACTTAAATTTAAAAAATAAAAATTGTTAAGTTAAAAAATGTTAGATCTATTTTAAAAAGTTAATTTTTGATTTAAAAAATGTTAGTTTTAATGAAAAGTGATTTTTGATTTAAAAAACGTTAATTTTAATTGGAAATGTTAGATTTTATTTGATAAATCAATTTCAAAGAAATGATATGTGAGATCTTTTTCCAAGACCATAGAAGTAAAACATCATTGAGACCAAGTGGGTCTTTAGAAATAAGTTTAACGAACTTGGAGAAGTCATTAGGAACAAAGCTAGACTTGTAGCTCAAGGCTACAGTCAGCAAGATGGAATTGACTTCTTTGAAACCTTTGCTCCTGTGGAAAGGTTAAAAGCCATAAGACTTCTTCTCTCTTATTCCATCAACCATGACATTATTGTCATACCCTAAATTTGTCCTACCTTTCTTACTTTTCTCATCATAAATAATGGTGTTTGCCAGATGTTTGTTCTTTAGATGATCATTTGGCTATGAGCCATGATCCTCTAGCTTGTTTTCTCATGCCTTTGAGTTTTGTTAGTTTGTGTTCTGTGGGGGCATAGGCCTTCATGGAAGATGTGGGGTCTAGTTGAAGATAAGGAAAGTTTAAGTTATGTTAAAGTTAAATAATCAAGATGTGGTCAGATGGTTAAGCCATGGTTCAAGCTCTACGACATGAGTTGTTTTAAGGCATGGTTAAGAAGTCCATAATGAAGGTTTCGGTTCATCATGTTTTCAAAGTGGCAAACATCAAAAATGATTTGGCAATTAACTCAGGACTAAGATTGTCTTAGGACTGACTTTAATTTTCAAAGATCAATTCAAGGTGCTATCCAGGTCAGAGAAGATTTGAGAGTAGTTTTAATTGAGAACATGGAATTATGTGTGCTTTCAATTATAATTGCTTTTAAATCGGGAATTAGAATAGTCGAGGCATTGCCAAATTATTTCAAGGACTTATTGTATTACCAAAGCTCATGATTAAATCGCCTTGCGAGAAAATCACAAAGGTATCCATTAAATATGGTTTTAAAAGCTCATTCACAATCCAAATGTCATTTCAAGTTCTAAGACCATTTCAAAGACTTACAAAAATCCTCACAAATATTCATTCCAATAAAAGGCCCATGAATTATAAGATGCTACAAAAAAAGAATAAAAGAAAAGTGTGAGTTTTCTTTTTACAAATAAGTCTACAAAGTCACAAACAAGCGGCCCACATGATCGTTGCATGTAATGAAATAAGTTGAAGACGATGGTTTCATCACAACAACCAGATATCCAACTCAGCAATGTTGATATGAAACGCTACTCTTCTCCTCATGATTTAAAGGCCTTCTACTGCAAACTCAGTGACTTGTTGGACTCCTCTGGATTCACCCTCATGTTAAATGTCCGAGAAACTTGTACCTGTTTTACTTGGAGGTCACCAAAAGAGGAGGTTATCACCAGGTTGGTAAAGAAGAGAAATGGGGTGAAATTGTGTCTGCTCCAAAACTGAAAGGAAACAATGCAAAGTTATGTTTTCAAGTTGAAAATCTCTATGCAAATCTTCTTCACAAATTTGAGAAACTTTACTACAAGTCCTACACCAGTCACCAGCCACCATAAGGGTCACTATAAGGTCGCAGCAGCAGCTAAAATAAATCCGTATGGTTACGAATCTGCTACTACCAATAACCTACAACACTATGGCTCGACACTGAATAGAAATCAGCCCCGCTACATCCACCGCAATGTTTCGAAACACAGCATCCACAACGCATCTAACATCATGGCATACAAATCTTACGCACCACTTTCCGTTGATTCAAGAGTTGGCACCAATTTGTTACACCAGGAGATACACAAAGAAACCTGCAATATTAAGAAGATCATCAATCAAAATCAACCTAAACCGTGGTACATGATTCACGAGAAGACCAAACACGGATCCAATACCATGCACTATGAAAGCGATGATTAAAGCGATGAGTAAAGACTCCACAAATTTGTTCCAATACATCATACTAAGAAAGCGATGATTAAAGCAATGATGAAAGGGATGATTAAAGCGATGACCAAACACGGATCCAATACATCAGCAGCCAACGAAAAGAATCCACAACAGACTGAGAAAGCGATGATTAAATCTCACAATTGATAGACACAGATGGTAGTATGCAACCTTACCGCATAACCGCATCACAAAGCATAGTTGGAAGGATTTGCTACATAAACGACAAGAGAAGTGGACACGCCTGTTGTGAGTGAGTTCTCCCAAATTGCAATAAAATGATTTACGCATGAGATATCCCTAATGTTGCAGCAGACCTGCGAAAAAGCAGAATTCACAGCATCACATAAAAGCCCCAAAATTTGTTCCACCATGCCCCAACTCCTGCTACCTGCGATACGTACCACCTCACACTTCGAACCGTACACCAACAGCAGTTTTAACCACATCCGCAAAGACCAAATTGCAGACCTGTACCAATTTTCAATAGAAAAAAACAGACCATAGCTTATACAAACGAAATAACAGATACGAAAGGTTGTTGGTTCGAACGAATCCCGGTTGCTGCTGCCTCCACGATCGGTGCAAGCCGTACTAGTCGCGTCTTCACACATTCAAATATTGAATTCTCAGCTGCTACAGAACAAAGTCGTGATCTTTATTTTCACCTGCATATAAACCAGAAACGGAACAACACAAAAAAAAACCGCGGTGGAATCCCGTATACACGTACTATATTCCATCCAATTTCTTCTGTTTTGTAACAGCTCACAACCTGCAAAAAGAAAGAAAATATTAATATGGTGTTTAATGCACCGAGTTGTTTATGTTTCAAGTTAATGTATTAAACCATAATTTGAGTTGTTGGTATAAGTTGTAAGGACAAATTCAAAAGTTATCCATGATAATTACACTAATACAAACTTCATGTCGCCACTCAATATCTAAAGTTTCAAAGTTTCAGCATAGCAATGATAGTACTGCAAACGGTCACAGGCATTAAATTTCAAATGTATGTACAACAAAATGGGGAGAAACTTGAGCTTCAGTTAAATCCAAGAGACTCTGTGATGGATATAAGACAATTCCTTCTTGATGCCTCGGAGACATGTTTTATTACATGCTACGACTTGCTTCTGCTCACAAAAGATGGATCCACTCATCAGATGGAAGATTATAATGAAATTTCTGAGGTAGCTGATATTACTAGCAGCGGTTGCTCCTTGGAAATGGTTCCTGCATTTTATGATGATAGAGCTATAAGGGCTACATAGGCTTCGGCAAACAATGATTTGAAAGGCACCGAGGCTTACCAGGAAGCTAATGTCCCTGGGCTTTACATTCTCGCTATGGCAATAATTGACTACAGGGGCCACAGAGTGGTAGTTCAGAGTGTTTTGCCAGGCATTCTTCAAGGGGATAGGTCAGACTATCTCTTGTATGGCTCTGTTGACAATGGAAAAGAAATCTCTATCAGAAGCTCAACTGCGAAGTTGTGAAAACAGGATTCAGGAAATTATAGATGAACTAGACAAAAGGGAAGATTTGATGCGAAACACTGATCTGCTTAAAATGAAAATTGAGGACAAACAAAGGCTAAAGTAGATAAGCTATCTTACTAAATTGATACACTTGGAGAAAATATGCTGAAGGTTGGTGCAGTTTCCATAATTCAGACAGAACTTGCAGAATTATCGAAGGAAAAGGTACTCTGTCTCAGGAACTTCTTCAAGCTATCACTCCACCACCTCTTGAGTTGCAGGCAAAACAACCAAGCCATCCTACAGGAGGACAAAATCAAGTCAAATCTTCTGGAAATATTGTACCAGAACAACCACGACATGTTGAGGCCAATGAATCACAATCCAATCTTGTTGTTAATGGACTCAGTTCTGTAAAGCAAGAATCCTTTTCAAGAGATGAGAAATCTGCTCTGCCATCAGTTCATATTCAAGTTGTTTTGCCGAATCCGCTTCAACATCATCTGCCGGAAAGGAAGAGCAGAAACCAATTGGATCATCTATTAAGCCAAACAGGACAGTGAACATGGATATAACAGTACTCCTGTTAGAAATGAGTTGGCATTAGATAAGGGAAAAGCAATTGCACCACAAAAGCCAACAAAAAAATAGCAAAAACCAGCCAGGCATGGAAGAGTGTTCGTGATATTCCATGTTGTTACTCAATGCTAGCTTCGCCTGCTGTGATTAATTATGTTTCCACGCGTTGCCAACCGTGTGAAACGATAATTCATGCAAGTCATCACAATAGGTCCTGCACAAACAGAATAATATCAGTCACTACATGAAGAATGCAGGGCGCAAGAACCCAGACATCTGCAAACAATCCCCGCCAAGTTCTCGTTTAGACAATGATAATTTATCATAGGAAGTAGTGAGAACAAAGGGGGACAGATAAGTATAAGTGTAAAATGTAGAGTAATAACTTATCTTGGTTTGGATTTTATGATGGTGAAATTGGATGTTGGTGACATAGTGTCAAAGAAGCTTCCCTGGCCAAAGCAAAACCGAAAAGCCGCAAAACCTCCTAGCTCACGAGCTCCTTGCCTTGGCTACCTATCAAGCATGAGAATATTAAATGAAAAAGACTGGGATAAGTTTGCAAAGCCATTTACAAAAAGTTGTTCGAAAGTAGACAAAAGACGGGTACGCACCCTTATACGTGGGACCACTTCAGCCAATTGGTAATGACCCCACCAATATCTCACACATCCCTTACAACTTGCAGAATGGGAAGGATGCCTGCTAATACGTACAAACGTATTCACAATAGCTTCTTCCGCAAATACCCCCAAGAGCCTACATAAATACTTCTCTTCCTTCAAACTAGGGCCGACAACTTCTCCTTCAAAGATTCTTCAAAACCCTGCATCCTCTTCCCTTTACCTCCAAGAACTCACCTTTAAATTCTTATTTTCAACCATTAACCATAAAACAAATCAACAACTCTCCTCTCCAACCTTCAGCCTTAAACTTCAACCTTCATGAACTAGTCTCCAAAAAGCCTCAAACCAACAAACCAAAACAATAAAACTTTTCTTCAACTTTCCAATCCGTTCGCACAACAGTCCTCATCTGAACCATTTCACAATCTCCATAAACACCATATTCCCCATTGAATAACACCCAATGTTCTTCCATAATTTCAGAATAAATAACTCATCGACATCTCCACTTCAAACCCAACCTCTATTTTTGTTCACCCAGAACCCATTCAATCTTACCTTCTGCGGAACTTCTCCTTTGTTCCTCATCAAACCTTCCACTCAACCAACCCTCAGATCGAAACTTCATGGCCGATAACCCCAATAAACCCGACCTCCATTTTGAAACAAACCCATTAATAACCTTCAATCATTAATGCAACAAAACCTAAATCAGATAGAAGAAAGAAAGGATTCGAAGTTTGCAAGATGAAGCAAGGAGATTGAGAAGAAGCCATTCAAACCTAGAAACAAAAACGCAGAGAATCGACAGTGGATTTAAACTTGAAACACGAGCAACTGAAGGTGGGGACGAGGACTTCAGTGTTCATCGCTTCTATCTTCACTTTCATTATCCGTTTCCGTTTGTGTTGACGTGTCGATTTTCTTTTCCACCGTTTCTTTTCATCCATGAACTGGCATGTTGACTGAGTTTGGTTTTATGATGAATGGGCTGTGATGGCCCATGAGGATTCACGGTTTCTTTTGATTCATTTTTTTATTATTATTATTATTTTTTGTTTATTGCTGACTGATGGATGATGGGTTTCAGCCCAAGGGACTCCATATCCATATATTCACAACCCTGTTATCTCTTACCCCCTTCCCGTTTTCATTTATTTATATTTTCTAAACTGTTTTATATTATATAAATATTATTATATATTGTCTTTTTTTATAAAAAAAAACTTTATGCTGTGTATATATCTTTTATCTTATATTCATATTTCTTTTAGAGTTTGTATATATTATTTTATATTCCATTTCTATTAATATTTCTATTATATTTCTTCTAGGATTTTAGATTTACTTTATAATAGAATATATTATTTTATTTTCATATTAGAGATGGGTCTTATTGCTCTTTTGTTATTGGGCATTTTTCGCCTTTTTGGTCGATGACAAGACTTCCACCGTTTAACCGTCACATTAGTGGCGTGAAACAAAGGATCCGAGACCACCTTTATTCTTCTGATTTTATTTTGATTTTTGGATCGATGAAGTCTTTTATTCGTAGGCGTCGCGTATCGAAGTTGATAACCTTCTCGATTTCAAATCTATGGGAAATGACCATTGGGGTCATTTTCCGTACTTTGGGATCGTGATAGGCTACCTTTGATTAATCGGCATTATGTCTGCGATTAAGATGAGATCATATTCTTTCGTGTCCCGATTCGATTCAATAAACTAACCATTTAATTTAATTTCCGCTAATTATTATTGTGGATATTATTGTTATATTATCTTACTATATTATTGTCATATTATTTATTCATATTATTATTATCATATCATATTTATTTATATTTATTCACCCATATTCGAAAATACCTAATAAAATATCGAAACCGGTAAAAGCCGATTTGGTGGACTGTTGGATCTTTGGTCATTTGTAGGTATCTTATTATCAAGTTTGTGTCTGACTTTGCTCGAGGTTTAGTTTAAGACACAATGCACACACACGGCTTTCTCTTGGGCTACCTTACAATGAGACCCCTTTATTTCGTGCAATCCCGTGTAATTTACATGTACCCCTCTCCCATTCCGATGTATGTTTCGTATTTATTTGATTATTAGTTTATCTCCTAGGAGCACCCATAGGGACTAGAGCGGATCAAACTATTTTCAAACTAATTCTCGATTCATCGTCGAGCCATTTTCAAACAACCCGTAAGTCGAGCGCTCATACGCATTCACCATCAACCTATTACAACTCGACCCTTGATGCGTAAGTCAAGTCGGTCTCTTTTTCAAACAATTTCATTTTCAACACGTTTTGCACGCGATAATGAGTCAAACCCTGGATCCAACGTCAAGTGGATTTTCGTAACAAACTATCAATCAATTAACAACTATTCAATTCTTTTCAAGGTGTAAAGAGTAGGTCCAAGTCTTTGATCTTGCTTTCTGTTGTTTATATGCGAGTTATCTTATTCGTGTGTGAGCAATTGACACCTTTAAATGATATTAACAAACTCGATAAGACTCAACCATCTCCAACTACTCATCCTTTCACTCACCTTTCAAACAACTTCTTTTACGATGAAAAAGAGAGTGTCCCAAGTCTTTGGTTCGCTCTCCCGACTACTTGGATCCGAGAAGCCTTTCTCAAGCTCCAAGTAGTCGTCATCCGACCAATCTCATCCTTTTATACACCATTTCAAATTCAAGCAACCTTCTTTTACGATGAAAAAGAGAGTGTTCCAAGTCTTTGGTTCGCTTTCTTGATTACTTGGGGTCTGTGAAGTCTTTCTTAGGCTTCAAGTGATCGTCATTATTTCAACCTCGTCCTTTCAAACATCACTCCTTCCGTGATGAAAAAGAGAGAGTTCCAAGTCTTTGGTCCACTCTCCTGATTACTTGGGCCCGAGAAGTCTTTCTTAAGCTTCGAGTAATCGTCATCCGTACCCACTTCAATCCAATTCAAATCCAGTTTCTTTCGTGGTCGTTACCACGAACTACGAATGCTATGATTCTTCATTCACTCTTGAATGTAAGATACATAGGCACAAGGTTGCGATGATCTTGGCGAGCACAATTCCCTCCATCTTCCATTTCCCCCATCTTTTCCCGTAGTCGAACTACGACGCTCTGATTTCTCATTCTCGTCCGAATGAGCATACGTAGGCACAAGGGCGCCAATCCTTGGCGAGCACCCTATCCTCTAACCATCCCCTTTCCCCTAGTGTTTTTATCCCTTTATATTATCCTTTAGCATTTAGTAGCGAGAAGAGAAGAATTAAGTTTAGCTAATATCCATCACAACTCGAATTAAGAGGTTCCCGTCGAGTACGACGGACGTGAGGGGTGCTAATACCTTCCCCTCGCGTAACCGACTCTCGAACCCAGGAATATGGTTGTGACGGCCGTGTTCCTTCCGCTTTATGAGGTTTTCTCGATATTTTCCTCTCCCGTCTATTTGGGAAAAATAAAGTTCGGTGGCGACTCTGTCGAACCGCATTTCCGCGCCTTTCGCGCGAGGGTCGTATGTTCGAAATGAATTTTTTCGAGGTGCGACAATTATACTCTATCAAATGGGCGTGAAAAGTGCTTTTCTGAACGAAGTTATTACTAAAGAAGTGTATGTCAAGCAACCTCTAGGATTTATAGATCCAAACCATCTAGACTTTGTCTGCAGCTCAAGAAATCACTCTATGGTCTTAAACAAACTCCAAGAGCTTGGTATGAGAGATTGAGTAATTTCTTGCTTGAAAATGAATTTGTTAAAGGCAAGGTTGACACTACACTATTTAGGAAAACTCTAGAAGAAGAAATCTTAAATGTTCAAATTTATGTTGATGACATAATTTTTGGTTCCACTAATGCATCTTTTTGTTAAGAATTTTTTAAAATTATGCAGGCTGAATTTGAGATGAGCATGATGGGTGAATTAAAGTACTTTCTTGGAATTCAAGTTAATCACAAGTATGAAGGTATTAAATTCATCAGATTAAGTGTAACGCCCCGATTCTGAATTTCCCATTATTTTGTTAAGTCTTTTAATTTATTTGGTTAATTGTTATTTTATTGTGGAATTATATGATAATATGTTATGTGTGTACGTTGTGGTATTTTATTATTTGAAGAGTTTTGGGAATTAATTAGAGGGTGTTTTAGATAATCCTGGATTAGTAGTTATTTTGAGAGAAATAGAATAGAAAGAGTATAAGTGGAAAAGAGAAAGAATAGGGAGAATAGAAACCAAAAGGAAAGAAAGATAAGAGAAAGAAAGGAAGAGAAGAGAAAAGAGAAAGGAAAATGAGAAAAACCTAGAATCATCAAGAATCAACTTCTAAGCTTTCGATTGATCAGGTAAGGGTGTGAAACTTTATTATTCTTGCAATGTGTATGATTATGTGTGTTCTTGTTGGTTTTGTTTTGGATTGGGGAGAGTCTTACTCATTTTTCATCCTAGGGCATAATACGGATGTAATCGATAGAACCCGAGTTTTCGTTGGTGAAAATGAGATTAAGTAGTAGTATTTATGTCGGGTGATGTTAGGCTAAAGTGTTGGAATGAGTTGGGACTTAATCGGGTGAATCCAAGAGTTTTGGAGTGGAAGAACAGTGGGGAAATTCTGTGTTCACAGACACTCGCTAGCACATTCGCTAGGCGAGTTGGTCGCGAACGTTCGTTAAGCGAGCAGTAGCGAATAGGTAGTGAACAGTCCCAGACTTGGACAAAATGCATGTTGTGGTGTTCGCTGGTAGCGAATGGGGGTAGCGAAGGTTCGCTAGGGGTTTGCTGAGCGAGCGAGGTAGCGAACGAAGTCAAAGGCTTCTGTTTACCTTCGCGAGCTTGTTCGCTAGGCGAACAAGTAGCGAATACTCGCTAAGAGTTCGCTAAGCGAGCAGGGTAGCGAATGTGACAGGTTGTGTTTTCTTTAATGTTTCCATCCGTGGTCGGATTTCCGACTTAACTTTGATTATTTCCTTGCTCGAGGCATCGATCATGTCGAGTTATATTATGTTGTGGGTAGCCGTATGACGTGAATCCTAGATTGTGTGATGTGGCCGTTTGGCAATTTCGTGAATTTGTTTGGATTAAATGGGAACGCATGGTGATATTAATGTGAATGCGTATACTTGTATAATATGAAGAATGCATGTATATGTTTGTAAACATGTGTGGATTCTAAGAGTGTATTGAGTCGTGTTGCATGTGTAGCATCATGATTGCATTCTTGTGTGTCTGATCCCGCGTAGGATCTGCAGAAACCTCGTGTGCCCTTGTGGGGTGTGAGCGATGGTTTAGTTAATTTGATCCCTAGGAGGATCTGCAGAAACGATCGTGTGCCCTTGTGGGGTGTGAGCGATGGTTTATTTTTGATTCCGTGGAGAATCTGCAGAACAGTTGTGTGCCCTTGTGGGGTGTGAGCAACCGGATTGTGTGCCCGTGTGGGGTGTGAGCAATCCTGAAACATCGTTTACCCATGTGGGGTGTGAGCGATGGGTGAACATAGTAGGCCCGATGGGGAGTTACTTCGGTAACGAGCGATGGTTCCATTTTGGTTCTTCAATTGAACCTGCTGAACGAGTCGGTATCGCATTTGCATCTGCATAGAGTCGTGAGTCGGTCTCTATGAGTTGCATTATCATCTTATATGATGTTTGGGTGAATTGAATATAATTGTAATTGTTTATGTGAAATGCTATGAATTGTGAAGCATGAATTGGTAAATGTGATTGATTATGTACGTGTACATTGTGATGTATTGTGACAAGTTGTGGTGAGAAATGTGAATTGCGTGTATGTTATAATTGTGTTTTGTGATATATAATTTTATGCGTTGTGTGTTATGATAATGTTTCTCACCCTTCTGCTGTTTTATAATGCTCTATGACGCATTACAGAGTAGGATGCTGGAGGTCTTTTGTGAAGCGAGTCTTCATTTCTTTTGGTCAGATGGCTCGGATATGTAACACTGGGTAGTTAGGAATTGTTTTGATTCTTTTGTGATACATTTGTGTATGTATCTGCTGCTGAATGTTTTGTAAACTAAACTGATGAATTGAATTAATCTGAATGATGTATATGATGCTTATGTTAATGAAGTGATTTCAATGTTTAGATGTTTCCGCTTTATTCTAAATGTTGATATGTGGGTTTTAAGCGCTATGCTTTGTTTTTAGTTGATATTTACCCCTTTTGTTACATATCCTTATGAGCAGGTATTATTTATGTTTCGTTTCATGGATAATGTGACGCGCCTCTTTTATACCATGTTATAATTATACTCTGATGGAATTTTTATTAAGTGCCTAAATGATTTAATTGTTTATTTGGGGGTATAGAAAGGGGGTGTTACATTAAGTGGTATCAGAGCCAGTTCCTGCTTCAAGGTCGGTAACTACTTCTATGGTGTGCGTAAGTTGTCCCTTGACCATGTATGGTAAAGACTTTCTTATGGATTTGGTGTGTTTGCCGTTGGAAGGCTTGGATGTGATTTTGGGTATGAATTGGTTGCAATTTAATAGAGTTCATTTAGATTGCTATCATAAGTTGGTGAGGTTTCCTTCTTTGGAAGATGATGAAAGTGAGAGTTTTCTATCCACTAAAGAGTTGAAGAAACTTTTAGCGGACGAAGCTCAGTTGTTTGGTTTGTTTGCATCGTTGTCGGTGGAGGACAAGGTTGAACTTGACGTGTTTCCAGTGGTGTGTGAATTTTCAGAAGTGTTTCCCGAGGATATTAATGTACCGCCATAAAGGGAAGTTGAATTTTCTATTGATCTAATTCCGGGTACTAGACCAATTTCGATGGCACCGTATCATATGTCAGCATCAGAATTGGTAGAGTTGAAGAAGTAGTTGAATGATTTGTTAGAAAAGAGGTTTGTGAGACCAAGTGTTTCTCCTTGGGGTGCGCCGGTGTTGTTAGTAAAGAAAAAGGATGGAAGTATGCGGTTATATATTGATTATCGACAGTTGAACAAAGTGACAATTAAGAATAAGTATCCGTTTCCTAGAATTAATGATTTGATGGACCAATTGGTTGGAGCACGAGTTTTTAGCAAGATTGATTTAAGATCAGGTTATCACCAGATTCGTGTGAACGAAGGAGATATTAAAAAGACGGCTTTTAGGACACGGTATAGACATTACGAATATTTAGTGATGCCATTCGGAGTTTCCAATGCGCCAGGTGTGTTTATGGAGTACATGAATCGTATTTTTCATGAGCAGTTGGATCGTTTTGTGGTTGTGTTTATTGACGACATTTTGATTTATTCTAAGTCTCAAGAAGAGCATGATGAACATTTAAGAATTGTGTTACAGATTTTAAGGGAGAAGCAATTGTATACCAAGTTGTCGAAGTGTGAGTTTTGGTTGTCATAAGTGAGCTTTCTTGGGCATGTTATTTCAGGTAATGGTATTAGTGTTGATCCATCTAAGATTGATGCGGTAATGCAACGGGACACTCCTAGAACAGTTACGGAGATTCGAAGCTTCTTGGGTTTGGCAGGTTATTACCGGAGGTTTATTGAAGGGTTTTCGAAGTTGGCACTTCCGTTAACGCAGTTAACTTGTAAGGGAAAGGCTTTTATTTGGGACTTTGATTGTGAGGAGAGTTTTATGGAGTTAAGGAGAAGATTGACAACAGCGCCGATCTTGATTTTGCCGAATCCTATAGAACCTTTTGTGGTATACTGTGATGCTTCTTTGACTGGTTTGGGTGGTGTTTTGATGCAAGATAGGAAGGTTGTGGCTTATTCTTCTAGGCAGTTAAGAGTGCACGAAAAGAATTATCCTACTCATGATTTGGAATTAGCGGCCATGGTATTTGTGTTAAAAATTTGGAGGCATCATCTTTATGGTGCAAGGTTTGAAGTTTTTAGTGACCACAAGAGTTTGAAGTATTTATTTGATCAGAAGGAACTGAATATGAGGCAAAGAAGATGACTAGAGCTTTTGAAGGACTATGATTTTGGATTAAATTATCATTCGGGTAAGGCAAATGTGGTGGTTGATGCCTTAAGTCGGAAGTCTTTGCATATGTCCGTAATGATGGTAAAGGAATGAGAATTATTGGAGAATTTCAGAGATTTTAGTTTTGTTTGTGATATGACGTCGAGAAGCGTGAGACTTGGTATGCTTCATATCACGAATGATTTTCTTGCAACCGTTTGCGAAAGGCAAAAGTTGGATTTGAAGTTTGTTGACTTGATGACAAATGAGAATGAAGATTTCAAAGTTGATGATTTTGGAGTTTTGAGATTTCGTGGTCGTATTTGTATTCCTGATGATGCGGAGTTGAAAGGAATGATATTGGAGGAAGGACACCGTAGTAATTTGAGTATTCATCCGGGAGCAAATAAGATGTACCAAGACTTGAAGAAGATCTTTTGGTGGTCTGGGTTGAAGAGAGATGTGGCTCAGTTTGTGTATGCATGTTTGACTTGTCAGAAGTCTAAAGTGGAACATCAGAAACCTATTGGATTAATGCAACCGTTGGATATCCCAGAGTGGAAATGGGATGGTATCTCGATGGATTTTATTACGGGGTTGCCGAATACGCAGAGAGGTCACAATGCAATTTGGGTGATTGTTGATAGACTTACTAAATCTGCTCACTTTATTCCGATTGATATTAGTTATCCTTTGGAGAAGTTAGCTGAGATCTATGTTCGGGTGATTGTGAAGTTGCATGGAGTTCCCAAGAGCATTGTATCGGGTAGAGATCCAAGGTTTACTTCAAGGTTTTGGGAAAGTTTGCAAAAGGCTTTGGGTTCGCAGTTGAGATTGAGTTCGGCTTATCATCCGCAAACAGATGGTCAAACTGAAAGGACAATTCAATCATTGGAGGATTTGTTACGATCTTGTGTGCTAGAGCAAGGTGGTGCGTGGGATAGTTATTTAGCACTGATTGAATTCACCTATAATAACAGTTTTCATTCGAGTATTGGTATGGCTCCATTTGAAGCTTTGTATGGTCGAAAATGTCAAACACCTTTGTGTTGACATGAGATTGGTGAGAGATCGGTGGTTGGACAAGAGATGGTACAACAGACGACGGAGAAGGTGAGGTTGATTCGGGAAAAGTTGAGAGCTTATCAGAGTAGGCAGCAAAGTTATCATGATAAGAGAAGGAAGGATCTTGAATTTCAAGAGGGCGACCATGTGTTTTTGAGAGTTACGCCGGTTACGGGTGTGGGTCGTGCTTTGAAGTCGAGGAAGTTGACTTCTCGTTTCATCGGTCCGTATCAGATTATTGCACGAGTTGGTGTTGTGGCTTATCGTGTGGCGTTGCCTCCGAATCTTTCGAATTTGCATGATGTGTTTCATGTTTCGCAACTTCGTAAGTATGTTTCGGATCCGTCGCATGTTATCCCTATGGACGAGGTTGAAGTAAGAGATAACCTTACATTGGAAGCTTTGCCTATTAGAATTTTAGACCGTGAGATTAAGAAGTTAAGAGGCAAGGATATTGCGCTTGTGAAAGTAGCATGGGGAGGTGCTGCAGAAGGCGATATGACTTGGGAATTGGAAAGTAAGATGCGAGAGTCGCATCCAGAGTTGTTTGGATCAGGTAATATTTTCGAGGACGGAAATTTCTAAAGCGGGGGAGAGTTGTAACGCCCCGATTCTGAATTTCCCATTATTTTGTTGAGTCTTTTAATTTATTTGTATTGCGGTGAAAATTGGATATCAAGCTATTAGATTAACTTGAACCTTAATTCTTTTACAACCGAACTTTAATTTATCCAAAGGATAGGTCTAAAGAAAGAAAAACCCTTTTTGCGATGTAAAAACAACGCTAAGAGATTCGGGGAGTCGGGGGTTGGTTATACCTAGGGAAGGTGTTAGCACCCTAAGCATCTGTAGTACTCTACAGGAACCTTTTGTTTGATTGTTTGCTAAGTTTGTGAAAATGTGCTATGGATTGGGAAAAGGTATAAGTTGAAACCTAAAGTTATATACACTAAGTTTGCTCGCAAAGACGTCACGTATTCTGCCTACGTATCCTAACTAGGATAGAATCAGAGCAATCGTAGTTCAACTCACAAGGGATGAGGAACACTTGATTATGATCAAGGTTCAAAGGGGAACAAACATGACAATGTTTGTGTGGAGTCTGACAAAACTCCCTAATCTAAATTGTAACACTCAAAAGGGGAAGTAAGAAATCATGACGATGATTCTTACATAGAGTTGACAAACTCTATCCTAGGGTTCTAGTTGAAGAACACTCCTAGTAAAGGTGGGTTTCTTAGACTTAAGGCAAAGTCTAATGGTTTCTAAACTAAGGTTAAAGTGACTTAACAAAGTCAAGATAAATGTATATGAACTATTCATGACCTGAGGGTCAAAGGAAAAACTTTTCCTTTGGAAAGAGAAAAGGGAGGTAACCTGGACGAGAACTAACGAGTTACATCACTTAGGGAAAATAAATTACTTAATAAAGTTTTAAACATGATGAAAATAAATGCATCGTGACAACCAATAAGTGAACATGTTGAAGATAAACACAAGATATGCATTGATGAAGATCAAAGCAACTGATTAAGCAAGGGCTACAATAGCAGATCAAACTCAAGAAAATTCCTCAGAGGAAGCAAGATGAACATGGTAACAACCAAAATAAAATCCTAGCATGTTTACTAACATTAAGGAAAAAAGGGCAAGCAAATATCATGATATTCACAAGTATAACAAGAGAGAAATTCATCTGCATATGTGGAAACGGTTATAAAATGCACTTTAACTTGCAAGTAGTCAAAAGGGATGAAAAATTAGGAAAACATAGAATTTTAAAATACTACATAAAAATAGACATAAAAACAAACACAATGTGAAAAGAATGGATGCAAAATGATTAAAAATGAAAGAGATATGATTTTTTGAAGTTTGGTTAAAAAATGGCAAAAATTGACAAAAGGGTTGCCCTCCTCAAGGGTCGAACCCAGGTTCTGCTGGTGCAAGGCGCTAAGGTGACAAGGTGACTACCACTGGGGTGGCTATACATCCGTTTGTAAATGCCACCCCATTAAAATATATGGGTAAGTTTCAAGGCAGGCTGGGCAAGAACATGAACGAAAACCATGATTTGCGTTTTGTATTAACTCAGTCAATTTTCCATGGATTTGGGTGAAATTTTAGTCTAAATCATGTGGAATTTCACAAGGAACAAGATGGAATTTTTAGATTTTTGAAATTCCTCCTCCATTTTAAAACCCGATAACACTTGCATTTTTGAAGTTTGGAATGCATTTTGAGAGGTAGATCATGCCACAGTCAGTTTTAACTCAATGCAATCATGCACACACAACACAAAAATGATAATGAATGATTCTAACCACAAATTCAGGTTGAAAACAAACAGTTGTGAAAAAATGTGTTCAAGTTGCAAATTGTTGTGAATATGAGGCATGATGATGTCCAATTCAAGTTCTAGGCATATTTTGATCAAGGTAAGCATACATACACATCACATACATACTATTAATGAATTCAAATATAGAGAAAGGCTAGAACCAAACTGTCATGAGAAATGATATTCAAATTGCAAAAATAGCAAGTTTTGATGCATGAAGGATGCTCAGTTCAGTTCTATGCATACTCAAATCCAATAAGCCACATACACACATTGTAAACATGATGATGGATGATTTGGAACACAAAGATTGAGCCTAAACAGACTGTAGCAAAAAATGACATTTAAGCTGCCCTTTGGTTTTAGGATGACGCAATAGGATGTTCAAATTCAAATTCAAGCACATTTTGATCATATGAATCACATACACATCTCTCATATATACAAACAAGTGAGTTCATGCAAGAAACATGGTTCAAACAGGGCTGATATGAAATTTGGTGAGTTAAATGCAAAATGATGCTCTTAAATGCAAGTTGAATGACCAATTCAGTTCTTATGCACAAACTGACCAAATTAATCATTTACACACATTGAAAACATGTTATAGGATGAATTCAAACAGAAGGTATGGCTCAAAACAGGCTGACATGAAAAAGTGGTGATCAAAGTGCAAGTTTTGACAAGTGAGAAGCATCATGATGCTCAGTTTTGATTCTAGTCACATATTGATCAATCTAGTCATGTACACAAGTCATATATATGAAGATAAGTGTGTTCAAACATAAAATGGAGTTCAAATCATGCTGTAGTGAAAATTGGCTGTCAAGTTGCAAAGTTAGGTTGTGAAATGCATGAAGATGTTCAAATTCAATTCCAAACATTTTTAGACTGAACTAACCATATACACACCACACATACATGATATTGAATGAGTTCCAACACAATTTGAGGCTAAGAGAGGACTGTCATGAAAAATGAGGGTTTGAGTTGCAAATTGGCATTTTTGATGCAACCATGAAAGAATGCAGTTCAACATCCTAAGCAAACTTTAATCCAGTTAACTTCACACACATATTGGATACATGATGTTGGATGAATTTGAGCACAAATTTAAACACCTCTAGGCCTGAGATCACAACTGGTGTGTTCATGACAGAATTTTGATACAAGTCATATACATGACACATTTTTAACATGATGAACTCAAAATGCCAAAACATGAAACTATGGTGTAAAGCAAAGATGGAGTGTCTACATACCTCTAGTAGACTGTGTTGAGCAGGTTTGATCAATAAGAAATCCAGAGAAAACTTCAAATGCGCCTAGCTTTGGAGATTTCTTCTTTTTGAAGCAAGAATGCCAACTTCAAGACAGTTGGAGAAATAAACTCCACCAATGACCCTTAGCAATTTGGACAGTTGAGAAATGATATATGTGAGGTATTAGAGTGGTTAAAACATCAGGCAAATGCCTAGAACAAGTTTTGGCAGATTTTGTGTATCACAGTCAAAGTAACTTGGTATGGAAGTTGACTTTTTGAATGAGGAGGTTTTTGAGTGGTTCAATGGTTGGAACACCTTTTATATCATATTTATGAGTTGTGGGGATGATGTTTGGTGAGTTTGAGTATGGAGAAATAATTTTGGCAGCAATTGTAGCAAGGCAGATTTTGAAGCTTTTTTGGCAATTTTGTGAACTTGGTGATTTTGGAGAAAAGTGTGAAAGGGTGGGAGCTTGATCTTTCTATGATTTTCAGAAGATCTCTTGTGTATGGTATGAGGTGGGGAGTGCCTCTATTTATAGGCAAATGGGGGTAGTGGGCAGATTTGGAGATTTCCTTCTTAAGAAGGAAAGGTTTTCATTTTTTGAATCCAATCTCAAAAAGAGATTTCTTGGCTGATAGGTAAGCTTAAGTCAAGCTTCATGATGATTTTGAAATGGCTAAAACCAGGCTAGAAGGCATAGGTTGATGGCTGGTTCAGATTCTACTTTCCACCTCATGTTGTCATTGATTTCAAATGCAAGTTGCAAGGCCACTTGCAAGCCCACTTGCAAACTTGGCAAATTCACTTTCCTCTGCATTTTCATTGTATTTTCATGCTACAAAGTTTCTACATATCAGATAAAACATGTTTCAAAAGCTGAGATAAAGGAATGATTTTTGAAAGTTTGCCAATGTGGGACTCAAGTGTGAAAACACCAACTTGCCAAATCCATAACTCTCAGTTCACAAATGCTATTGAGATGTGCTAGTACTTTTTAGAAAGCCCTCAAATATCTCTAAAACATTCATGTTTTCATGAGTTTAAAATTCTCAAAGGAACTTGTAAAGGTGAGATAATACTTAGAAGGGGGGTTGAATAAGTATGAAAGATTAAAACTTAGAATTAAAAACACAAGTATTTTTATCCTGGTTCGTTGAACTCAACTACTCCAGTCCACCCTTCCTAGAGTGATTTGCCTTTCTCAATCAAAGACTTAATCCACTATTTAATCAAACAGATTACAATAGTAACACCTAAGAACAACTGTTCTTAGTCTTCTCAAGAGCTACTGATCCCAACTGGATCCTCTTAAGGAAATCTTTTACAATCAATGTAAAACTAATACAATAGTAAGAATGCTTCTAAAAAGCTATTATCACAACTGTGATATTTCTCTTAAGTTTAAGAACAATGAAATAAATTCTTAGAATGAATATGAAAGTATGAGAGCTTGAATGGTTTATTTCTTTTCAATAAAATGCCAACGTCAACTGAAGAATTTGGTGGAGTCTTGCTTTTATAGGCAGCTGATCCAAGGTGAGCTGTACGTTGAGAAGAGTGTCCAAAAGGTCTGAGCCTTTTTGTCTTCACATCAAGTGACCTTTCCTAGAAGAAGAAAGCACAGAAAAATCCTTTTTGTCTGTGTTCTTCTGTCTAGCATAAATAAGGAAAGAGACGTTTGATTTACTCCAACGGATATAATCTTTGAATATTTCTTCTTCAGTTTTCAGCAAATTCATTAGAGTCTAATTGGGTCAGAGTCTTCTAATGATGATCAGAGTCTTGCTGAATCAGAGTCTTCTGCAGCAGGTGTGCTTTCAGCATGTTTAAGTTCAGAGCATATTTGAGACAGAACTTCAGTACTGGCAGCTTTAGTACTTTCAGAATCTTCTGTATAAACTATGCTTTGAAAAGTTCTTCATACAATATTCTTCTTCACTTCAGATGCTTCTGACTAGCTTCAGATTCTTCTGGAGCTTCTGCTTCAGATCCTTCTGGAGCTTCTGCTTCAAAATCTTTTGTTGGCAGCAATCAGAATCTTCTAATGAGTGCATCTGGAGCTTCAGATTCTAGCTAATTTCTTGTGTTCAATTCTGATTTGCTTCTGGAGTGTTAATTTCTTTACTATCTGCAGTAAAAACTCTTAAGCAAATTTTAGAGTATATAATTCTTAATTACAAAATTTCATAATAGTTATCATCAAAACATAGAGATATTATTAGGAACCAATCTGTGTTCTAACAATCTCCCCCTTTTTGATGATGACAAAAACATCAGAAATTTTGTTTAATTGAAAATATTAAGTTATAACTCCCCCTGAGATGATGAATCTCCCCCTGAGTTAAATACAGATAAGGAATAGAAACTTCCCTTTTGTCTTGAGATAATTCAGAGTTAGATCTTGATTGTCCTTTTAACATTTGAAGGTCAGAATGTTTTGCAAATTTCAGGTTCAGAATTTGATAATAGTCAAATGATCTGAGAGACTCAGAGTTTCTTTTATAGAGTGTACTTATCAAATGTTCTGAAATACTTCAGATTAAAAGTTAGATAGAATAGATATGTCTGAAGTTTCATTTTGGTGAAGTTAGATTAAACAGTTCAGATCTATATTTTCTCCCCCTTTTTTGTCATAAGCAAAAAGTAAAAACTTTAAAAAGACAAATAAAAGGAAACAGTAAATGAGATAATCTAGTGGAGAAAAAACTTTGATTCATTCAATTAGTTCAGATCAACAGTACATGCATCAGAAGATATATCAAAAAAATACATAAGCAAACATCAGATGCAAAAACATCATAATGAAAACAAATGAAAATCTAAGAGTGTTTTGACAAAAGCATCTTCAATAGATCTGTGATCTCAGAGGAGGACTACTCTTGCTTGGACATCCACTTAGCCATAGTCTCATTCTTCTGATCCTGCTTTGACATCTACTCTGTCATGTCTTCAGATTTCTTATCCTGTTTTGCCATCCAAGACTTGATCTCTGATTGACCAGCTTCCAGAGCAGCAATTTTATCCTCAAAATCTGGATGTTCTTTCTTTAACTCAGATGAAGAGGGATGATTATGTTCTGGAGCTTGAACAGAGTCAATTTCCATGGGAGTCTCAGAGCTTGGACCAGTAGAGTCTGAAGGTTGTTCTATCAGAGTCATTGCCATATGATTGTCTTCAGATGCTGATGTAGATGCAGTATTCTCTTCTGATGATGGAGGAGCATCTGTAAGAAGTAGTGGTTCAGATCTCTTGACTGTCCAGAACAATTTTCTTGCAGCTTCAGCAAATCTGAGCTTCACATCATCAAAACATATGTTCTTCAGATCGAGGCCACAGAGTTGAATCTGTTGATGAATCCATTCCAGATGACATCAGATTCTTGGGCATCCATTGTTGCTGAGCATTTCTTCTGTACAGTATCTAAATACAACTGTATTTCTTGCAAAAAGGTTTGAAATAAATGATTAACATTAAGTCTGGGCTTAGGATGTAACAGAGTCTCTAGTGTTATTGGTTTTGGTTGGGGAGTTGGTGGAAAAATAGATTTATTAATGGAAATCAGAGGAGGAGGATAGTAGGGGAAAATGGAATCTCAGGAGCTTTTTCTTTGGATCTGTTTAAAGCGTTTAACATATTTGGTTTTGCTCTGGTGTGAAAGGGAACCACATCAAAGGGTTTATTTGAGAAGGGTTGGAAAGCAGATTTTGGAGGTTTATCAGAAGCAACAGATTTATCAGATGATATAGGTTTAGCTGAAGTGACAGCTTTGGCAGATTTATCAGAATAAGGTATTGTTGCTAATGATCCTGCATCTGACATGGATTGAATATATGTGACAAGCACATATGGAAGAGTTATTGTGAGTTTGGGTTTCAGAGGGATGATAGGGTCAGATGGTTCAACTCTGTCATAAAAATCTTTGAGTTTGAAACCATATGCCAAATTGTGAAATAGGGATGAAACTTGTGCACATGAGATAGATGATCTTGGGTTAGATGTTTGGTTAGGATTTGGGATCAGGATTTCAGATGCTGGTGCAGGTGTGGGAATAGGATCTGGAATTGAAGCTTTAGAAGGTATAGTGGGTTCTGGTTGGTTTACCTCAGAGTATTTATGAGATGGAGAAATTAGAAAATCTGGGTGAATGTCAGATTCTAAGGAGTTTGATGAGGTGGTTGGTGTGCAGGAGGTAGAAGACACTTGAAACACAGTTTTTAATGGTGTGACATCAAGAACTTCTGTCTCAGGAATGTTGGGTTCAGAAGGATTGGTTGATTCTGAAGGAATTTCAGAAGGTTTTGATGAGGGAGGATCAGATGAAATTTTTATTGGTTCAGATGATTTGGATGATGGATTATCTGATGGTGGTTGTTTCTGAGGTTCAGATGATTTTTGTGGTTTTTCTGATTGTGGATCAGATGATTTTTGAGGAGCAGAGTCCTTTTCTTGTAAAGGTTCAGAGTATTTTTCTGTTTTTTTTTCTTGTGGGTGCTTTTGTGGTTCAGATGGCTTTTGTTTAAATTGTTCAGAGGGTTTTTGTTGAGCAGATGATTTTGTTGTTTGTTGTTGTTCTGTGGGTTGTTTTTCTGATGGTTGTTTCTGTGGTACAGATTGTTTGATTTGAATTTTTGGTTGAGTTGATTTTTGTACAGAGACTTTTGGAGTTTGAATTGTTTGTGTTGTGATTGGTGTTGGAACAAATGATTGTTTTTGTGGTGATGTGGAAATTGGAGCAGTAACAGAAGTATTTTGTATAGAAGGTGGTTTTGGAATAGACTTAATATTAGAATCATTTAAAACAACAGGATTTGCAGAGGATACAGAAGATTTAGTACCTTTGATTTTGAATCTCTTAGCTGGTACAAAGGGAGTGTCTCCAGATTCTTTTCTCTTTAAGAGCTTTTGTGGCTTCTCAGCAATCTTGATCTTCTTTTGAGCAGGTGCAGCTTCTGCTTTTGGCTGTGTCCTCTTTCTTTGTTGTTGTTGTTGTTCTTCTTCTATATCAGGCAGAGGTTGTCTTGATAGCTATATAATGTTTGCAGGAACAAGCTTTCCTTCTTTCTTGCATTCATCAATATACATCACAACAATGTGCCTTGGTTCTTCAGCAAAGAACAGAGGGTAATCGTCTATAGGAATTCTCTTCTTACTCAGTTCAGAAACATTCAGCTTCTTGGGAGCTGTTATGAGTTCATCCACTATTTTAAGTCTCTGAAGACTTTTGGCATTCAGAGGCTTTCCCATAATGAATTCCAATTCCTTTGTAACTCCAGCAGCGTACAGAGCAGTAACCAATCCATTCTCAGTTAGAAGATCTGAGATTAACCTTCCAAAAGGAATCTAGGTTCTGATCTTTTGTCCTTTTTCCTTCACATACTCTCTAGAGGCATTTATATGATTCCAAAGGTGCATAAAGAGAATATATGGAAGATCTACCTTTGTGCTCTGACTGAGGCAGTACATAAAATAAAGCTGTTCATTGTTGACATAATCTGGAGAGTTGGTTGACTTCCTATGATGAATGCATCCCATGAAGATCTTGGCCCAGATCTTGTAGTCAGGCTTCAGATCCTTGAACTTGTTAAAAGCTTGACCAGCAGTCATCACTTCTTCATACACTTCATCCATATCCACACGCCCAGCTGGCAAGTGTGAAACTCCATCTGTTTCTTCATATCCAATAAGCTTTTTGATCAGATCTTCTGTTATTATTATTTCTTTGCCCAAAACAGAAGAAAGGATAAACTTAGGGTAAACTGAAGCATGGATCCAGAAGTCTTTCACAAGAAGGGGGTAAACTGGTCCAAACAGTCTATCAAAGTATTTCACCCATCCTTCAGCACCTATGATTGAACGAAACTCAAAACCATTTTCTGCAAGTGAATCAAATTCCACCATTGATTCACACAAAACTTCCAGCTTTTCAACAGGGGTTAACAATGTTCTTTTTGGTGAAGAATAAGGAGCAACACCCATGTTAGCAGATGTAACTGCAACCATTGTTGATTGGAATTGTGCAGCAGTTGATGATGAAGTTGCCATTGAAGATGATTTTGTCACACGCTTAGGGTTTTTATGCAGAGAGAAGAGAAGATGAAAATGCATAAACTTTCAGAGATGTGAAAAGTGTGAAAGTGAAGAGAAGAGATGTATTTATACTAAAACAAGTAGGCATACAAACAGTCAGATTTTGCACGTTTGATTAAAGCATTAAATGAAAAGAATAAAAATCATTTCAAACATTTATTGCTTCTGACATATTGGGGAGAAAACCAAGATTTTCACTATTCAAATTTCACCTCAAACGTCTCTTCAGTAGTGTACACGCCACCTTTGCAGAATTGGAGTGACACATGTTTGCTTGCATGTGTTCTGAATTCTTTTGAGAAATGAAACGTTAACCAACGTTCAGATCCTCTAAGAATTGTTAGTTCAGAGTTTCACAAAACCAAATTAATAAAATAAATAAGCAATCAGAAGAAATACTTCAGAGCATTAGGCATTTTTGCATCTGGAAAAATTTGCTTCTGATAAATATCATTCTGGACAAAAATCCATACCAATATTTTTCAGAATAAATTTGAATCTATCTTCAACAAGGGGTTTTGTAAAAATATCTGCCCATTGATGATCTGTATCAACAAAGGCTAAATTTATGATTCCCTTCTGAACATAGTCTCTGATGAAATGATGCTTAATTTCTATATGTTTTGCCTTAGAGTGTAAAATGGGGTTTTTAGACAAACATATAGCAGAAGTATTATCACAAAATATAGAAATGTTACTTTCAAATATTTGATAATCTTCTAGCTGACTTTTCATCCAGAGCATCTGCGTGCTACATCCAGCAGCAACAATATATTCTGCCTCTGTGGTTGAAAGTGCAATTGTGGGTTGCTTCTTGCTGTACCAAGAGATGAGATTTCTTCCCAGAAATTGACAACTTCCAGAAGTACTTTTTCTTTCCACTCTGTCTCCAGCGTAGTCAGCATCACAGAATCCAACTAATTTGAACTTATCAGATTTTCTGTAACACAAACCCACATTAGAAGTACCTTTCAGATACCTTAGAATCCTCTTGACAGCTGTCAAGTGTGATTCTCTAGGATCTGATTGGAATCTAGCACACAAGCATACACTGAACAATATGTTAGGTCTAGAAGCAGTTAAATAAAGAAGAGATTCTATCATACCTCTGTAGAGCTTCTGGTCTACTTTCTTACTTACCTCTTCCTTGCCAAGTGAGCTAGTTGGATCCATTGGAGTCTTTGCCATCTTACTATCAGTCATGTTAAATTTCTTCAGAAATTCTTTAATATATTTGGTCTGATGTATGTAAGTGCACTCTGGAGTTTGATTGACTTGGATTCCTAAAAAGAATCTGAGTTCTCCCATCATGCTCATTTCAAATTCTGCCTGCATACATTTAGCAAACTCCTTTCCCAGCATAGTATTGGTAGATCCAAATATTATATCATCCACATAAATTTGACAAATTAGAAGATCTTTCTTAATTTATTTACAAAAGAGTGTTGTGTCCACTTTGCCTTTGATGAAAATTTTCTCCAGAAGAAAATTGCTCAATCTTTCATACCAAGCTCTGGGAGCTTGTTTTAAACCATATAGAGATTTCTTTAGTTTGAAAACATGATCTGGAAATTTTTCATTTTCAAAACCAGGAGGTTGGTGGACATAAACTTCTTCTTCTATAATACCATTAAGAAAGATACTTTTAACATCCATCTGATACAGAGTGATGTTATTTTGTGCAGCAAATGAAATAAGAAGGCGTATAGATTCTAACCTTGCCACTGGAGCATAAGTTTCAGTGTAATCAATACCTTCTTGTTGACTGTACCCTTGAGCAACAAACCTTGCCTTACTTCTTTCAACTTCTCCTTTCTCATTCAGCTTATTCCTGAAGACCCATTTTGTTCCAATTATATTGAATCCTTGTGGTCTTTGAACTAGATCCCATACATCATTTCTGGTGAATTGATTTAGCTCTTCTTGCATGGCAATAATCCAATCATTGTCTTACAGAGCTTCATCTACAGAAGATGGTTCAATTTCTGACACTAGTCCAAATAATGATGCTTCAGATGATCTTAGAAAGGATCTTGTTCTGATGGGATCATCCTTCTTTCCAATAATGACATTCTCTGGATGAGAAGCTTTAATTCTGGATGATGATCCTCTAACAGTTGATTCTTCAGAAATGTTTAGATTGTTCATCCGAGAAGTTAAAGGAATAGCATCTGGCGTTGCTTCTGGTTCCTTCACTTGAGCTTTGTCTGCTTCTGGGACTTCAGAGTCAGTGAAGACTACTTCTCTATCTGCAGAGTTTTCAGACTGCTTTGGCTTTTTATTGCCAAGCTTATCATCAAATCTAACATGAATAGATTCTTCCACAATCTGTGTCTCAGTATTGTATACTCTGTAGCCTTTAGAGCATTCAAAATATCCAAGCATAAAACACTTATGTGCTTTGGAATCAAACTTGTTCAGAATTTCCTTAGAATTCAACATATAGCAAATACATCCAAAAGGATGAAAATATGAAATGTTGGGCTTTCTGTTTTTCCACAGTTCATATGGAGTCTTTTTCAGAAGAGGTCTTACAGACACTCTGTTCTGAATGTAACAGGCTGTGTTGATTGCTTCTGCCTAAAAGTGTTTTGCCAGATTTGTCTCATTGATCATGGTTCTGGTCATTTCTTGCAAAGTTCTGTTTTTCCTCTCTACAACCCCATTTTGTTATGGAGTTCTAGGACAAGAAAAATCATGAGCAATGCCATTTTCATTGAAATATTTTTCAAAATATTTATTTTCAAATTCACCACCATGATCACTTCTGACTTTTATAATTTTGAAATCTTTTTCATTCTGGACTTGCTTGCAGAAGTCAAAGAACACAAAATGTGATTCATCCTTGTGTTTTAAGAACTTTACCCATGTCCATCTACTATAGTCATCAACAATGACTAATCCATACTTCTTGCCTCTGATGGATGCAGTTTTCACTGGTCCAAACAGATCAATATGAAGTAATTCTAGTGGTCTGGAAGTAGAAACAACATTTTTTGATTTAAAAGATGATTTTTAAAACTTCCCTTTTTGGCATGCTTCACAAAGAGCATCTGAAGTGAACTTCAGATTAGGGAGTCCTCTGACAAGATTAAGTTTATTAATCTGAGATATACGTCTCATATTAATATGGTCCAATCTTCTGTGCCAGACCCATTGCTCTTCATTAACAGAAAAGAGGCATTTAACATTTTGAACTTTAAATTCTGAAAGATTTATTTTATAAATGTTGTTTTTCCTCTTACCACTAAATAGGATAGAGTCATCCTTTTGACTAATAGCTTTACAACATTTTTGATTAAAAGTAATATCATAACCATTGTCACTTAATTGACTTATGGACAATAAGTTATGCTTTAACCCTTCAACAAGTAAAACATTAGTAATAGAGGGAAGTTTATCATTTCCAATAGTGCCAGATCCAATGATCTTGCCCTTATGGTTCCCTCCAAACTTCACATCACCTCCAGATCTAAGTTCCAGGCTTTGGAACATAGACTTTTCTCCTGTCATGTGTCGTGAGCATCCAGAGTCCAGGTACCATGATTGGTGTCCTGACCTTGCTGCTAAGAACATCTGCAACAGGGATTATTTTACTTTTAGGTACCCAAATCTTCTTGGGTCCTTTAGGGTTAGTGGTTCTGAAGGTTTGTCTAAACTTTTGTTTTTCAACATAATGTTTATTGTGACTTGCCTTGGATTTAAACACATAAGTATTCTTCTCAGAGCTTGTGTGTTTAATGTCATTTAAGTGACCAAACTTAAATTGAGAGTACAGAGGTGTCTTCTTGATGAAGAGTTTGTCAACAGATTTTGGATTACTTCCAGAGGAAGATTCATATCCAATACCTCTTCTGTTGTTCCCACTAACACCATAGATCATAGAAGCCATCTTGCTTCTGTCTATGCTCTTAGTAAGGAATCTCTGAAAGCTAGAGTCATATTTTTCTAAAATGTTTTCACATGACTTAGCTTCAGATTCAGATTCTTGTTGAGTTATTTCAAAGTCATTTTTGATTTTCAGATTAATTTCTTTTTGCTCAACAAGTTCTGTCTTCAGAAGATCAATCTCAGATTCAAGACTGCTTTTCAGCTTCTTGTATTTGAGTTTGATATTGTTATAGCTTTTCAGAACTTCTGATAAGACTTTGACAAGTTCTTCTTTAGTAAGTTTAGTCATTACCTCTTCAACGTCATCGTCAGATTCAGAATCAGATTCAGATCCTGAAGTTCCTTCTTCCTGATCTTCTGTGCTGGCCATCAGTGCAACATTAGCACATTCTTCTTCTGATTCAGAAGATGATTTAGATTCATCTGAGTCATCCCATGTTGCCATCAGAACCTTCTTCTTTTTGTTAAACTTCTTCTTGGGTTTTTCTCCTTGAAGTTTGGGGCACTCATAGCATACAACTTCTTTCTTGCCCAGGTTCTTTGCACTCATAGCATACAACTTCTTTCTTGCCAGATCTTCTGTGCCCAGAAGATTCCTTTCTATGATTAGATTTTCTAAGGTTGTTGAACTTCTTTCCCTTGTGCTTCCAGAGTCTGTTGATCCTTCTGGATAGCATGGATAACTCATCTTCTTCTTCAGAGGAAGATCCTTCAGAGCTTTCTTCAATAACCGGCAAAACTTTAGCAGACTTATTAGATTTTAAAGCAATAGATTTACCTTTCTCTTTCTTCTGAGGTTCATCTTCCTCAAGCTCAATTTCATGGCTCCTTAGTGAGCTGATGAGTTCTTCTAAAGAGATCTTGTTCAGATCTTTAGCCATCTTCAAGGCAGTCACCATTGGTCTCCATCTGGTAGGTAGACTTCTGATGATTTTCTTTACATGATCTGATGTGGAGTATCCCTTGTCCAGAACCTTTAGACCAACTGTGAGGATCTGAAATCTGGAGAACATAGCTTCAACAGATTCAGAGTCTTCCATCTTGAAGGCTTCATACTTCTGGATCAGAGCCAGAGCCTTTGTCTCCTTGACTTGAGAGTTTCCCTCATGAGTCATCTTTAAAGATTCAAACATGTCAAATGCAGTTTCCCTGTTTGTAATTTTTTCATACTCAGTATGAGATATTGCATTCAACAATATTGTTCTGGCCTTGTGATAATTTCTAAAATCTTTCTTTTGAGCATCTGTCATAGATTTTCTGTCTATCTTCTTGTCATTCCCATCCGTGGGATGAGCATATCCATCTATGACCAGATTCCATAAATCAGCATCATATCCAAGGAAAAAACTTTCAATTTTGTCTTTCCAATAATCAAATTTCTCCCCATCAAACATAGGGGGTTTGGCGCTGATTCTGTCCCTTTCTTCATATTTGTTGTTGATGTTAGATGTTGTATTATCAGCCATAGTAACAACCAAATATATATCAAAGTATTTCTCTCTGGATCTTTACTGTCACTGTTAAGTGGTAGCACACACAGAACCGAAGCTCTGATGCCAACTGAAGGTGAGATAGTACTTAGAAGGGGGGTTGAATAAGTATGAAAGATTAAAACTTAGAATTAAAAACACAAGTATTTTTATCCTGGTTCATTGAACTCAACTACTCCAGTCCACCCTTCCTAGAGTGATTTGCCTTTCTCATTCAAGGACTTAATCCACTATTTAATCAAACAGATTACAATAGTAACACCTAAGAACAACTGTTCTTAGTCTTCTCAAGAGCTACTGATCCCAACTGGATCCTCTTAAGGAAATCTTTTACAATCAATGTAAAACTAATACAAGAGTAAGAATGCTTCTAAAAAGCTATTATCACAACTGTGATATTTCTCTTAAGTTTAAGAACAATGAAATAAATTCTTAGAATGAATATGAAAGTATGAGAGCTTGAATGGTTTATTTCTTTTCAATAAAATGCCAACGTCAACTGAAGAATTTGGTGGAGTCTTGCTTTTATAGGCAGCTGATCCAAGGTGAGCTGTACGTTGAGAAGAGTGTCCAAAAGGTCTGAGCCTTTTTGTCTTCACATCAAGTGACCTTTCCTAGAAGAAGAAAGCACAGAAAAATCCTTTTTGTCTGTGTTCTTGTGTCTAGCATAAATAAGGAAAGAGACGTTTGATTTACTCCAACTGATATAATCTTTGAATATTTCTTCTTCAGTTTTCAGCAAATTCATTAGAGTCTAATTGGGTCAGAGTCTTCTAATGATGATTAGAGTCTTGCTGAATCAGAGTCTTCTGCAGCAGGTGTGCTTTCAGTGTGTTTAAGTTCAGAGCATATTTGAGACAGAACTTCAGTACTGGCAGCTTTAGTACTTTCAGAATCTTCTGTAGAAACTATGCTTTGAAAAGTTCTTCATACAATATTCTTCTTCACTTCAGATACTTCTGACTAGCTTCAGATTCTTCTGGAGCTTCTGCTTCAGATCCTTCTGGAGCTTCTGCTTCAGAATCTTCTATTGGCAGCAATCAGAATCTTCTAATGAGTGCATTTGGCGCTTCAGATTCTAGCTAATTTCTTGTGTTCAATTCTGATTTGCTTCTGGAGTGTTAATTTCTTTACTATCTGCAGTAAAAACTCTTAAGCAAATTTTAGAGTATATAATTCTTAATTACAAAATTTCATAATAGTTATCATCAAAACATAGAGATATTATTAGGAACCAATCTGTGTTCTAACAACTTGGCCAAAAAGTCTCTCAAAGTTGCTAAAAAATGAGCTTAAAAGTGAAATTTTTTAAGTCCTTTTCCCTTCTCAAAATGAATTTGATCATAACTCCAAATCTATGCATTTTCTGATCATGGACCACTTATGGACTTTTGTAGGATTTGTCAAGAGCTTTCTAATGAGCTTTGAACCACTTAATTTGGATGTGTGGTTAAGGAGTTATGGTTTAGCCTCTTTCAAAACCCTAATTTCTCGATTTTTCGATTACTTCCTCATCCTTGATCCAATGGTCATGAAAATTTATAGGTAAGTGCAATATGATATATTATTCACACTTTGAATTCCAATTCCTTAAATTTGAAGAGTTGACTTTTCGGTCAACCGTACGATCGATCGGTGACTACCGAGTCGCCCGTTGACACTCTGGACCTCCTGAGACTTTGATACTTCTTGAATGAACTTAACTAAGATATATGAACTTCATGGATCATAATCCCACCATTAAACAACTTCTAACATCAAAGTCAGACTACAGTTGACTTTTACCGGTCAAAAACCCTAATCGGGTACCTTGAAATGCACTGTTCTTGATTCTGGTGTAATGACCTCAAATTAGATTCTCAATTAACCTCATATAACATCCTTGATCTTGTTTCATGATTGAATTAACCCACAACATTGATTGACCACAACCCTTGAAGCTTCGATTTGACTGTACTAAACCCTGATTCATCGGTAACTTGACAAAGACAAACTTGCACTGGGTTAGGGTTAGATAATTTATGATTATTCTCCTAAAATGATAATGAGAATCTAAGGGGTAAAAATTTGGGGTGCAATAATTTGGTTAATTGTTATTTTATTATGGAATTATATGATAATATGTTATGTGTGTACGTTGTGGTATTTTATTATTTGGAGAGTTTTGGAAATTAATTAGAGGGTGTTTTAGATAATCCTGGATTAGTAGTTATTTTGAGAGAAATAGAATAGAAAGAGTATAAGTGGAAAAGAGAAAGAATAGGGAGAATAGAAACCAAAAGGAAAGAAAGAGAAGAGAAAGAAAGGAAGAGAAGAGAAAAGAGAAAGGAAAAGGAGAAAAACCTAGAATCATCAAGAATCAACTTCTAAGCTTTTGATTGATCGGGTAAGGGTGTGAAACTTTATTATTCTTGCAATGTGTATGATTATGTGTGTTCTTGTTGGTTTTGTTTTGGATTGGGGAGAGTTTTACTCATTTTTCATCCTAGGGCATAATACGGATGTAATCGATAGAACCCGAGTTTTCGTTGGTGAAAGTGAGATTAAGTAGTAGCATTTATGTCAGGTGATGTTAGTCTAAAGTGCTGGAATGAGTTGGGACTTAATCGGGTGAATCCAAGAGTTTTGGAGTGGAAGAACAGTGGGGAAATTCTATGTTCGCAGACACTCGCTAACATGTTCGCTAGGCGAGCTGGTCACGAATGTTCGCTAAGCGAGCATTAGCGAATATGTAGCGAATAGTCCCAGACTTGGACAAAATGCATGTTATGGTGTTTGTTGGTAGCGAATGGGGGTAACGAAGGTTCGCTAGAGGTTTGCTGAGCGAGTGAGGTAGCGAACGAAGTCAGAGGCTTCTGTTTGCCTTCGCGAGCTTGTTCGCTAGGCGAACAAGTAGCGAATACTCGCTAAGAGTTCGCTAAGCGAGCAGGGTAGCGAACGTGAAAGGTTGTGTTTTCTTTAATGTTTCCATCTGTGGTCGGATTTACGACTTAACTTTGATTATTTCCTTGCTCGAGGCATCGATCATGCCGAGTTATATTGTGTTGTGGGTAGCCATATGGCGTGAATCCTAGATTGTGTGATGTGGTTGTTTGGCAATTTCGTGCATTTGTTTGGATTAAATGGGAATGCATGGTGATATTAATGTGAATGCGTATACTTGTATAATATGAAGAATGCATTAATATGTTTGTAAACATGTGTGGATTCTAAGAGTGTATTGAGTTGTGTTGCATATGTAGCATCATGATTGCATTCTTGTGTGTCTGATCCCGCGTAGGATCTGCAGAAACCTCGTGTGCCCTTGTGGGGTGTGAGTGATGGTTTAGTTAATTTGATCCCTAGGAGGATCTGCAGAAACGATCGTGTGCCCTTGTGGGGTGTGAGCGATGGTTTATTTTTGATTCCATGGAGAATCTTCAGAACAGTTGTGTGCCCTTGTGGGGTGTGAACAACCGGATTGTGTGCCCGTGTGGGGTGTGAGCAATCCTGAAACATCGTGTGCCCATGTGGGGTGTGAGCGATGGGTGAACATCTTAGGCCCGACGGGGAGTTACTTCGGTAACGAGCGATAGTTCCATTTTGGTTCTTCAATTGAACCTGCTGAACGAGTCGGTACCACATTAGCATCTGCATAGAGTCGTGAGTCGGTCTCTATGAGTTGCATTATCATCTTATATGATGTTTGGGTGAATTGAATATAATTGTAATTATTTATGTGAAATGCTATGAACTGTGAAGCATGAATTGGTGAATGTGATTGATTATGTACGTGTACATTGTGATGTATTGTGACAAGTTGTGGTGAGAAATGTGAATTGCGTGTATGTTATAATTGTGTTTTGTGATATATAATTTTATGCATTGTGTGTTATGATAATGTTTCTCACCCTTCTGCTGTTTTATAATGCTTTATGAGGCATTGTAGAGTAGGATGCTGGAGGTCTTTTGTGAAGCGAGTCTTCATTTCTTTTGGTCAGATGGCTCTGATATGTAACACTGGGTAGTTAGGAATTGTTTTGATTCTTTTGTGATACATCTGTGTATGTATCTGCTGCTGAATGTTTTGTAAACTCAATTGATGAATTGAATTAATCTGAATGATGTATATGATGCTTATGTTAATGAAGTGATTTCAATGTTTAGATGTTTCCGCTTTATTCTAAATGTTGATATGTGGGTTTTAAGCGCCATGCTTTGTTTTTAGTTGAGATTTACCCCTTTTGTTACATATCCTTATGAGCAGGTATTATTTATGTTTCGTTTCATGGATAATGTGACGCGCCTCTTTTATATCATGTTATAATTATACTCTGATGGAATTTTTATTAAGTGCTTAAATGATTTAATTGTTTATTTGCGGGTATAGAAAGGGGGTGTTACATTAAGTACACAAGAGAGCTCTTGAAAAAAGTTCAATCTTGAGGAATGCAAAGTCATGTCAACTCATATTCATCCAACTTGCAATCTAAATGATGAAGAATGCAGTGCTAAGGTGGATACAACAATATATCGAGGTATGATAGGTTCCTTAGTCTATCTTAGTGCTTCAAGACCTGAATTCTATTAAGTGTATGTTTGTGCACAAGACTCCAGTCAGATCCTAGAGAGCCTCACTTAACAATTGTTAAGAGGATCTTCATATATTTGAAATGAACAATTAATCTTGAACTTATTTATAAGAAATCTTTAGATTATAAGCTAGTTAGATTCTGCGATGCTGACTATGCCGAAGATAGAATTGAAAGGAATTACACTAGTGGAACCTGTTAATTCATAGGTAAAAAACCTTATCTCTTGGGGTAGTAAAAGGCAAGCAATTGTTGTTATGTCTACAGTAGAAGCAGAATGCATTTCATCTGCTAATTGCTGTACTCAACTACTATGAATAAAATATCAACTTGAAGATTATCAGATTTTTGGAAACAATATTCCTATCCTTTGTGATAACACTGTTGCTATCTGTCTAACGAGTAACGAAGGATCCAATTCAACATTCTAGAACAAAACATATTGAAATTAAATATCATTTTATAAGAGATTATATTCAGAAGGGTGTTATAGATATTCAATTTATTGATTCTGAACATCAATTGGCTGATATATTTACAAAACATTTAGTTATTACTCAATTTGATTATATTAAGAAAAATATGAAGATGATCTTTGTCGCTGAATAAATGCTAATCTTCTAAATGGAGTATTAGAGGAATCATTGGATTCTGATGGTTTTCAGTTGGAATTTTTCTTTCTGATATGTCTCTAAGTATGGCCTAAAAGCTTGGATAAGGAGTATATGATCTCTCTCTTCCTTGATTGATTTGCTTAAAACAAAAATTAATTAGTTTAACTCCTTGCTATATGCTTTAAATTAACTATTGGACTACTCTTGAGTTTTGATAAAATAAGGATCCTTGTCTTACACTCTAATACTTAAAAGCTTTTTGAAATACAGCTTTGATGGATAGTTGTCTCTGAAAGTCTTAAAGACTGAAGGGACATAACTATCACTCTTATTTAGAAATCTACTCTGAAATTTGGTTCATTAAAAGGAGTGTACTGACAAAGATCCTAACTCGTTTTTATTCAGACTCATAACTGTCCAAATATTTAATACACACTTGCTTAGAAATTCGCATTCTATGTATTATGTAGTTGCTTGTGTGTTCTCCTGATTTCGTAAGTTATCTTCTATATAAGATAATATTGCGAGATCACTGTTCCTAAAACTACCATTTCTTCTTAAAAGTGTCTTCAAAAATAATTAAAGGAGAGATATATGATCTAGATATTCTAAAGGAATATACAACTGACTTCAATGAATTGACAACAAGTAATCTTTCACAAATAGTTTCAGATATTCATTTTCAAAAATGGGATGAATATTTTGCAATGCTTTATGAACTCATCTATCCAGATCTTGTGAAAGATTTTTGGGCAAACACTCATGTTCATCAGAATGAGCTAGATGATTCTTTGATTCTATCTGTTGTGTATGGTTTCCTTATTGTAATCAACTTTAAAATCATCTCTCAAGCAATAAACTGTGAGGAAGATGGAGTTACATTAAGATCTACATACATAACAACAAATTTGCAAATCATATGCACATCATCTATGGTAGTAAAGGCACTCTTGAAAGTCCTTCTACTCTTACTCCTATAGAAAAAGTTTGGTACCAAACTATGGGGACCAACCTAAGGCCTAGAGCAAAGGGGACATGACAGCTTTCTTCTGATGACAAATACTTAATTCTGTTTCTAGTCCCCAGAACTAAGACCAATCTGCCTCTGTCCATGTTAAATTATTCGAAATAAGAGATACTTACATCTCGTGAGGAATTATCTTTTCTCATTCCATTTGGTTGGGTTCTTTCTATGGTTCTTGTTCAACATGGTGTTGTTACTCATGTATAACAAGCTAGGTTGATTGACAAACTTGTTCTTAACTGGTGTTCAACTATGAATTGTTCATAAACCATTTTTAATCGTTGAAGGCTTTTTTCTTATTCTGCCTTTTTTTTTATTGATGACAAAGGGGGAGAATAGATTAAGTATTCTTCTAGATTAATTTTGGATCCCGATAAGGTTGGTGATCGTATTTAGGGGGAGATTACAAACCTCACCCATGAAATGGATTCATTATTCTATATAGGGAGAGCTTACAAACCCCCACCTCTTAGACATCACAAATAGGACTCAGGGAGAGCTTACAAACCTCACCTCTAAGATAGTTTGACACAAGGGGAGCTTACAAACCTCAAACCCTGAAATTTATTGAGTAATTAATCTACTATTGATTGTTTTTAAATACTTAAGGTTGTTATTTCAAAAAAGGGGGGATTGTTGAGACAAATATGGTTCATACCATGTATCCTCTAAGGTTTTGATACTGACAAAGTATTTGAAAAACAATTAGGATTTCTAACTAGCTGGTTCGTGTGTGCGGAATTATGTTTAGTTGATGAAACTGGTTTCGGCACAGAAATAGCTTTTGTTCAGTTATGATCATACACTCGTGAGAGAGTCTGATCAGAAAGCAACTACTAGTACACTCAAGAATCAGAAGCGTGCTATGGTTGTCTCTGAGACTGAGTAGTGTCAACTCAGTTTTGCTAACATGAGACTCGATATATATTGACATTATCTTCAACAAATTGTGTTGTACTTGAATCATAGATAAGTCCTCTAGACAAAGGCCTTGTTATGCGGATAATTCCATGACTGGAAGTTATAACACCTACTTTATTGAAAAAGAAGATATACTAGAATATTTGATATGATTATAACTGTTCTGAATGCTCCAAGGAATATATTTCTTCATCTATAAAAGGAGCAGAAGATTTGAAGATCAACTCAATAAATAACTTTGTAACTACAATTGAGAAAACACACACTACATATTAGAAGTAAAATTTGTTAAGAGTTTTTATTCTTGTATAGCTTAAGAATCCATTGTAAAAGTCAGTTGTATTATATTTGAACACCTCTGATTGTTAACAAAGTATTATTGTAAGTTATTCCTTATCTAAATAGTCAGTTTAGATCAAAGTCTCTTGATGTAGGTTTGAGCAGAGAAGTATTAGACAGTGGGTCTGAGAAGGGAAGTCTTGGATCGAGGATCTGAGCAAGGGAAGTCTTAGGAAGTGTGTCTGAGCAGGAAAGTCTTGAACCAGGTAATTTAAGAAAGGAAAGTCTTAGGATCTAGGCAGGAAGTCTCGATCGGGTGCTGATTGAGCAGAGAAGTCTTAGACTGAAGAACTGGGCAAGGAAAGTCTTATACAAGTGTGTATAAGCAAGTCTAATCGGAATGATTATAGTGTAAAATCACTTGCAAGGCAAGGGGACTGAAGTATGCTCAGTTGGGAGAGGAACCAGTATAATTGATGTGTGTTCTTTGCTATTTTTACTTTACTTATGTTACATTTTCCTCTGCATCTATTATCAAATTCTGAACTCAATTTTGAAATCTGTATTCTAGTTTAGAAGTAAAGCGAATTTTGCAAACACAATTCAATCCCCCTTTCTTGTGTATTTTTCTCGCCTTCATACACCCGTTGTACTCAACGGGAACCATCTAGGTTATATACGCATGAACGGATGTTGTTATCTAAAGTTTTACTTACTATAGGGGAATGAAGGGTTTTTTATTAGGGTGCTCGCCTCGATTTTGAAACCTCGTGCCTTCGTACCCTCATGGTGCAATAAGGAAGTCAGAGCTTTGTAGTTCTGAGTAAAAAATAAGTGTTTATTTGTTGATTTTACCTTGAAAAAGGGTGTTCGGAGTGATTCTCTAAGGTGCAAAAAGAGTTTGACGAGTTAATGTTGTTTTTATGATTTTTGAAAGAAATTTTCTTGATTAGGTTCGCACTAAATACTATGGGTAGAGGTGATTATTTCAAGCTACAAAGACAAACGTCTTGTGTCAAAATAATCAGAGTGAGTGTAGAAAAGCTTCATTCTCACTCCTTCTTCACCACTTAAGGCTCGTGACGCACAATCCTAATCGTATCTTATTGTATTTTGAATGTGCTTAAGAAAAAGCCACTTGATGTTGGATGAAAGGTTTGTTTGGTTGATTAAGAAATTTTTTTGGTCAATGGGAAAGTTGATGGCAAGGCAAAAGGCAATGGACTCACAAATGGTGAATGCAAAATGGAGTTTAATTGGTTAGGGGTTGATGGTGATGGAAACCCTATTGAACTAATTTTTTTTTTTAAATGTTTGACGTTGGATCAAGCTTATTTGTATCCTTTTGAAAAGGGTGATTGATTTTATTCTTGCATTAAAGCTACATAAGCAAAAGCAAACAAAGAGAAAGCGGTAAAATTATTAACTTTGAGAGTGGGGGTACATTTTCTTAAACGGGGATAAAAATAAACATACAACCCAAACAATAAATTATGAGCGTACTAATAAAGTAGGCTAGTCTTTTAAATGAACAACTAGAATCAATTGATCAAATAAGTCTCATTGTAAGAAAGTCCAAGAGTAAGCTATGAATGTTGTGCAATGTGCCTTAAGACAATGAAGATAAAGAAGTCTCAGATCCAAGTTTCCTTTGCTAGGGTTTATGTACAAGGTTCAAACTCCATGATGCTAGGGATAGAAACTATAGTCCAAGCTTAGATGTTTTTAGGGTTTTTGATCATTTTATCAAATTTTTGTGTTTTTTTAATAAAATTAACAAATAAGGATGATAATGACATAATGAGCAATGAAATAAATGAATAATGTAATAAATGACGGAAAGGAAAATGGCAGAAAGTAAATAGCGAGAAGATAAAGAGCTGAAATATAAAAGTTAGATGTTAGCTGTTAATGGTTAATGATCAGATGATCACTTTCTCAAATCGAGACCTATTTAGCGCTATGTTAAGCAATCGTAGCACAATCTATGAGAAGACCGTACTATGGGAGGCCGGTCATTAACAATGTTTTTTTTAAAACATGCTAGAGAGATGATATATAAATCATTCTCCCAAAGTCATGCCACACAAAAAGAAAAAGAGAAAGGTCTCATCTTAATCAAGAGATTTGATGATTAATCAAAGGTAACCTATAATTATCTCAAAGTGTGAATAATGATCCAAATGATCATTCAACCACATGTTTAAAATAATGAAGATTCAACATCTTTGTGAATCAACCATCCATGATATTTAGATATCATTGACAAAAAAATAAAATCAAAAGGGTAAACATGATATCAAATAAAAGAAGTGAATTAAAAGGAAAAACAATGGAGGTGTGGATGAATCATGGTAGTGTGAAAATGATTTTCATATAGGCTCATAAGCCCACTGCAAAACGAGTAATATTTTAAGGGTAATACTAACTTGTGCTCCAACTAAATGTAAAAATATTTCTTTGAAAATTGTGTATAGATTTTACCAAAAATTTGTAATTAATTATTTTACTACTTTTTCCAATATAAATTTTCTAGTTATAGGTTTTTTAACTTGTGCCCTTGGGACACAAGTTAATATTTTTCATGTTTTAAAACTAAAATAAAAATATAAAAAAGAGGAACAAAATCCTCTACTCCCCCCTTTCTTCATTGTGGCAACTCTCCCTCACTTTGAAATTAATAAAGCCAAACCCACCTCTTTTAGAAGACTCCTCTCTCTATTTTGGGTTCTTCTCACTCTCGTGTCTCTCTCTATCTCGATTTTCTTTTTGTTCTTGATTTTGTGGTAACAGCTGGTTGAATTTGGCTTGTTTGATGGCTCACGTATTTGGCGTAATGGTTGAGTTTGTGAAATTGAGTGTTTAGCTTGGTAGTAGCATGTGAAACTTGGGATGTGAAATTGAGTTTGTGCAATGCTTGTGGCTTGTAGCTTTTGTGTGGTAGTGGCATCAGCTTGGACCATTGCAGTGTGCTTTGGCTAGTGAAGTTTGGATTATCTTGTGCAATAGCTTGGAAGTTGGTCTTGGATAGCAGCTGACTTGTGACTTGGGGCTGGTGTAGTGAAGTATGGCCAGGCTTGGAGTATTGTTTCCATGAGTCCTTTTATTTATTTATTTGTTGCTTGAAATTGACCTTATGACATCATATATGATGGGATTTTTTTATTTTTGTGAATTTTCATGAGCCCAAGTATTCTTTTTGTAGAATTTGGTAGTGAATAGACTATGGGTTTTTTGGTAAGTAATTTCATGATCCATGTATTTTTGTAACATCGCTTTTTGTATAAATGGACTTTGAGTTTGAACTTTTCTCTTGTGATGGACTTAAATTGCCTTTGCACACTTCATATGTCTACTTTCACCATGCTTGAACTTTGTATTCCTTGATTAAAATCATGGCCATTAAAACTTTAATCCTTCGTGTTAATATCACGCTTGAACTGAATCTAAGAATCACATTTGAAATCAATTTCATTCTCTTGAACTCTTCATTTAAAAACAATCTTAAGATAAATGAACTTAGACATTGAATCAATTCTTGGATAACATGAAGATCCACATATGAAACAATTATGAACTTAGCCTTTAATGAACCAAAATTTTCACCTTAAACCTTATTGAAAAAGAACACCTTGAAATTAGGGCAGTATGACTTGATATGTGAACTGCACTGCAACTGCACCAAAACCCTAATTGAAATATGAACTTGATCCTGATGATTACCAACCCTGAAACCCTTGAATTCAGCACAACCTGATAACTCGATAATGAAGCAAACCATTTATTTAACCAAGATTAGGTCAAACTCAACCGAATGTCAACCATCACTGTGCACATGTTTGGAACAAGAAAATAAAAGGGGTAGGACAAATTTGGGGTATGACAGTACCCTTCAAGCAACATAACTCTGCTTCTACCATCCAACTTTCTTCTATTAGCATCTGGAACATGTTTATAACAAACAGAACCAAACACCTTCAGATGGCTCACACTTTGCTTATCTCCAGACCACTTCTATAAAGAAACAATTTCCTTTAGCTTCTTGGTTGGACACCTGTTGAGCACAATGTTGCAGTGGCAACACCTTCTCCCCCAAGCTGTGAGGGAGTTTCTTCTCCTTCAACATGCTCCTTGTCATATCAAGCAAAGTTCAATTTCTTCTTTCAGCTAGACCATTATCTTGAGGAATGTATGGAGCAGTCACCTCATGCTCAATTCCATTCTCCTCACAGAATTTTTTGAACTCTATAGAGTTATACTCACCTCCACCATCAGTTCTAAGAATCTTTAGAGTCTGACCATTCTAATTCTCAACCTTGATTATGAATTTCTTAAATTTAGCAAACACCTCGTGTTTGAAATTTATAAGGGATGTCCACGTCATTCTTGTGAGCTCATCCATAAACGACGCAAAATATTTGTTTCCTCCAAGTGAGGATACTTGAAATGGTCCACAAATGTCAAAATGTACTACTTCTAAAGCATGTGTTTACTCTTGGGGCTACTTGTGATGTAATATACCAGCTTCTTAGAATTTAGATGCCATAAGCTTCTGAAATTGAGATGCCCCAATGTATTGTGCCCCAACTCACTGTCATCTTTAGCACCTTCTGCACTAAGGTATTTAACTTCAGTTGTCTCCACATTCACCTTGAATTTTCTGTTGCTTCCCTACTCAGATTGCATAGTCAACTTCTGATCAGAATCCTATAACTTCAAGAAATTTTTATTCATAGTAGTTGAGAAACCTTTCTCAATGAGCTAACCTACACTCATCATATTGCTCTTTATGCCAAGAACATACCAAACATCCATGATCAGAATATTTTTACCATTGTTCACCTTAACTTTGACATTTCTCATACCTTCAATATTGAGGTATTTATCATCAGCACATTTTGTCCTTGTTCTAGAGTCAAAATCAATTAGTCATTGTTTGTTTCCAGTTAGGTGGTTTGAGCATCCAGTGCCCATATACCACCAATCTATCAAATACGCACCATCAAATTTGAAAGTCATCAATAACACAAGTTCATCATCAAAATCACCTCTGGTTATGTTTGTTTCTTCTAATTTCCTTTCCTTGTTTAACCAACAATCATCAGTAATGTGGCCAAACTTCTTACAATAGTAGCATTGAACCTTCTTTTTGTCAACCTTCTCCTTTCCCTTCTGATGTTACTTCTCATCAGAATTGGAGGCTTTTGACTTCTGAAAACCACCACCATGTCTCTTTTTGGATTCTTACCAAGACTGGTTCTGACTCTTCTTCCTAGAGGACGTCTTTAGAGTCTGCTCTACCTCTATTTCAGAGGTTCTATCAGTTAGACACAACTCTTGTGCTTCTAGACTGCTCTGCAGCTCTTCAATCCTCATGGTGAGGTTCTATCAGTTAGACACAACTCTTGTGCCTCTAGACTGCTCTGCAGCTCTTCGATCCTCATGGTGTTGAGGTCTTTAGAATGTTCAATTGCTACAGAATGTATTGAAATTGAGGAGTAAGAGATCATAGTACTTTCTCAATGATTACTTGTTCTAACAAAATTCTCCACAAAATTTCATCTCATTGGTGATCATAATCACTTTGGAAATGTAATTAGGTATTTTCTCATTGTCCTTCCTATTGAGATTCTCATACTGATTACGTAGACTCTAAAGCTTCACTTTTTTCACTAATGCATCACCGACATAGCATCATACTAGTGTTTCTCACACAGTCTTCGCCGTCGTTGAATCAACGATTTTCTCAAACACGTTCACATCCACGTACACATGGATGTAACAACGTCTTTTGATCTTTCTTCCTCGTTTCTCTTTGCGCGTTTCTCCGTGCTTCTGTCGCATCCTCCGTAACCGGAACATAAATGTTTTGACGAGTTCAAGAACGTCTTGAGCGCCAAACAACATACGCATCTGAATCGAGCACTGGTTCTAATTCTTTCCATCAAACACCAGAAGCTTTGTATTCATCTACCATTTTCGAGGTTCATCTTCGATTTCGTGCACTGAAACTCACGCAGATCTCACCAAACAGGATGCATCATAAAAGACCAATTAAAAAAAAATATTCCAAGGACAAAAAAGGGAAACGTGCTCATGACGCGCGCGCCAGAAGCTTACGGCGGTGAGAGGCAGAGCTTGGTGGTTGTTGAGTCCTTGCAGCGGAGTTTGGGTTCCCTATAGATGGCGTCTGTTAGTTCGTTCACAAATTGCATCGAAGAACGAAGCCGAGTTGATAGAAGGATTTTCCCATCAAAATAAAACATTATTACCTCAAAGAGTAGAGGTATAATAAACATCAATTCGAAGTTAGTAAATATTTTGGAAAATAATTGCTTACAACAGTTTATTTGTTTTAGAAAGTGAATTGCTTATTTGTGTGACAATGACGTTTATCTGTTTGTTATAATTTCTAGCTATGGCATACAACTGCAATACATGCAGAATAGTGTAAATCTTGACTTGTATTTTGCATTTTCTGAGTCTTGTTCTCAATCTTTTCTCTGTCACTTTCCTCCCATAAATATATGGCTGCCAATCATTCATGTGAATTAAATATCATCGAATTACCTCAAAGATTACAGGTATAATAAACAATAATTCGAAGTTAGTAAATATTTTTGAAAAATTGTTGCTTATGATGTTTATTTGTTTTAGAAAATCAATTGCTTCTTACAATGACGTTTATCTGTTTGTTATAATTCCTAGCTGGGGCATACATCTATAGTACATGTATAATAGTCTAAAGCTTGACTTGTATATGCATTGTCTGAGTCAGTATCTTAGTCTTTGAAACTAATGAAATTAAGACGTTTATCTGTTTGTTATAATTCCTCACTGAATCAAACATCTATAGTACATGCATGCATTGCAGTGCAAAGCTTGACTTGTATATACATTTTCTGAGTCTTCTTCTCAATCTTTTCGATGTCACTTTCCTCCCCATAAATATATGTCTGGCATCGAACCATATACTTGACTTCAATTTCTTTTATTTGTGAGGAAATTTAAAGCTTGACTTGTATATGCATTTCATGAGTCTCTGAAATTAATGAAATTTTAACAAGTTTATCGGACAATTTATGGCCTGAACATATGTTTATTAGTGGGAGAAATCCTCACCCTACTAACCGGTTTTATAGGGTTGAGTTAGGTTTAACCTCACATTCTTAAGATACTCTATTACATAATAAGTTGGTGAGTTTATGTATTTTCCTGAATGTTTTTAAGCAAATTTTCCTTTTTTTTTCCTGCATCTGCAAATTCTAGGTGAACTCACGCGTCGTTTAAAGTTTTAATTTTAGACATCACGTGAACTGAAGTCACGTATGCGTACATTATTAAAGTTTGCGTGGGTCTAAGAGATCCAAATTTACAAAAGCTAAGTTTGTGCAAGCTTATGTGAATTGAGTTTGTGTAAGTTTTAATGAACTGAGTTTACGTGCACCCCTAAGATAAAAAACCAGAAAACTAAAGTTTGCTGAAAAAATAAACACCAAACCAATCACATAATCAAACTAATTACAAAAGATGTATAGAATCACATAGAAATATGTGGAGAAAAGCATGTGGTATGAATTTAATCGCTCTTGGTTTTAATTTTCCTGTTAATATGTGAGCATTGGATGCAATAATCATAGCCTTGAACTTTTGATCTTGGAGAAATATAACATAAGCTTAGAAATGGTTTTACAGACACAAAAAACGTGTTGGCAGTTTGGAATTTAATTTAAATTTAAGGGTACTTAAATCATTTAGAGGGTGTAATCTGATTTTTAAGGGGAGTGCTAGAAAATATCTTTTAAAATTGGTAGGCTATATTATCTTAGTCTCTAAAATTAAGGAAACTTGAAGAGTATACTTTAATTTGAAAATTCTTAATCATATTCGTTCCTAGACAATTTTAGGATTAGATTAAATACTTCAAAAGGATTAATATGCATAACTAGAGAATTTCAATTTCAGATACTATTTTAGCATATTAATGTATGTATAAATCTCAAATTATTTAAATTATATGTTGAATAATGAAATGATGTATTAGACGTTGTTCACATGCTACCTACTATTTACACCCGTGTTTCATATTTACAAAATCATTAATGTTTAGCAAGTTAATGCTTCTTACACATATTAATCGAAATATTAAGAATGTGATCCTCTCAAAGTCTTAGGTTCGAATCTTGCTAGGTATTAACAATCCCTCTGTTGGACCAGTTTATATAGAACTTTGCTCTGACTTTAACTGAACGCCCACTAGTAGACGGTGGATTGGTCCCCTTAAATTAGGCGGTCGCAAGGCTGAATACTAAACTTTCAAATTATTTTTTTTAATCGAAATATTAAATATTGATAAAATATTTCACACATTTTTTTCAAAACAAACACATAAAATTATGCTATTGTAAAATTTTAAATAGATTCCTAAAAAATTGGCATATGCCAGTGGCATGCATGGTACACACTAGTATTAATAGTTTTAGGGAAAGGGTTAATGAGGCCCTACATTTTTATTGACAAAATTGGTGATTTATGCTGACGATAAATGTGTTTACATGCATTAAGAACTTTCCTTTGACTCTTTAGTTCCAAATACACACTATATATTCAGACTCTTTAGCTCTAAATTATTGATATATTTGAACTTCTTTCTTCCTGGTTAACATTAAGATGAGCACTACCTCTCCATTTTTCTCCCTTTCAGTCATTGCTATTTTGCTCATATCTCTAACAGCTTTTGGGACTAATACTCTTCACCCGGATGAAAGTATGATATGTATTTATACCATAGCTCCCGAATAATAAACAAATTTTTTTGATTTTTCTTTTCCGGTCTTTTTATCTAAAGTTTCTTGTTAGTTTAAGGTCATGTTTGGATAAACTTATTCACAGCTTATAGCACAAATGCTTATTGATATAAGTGCTAATTTATAATCTTACATAAATTATTTATATAGCAAATGATATTTGTATATGCTATAAGCTGTTTTTTATTTTTATATATTTCAAAAAACTTGTGAAATCAAGTTGAAAAAAGAAAATAAAAATGTCATAGACTCTTTTCATAAATTCACCTGAATAGTATCACAAAACTTACTTTAATAGATACGCTCTGATAGACTAATCCAAACAAGTCCTAAATATCATGTACGTTTTTGTAAATATTTGATGATATGTCTGTGTAGTTTAAAAGATTTCTCAGTACTTAGCTGAATGTTTCTGAATTGTATATTTTAGAGAAAGCTCTTGAAGATATAGCTAAATCACTTGGTAAGAAGGATTGGAACTTCGACATAGATCCATGCAGCAACAAATTTAACATCTTAGATAACAATGTCACATGTGACTGCTCTGTTCCTGGTGACAACTTCTGCCATGTTATTACAATGTAAGTCTCTTTTTAGTGGAACTGACCCTTTCCTATCGCGACTTCTAATTAATCTAATTTGATTTTTTGTTTCTTCATTTACTGTAGTACTGAAATATTGAGGTAGGGATTGACATTCTACATGTGTATATACACGAGTTAGATTGGTTTACACCATGTAGTAAACTTAATCGATATAGTTATAGTTATACCCTTCAATTCAATAAAAACTTATCATTATTATACATCTATAAAATTGCTATCCCTAATTGTTAGTAACCCAATATTCAAGACAAAATAAATTGTATTATTAATAGAAAAACAGTAACTATTACAGAAGATAACCCCTGCAATCCCAGAGCAAAGCTCCTTAGAGAAGAGACATTTCTCTCTCTGTCCAAACCATTGTGGTTCCTAACTGAATAATTCTCAATGCCTTTCCTCTTGCTATCCCTATCCTTTATATAACGATCATTCCCCTCTAACCAACTAGCTACATCAGCAAATATAACTCATTCTCACATTTGTTGGGGTTAGGCCCAAACCAAGTATCTAATGGTCAAACTAAGATTTAGAAATAATAAATTAATATTGTGAGAGACATGTATTTTTATTAAAATTATGTTTGACAAATTGAAAAATCAATTTTGAAACTCTACAATAGAAGAGCTTGTTGCGGTTTTTTTCTCTAAAATCTACCGACTAAGAAATATATTTAGAGTTAATCCATTTATTTTGCTCATTGTTTATGTTTTACTTTTTTTTTTATATGGTAAAATGTACATTTAGAACTTTGAAAGGGCAAAATCTCCCCGGCACTCTCCCGCCAGGACTGACCAGGTTGCGTTACCTTCAAGTTATGTATGTAATTCCCAAACTTTCCCTCACATCCAAATTAACAATATTATTCAACTTTTTTTTTTATATCTTCAATCACATGTATCTATAAATTATTTTGCGCGACAAATTTTTTCTCTTTATCTATTACAGTGACCTGTCTCGCAATTACTTGCATGGTACAATTCCAAAGCAATGGGGCTCCATGACGAATATTAGTAAAATGTATGATTTTTTCTGTTCTGATATTCACTCATTGATTGTTTGATATATTATACAATGTTGATCTTGACATGTGGGTCTTATTTTTACATTCATTGTAAAATTTTGTAACTCAATAATCTAATGATGACATGTTTCTGAATTATCACAGTGCTCTTGCCATAAACCGATTAACGGGTTTAATACCAGCTGAGATCGCAAACATATCTACTCTCCAAATTTTGTGAGTTTCTCACTACCTACCTTATAATGGAAAGGAAAAGCCATTTATAAGTACGCAAACATGTTTTCAATTTAAATAGTTTATGTAGAACTTAACTTTAACTTGAAATGGATAGGGAGTTAAGGAACAATAACTTGTCTGGAAATCTTCCTCCTGAGCTTGGGCATCTAACCCAAATTCAAACACTGTAAGCACTTTATTTATTTCCCTTTAATTGATGTTACCCCTGAATTATGAAACCTCAATGTTTAAAATCCACTTGATTTCCATTGCTTAGAATCATAACATACTGTTTTGTTCTACAATTATATATAGGCGACTTTCCTCTAACCATTTTACTGGAGAGCTACCTATGACATTCGCCAAGCTCACTACATTGCAAGATTTGTAAGATTAATGTTTTATAGCGGTGTTTATTGATTACTAAGTTATTTTTTATGATACTTCAAATTATCATATCCTCTCTCGATGCAGTCGAATTGAGGACAATCAATTCTCTGGAAAGATACCCGATTATATTCAGAACTGGACAAGTATTAATGCGCTGTATGCAAATTCTTTTTTATTTTAATTTTTTCCTCAACTTTAGTTGTTTTTGTATTGCTTGACTTTTTATAAGAATTATCAATGGTTACTTTACTTTTGACAGACTGATTCAAGGAAGTGGATTAAGTGGGCCTATTCCTTCTGGAATTTCACTTTTGAGAAACTTAACTGACTTGTATGTATGATTTTTCATATTCTATATACTATATCCTGATAAAGTAAGGATTGAAATTTAACTTTAATTTTAATTATGTTTACTTAGCTTTGATTTAAATGTGATATTCAGGAGAATTTGTGATTTGGATGGATCTGAAGATGCACCTTTGCCACAACTCAATAGTATGACAAAGCTACATATTCTGTAAGTTGTTTCCTCTGCCTCTTTAAAAAATACAACATAAAAAAAGCTGCAAGAGAGGCACTCATACTATATGGTTGTCTATCTTATTGTTTCACAGGGTTCTAAGGAACTGCAACATCAGTGGAAAACTGCATGATTATCTTGGGACTATGACATTATTAAAACACTTGTAATTGCTTACTTGCTGCCTTTTATTTTACTATAGCTAACCATTATAGTTTCTTTTATTATATCTTTGCAATTATTGTTTTGATAGATATAATATTTAGAATAATGCTAGCAACACACTTTCTTTTATTGGTTTAAAATTTACATGGGTCCTACCTAATTTATATTGGATCTATATGAATTTTAACCAATAAAAAAAGTGTGTTAGAGAGTATGTTGCTCGCTCTTTAACTCATTCACTATATGATGTATGATGTTGCTCGCTCTTTAACTCATTCACTATATGATGTATGATATCTCTTTCAGAGACCTCAGCTTTAACAAGTTAAGTGGAACAATTCCGAGGACCTATGCTGCCATGAAGAATTCGAATTACATGTATGATTTTCATCGTCGTTTCTTAGCACAATTTTTTGGGGTATATTTTTAGTCACATATCTGTTGGTTTCTTTACACCTACAACTCTAGTTTCAACTTTTAATCTGAAGTAGTAGGATAGCTAAATATTCTACTTAGATCCATGAAATTGAACTCAGCCTAAATACTTGAATAAATATGTCAACCTTATGGAGCTCAAAAAGTGCAGACCAAATTCCCATTGTTAAATGTAAAAGATGAGTCATGTTGGAATTTAATTAATTATTTGTTTGCAACATGGCAGCAATAATTTTGCTAATTAAATGCTAAATGTTATTGCACCATTCTATAGCTATTTTTCTGGTATCAAAAGGATCACACACCCTTTCTATTTGAAAAGGCAAAAATCCAAGAGAAGGAATGTGACCATATATGAAGTGTGATGATGAGAGTCAATGTCTAAGAATTAAAACACATTTCTTTAAGGAAGGGTCCTTCAAGACAATTACCTAAATCAATTCAATCCTTCATAGAGATTAAAGATGACTGCTTGTATCCTTTAATGTTCTGTCTAGGTCAATAAATATTAAGCTTTGTATATTAATATATTGATATTCTTTTCTGGTAGATTTTTAACTGGAAATCTTCTCACTGGCCCCGTGCCTCCTTGGAGACAATATGTTCAGGCGTGAGTTATCTTTCTAATACTACTTGTATCATTCATTCGATTGAACAATGTTCTTCATTTATGTGGCACAAAATACTCAGATATCATCTGTTTCTTTTTTATATTTATTTATTTATTTATTTAATTTTATCTATTATGTGGGATCTTACGATCCTACGATTTACGATTTTACTATACTCGAATGATCTTTAGTGGGATCCCGATTTTAACAACCATGATCCAAATAATATCTAAAGCATTAAAGCTTTTTTTCAGAAGTATTACAATTTAATCCTTTTTTGTTGTTCTCCTGATAAACTCTAGTGTGTTAAGTCAATGATCATAAGTTTAGTTTTCCTCACTATGTAAGTTCATTAACCCTTCATCCCATTTCTATCGGATGTCTATGATATATCTTCCTAAAGCTTCATGGTTGTCTTGCTCTGATTTAATGTTCAAGCTGATTGCGTATAACCTTTGTTTTATGTCTTTGATTTACTTAATATTATATCTTCAATATGTCATTCTCAAGTTTCAATTCGGAGATAAAAAACATTCTTCACATTTGTATTCTGTTGTCGTAACGGAAGGTTTTCTCTTCCCTTCAATTGAGAATAAAATTTGCTTTAATGGAACAATTGACGAGGAGGTTATTTCTCACCTATTTCTCGGGAAGGAAATCGTTTTGATACTTTTATGTTCTTGGAGTAGTATTATGCAGTTGTTTAAAATATTAAAGGCATTTATGTTGAAGGTTTCTTTGTAGTCACCAAATGTTTCAAGTCTCTAATGGTTGTATTATTATAATATTCTGATTCAAATTTTATGACTTGGATGTAGAGATCTTTCATACAATAACTTCAGCACCAGCCAAGTGAATCAAAGATGTCACGATGACAATGTGTAAGAATCCTTACATTTGTGTGTTTTTGTTTGCGAGCTTTAGAACCTTCCTGAGACACTATCTTCTCTAACATATCTCAGGAACTTGTTTTCTACCTCATGGGCACACAATGACATGTAAGTTTGGTGCCCGCATACACACATATATAACCTTTCCATTTTCCTCTTACTATGTGATGAATCTTATTTTACTAATCGTGCTAACTTACTCTGTTGCTTCCATCATTATCTCAGAGCAACAGTTTCGTGTTTGAAATTTGGATGTCCCAAACGTGAGTTTTTTCTTCATGGTGATTTTCTATAGACAGCTAAAGATCTCCCTATGTTTGTATTTCTTTTTTTAATAAAAGACAACCATGGTGATTTTTTAATTTGGACACACTACAATCAAGCTATGTGTATGAAAAATATCAGCAACAATAATTCAAGGGACATAAAAATAAAATATCTGAGTATATTAAAATTTATGATTCCCTCCTTTCATCTCTGTTTGCATTGGGAAAGAAAGAGAATGAGTATATAAAAATAAAAATTTCAAGGGGCATATTTTTCTTTATTTGATTTTCTTAGTTTCCTTAATATTTTGTTGCTTACATGATCTCTTCAATCCAGCCTCATACTCCCTTTATATAAATTGTGGTGGGAAGCATGCAACAGTCAACAAAACAAGTTATGACGAAGATTCAGACTTACCTGGACCGGCTAGATTCCATTTCAGCTCAGAAGGAAATTGGGCATTTAGCACCACTGGTGCATTCTTAGATAGTAATGAACTTAGGGAAAATTATTCCCCTAAAAATATAGTTAAACTTACTATGGTGGACTCTGAATTGTACATGAATGCACGTGTTTCTCCTATTTCTTTGACTTATTATGGGTTTTGCCTGGCAAATGGAAGCTACACAGTAAATCTACATTTTGCTGAAATAATGTTCACAGAAGATCAAACTTATGGTAGTCTTGGAAGGCGTGTATTTGATATCTACCTTCAGGTACATGGTTTAACAATTAAAATTCTTATAAACTTTAATGATACTGAAGCACTAAGAAGATTGTGACTGAAATGTTGCAGGGAAAGTCAGTGCAAAAGGACTTCAATATTGCCAAAGAAGCAGGAGGAGTTGGTAAGAAAATCATAAAACAGTTCAATGATGTTGTTGTTACTAGTAATACTTTGGAGATCCGCTTATATTGGGCTGGAAAAGGGACACAGTCTTTCCCAAATAAATCAGTATACGGTCCTCTTATATCGGCTATATCAGTGGAATCTGGTAGGTTATACTTTTTACATTGCTAATCTTATGATCTTTGTTATGATCTAATATTTGAAATGTCTTGTTTAATACCCCAAGCAGATTCTCCACCTGGAAGCAAATCTGCAGGAGCTTTGGTTGGAATTGTGGTTGCAGCAACAATTATTATCATTCTTATTTTAAGTATACTTTGGTGGAAAGGATGTTTTGTAAAGAAAAACTCATTGGCAAGAGGTGATGATTACAAATGAATTTCTTTTGCTGCCACCATCACCAAACTTTTTAGTAACACATGAGTAATTCAAGTGATAAAAAAAACTTGCGCATGTTGAGTAACTGAGTAAAGTTTTGACACGTATTTTTATCAGTATATCATGTTATGGAACTTGAGACTAGTTTTATCTTAATAAAAGGGAAGTTGCAAGCTTTCAAGAAATGGATTGTCAATGCAGAATGTCCATGTGTAATTTTTTTAGTGTAAGAGATCTTTGATCTTTCTTTTACTTCATTTAACAGAGCTGAAGAGTTTAGGCCTACCAACGGGTTTATTTACTTTAAGACAAATCAAAGCAGCAACAAACAACTTTGATAATTCCAATAAGATTGGAGCAGGAGGATTTGGTCCTGTCTACAAGGTATTTTGCATATGCCTTTATTATGATTGTACATGTATATTTCATAAAGAAAAGGTTTCAACTTCTAACAACATAGCATTTCTCAAAATCCAGGGATGTTTATCCAACGGGACATTGATTGCAGTCAAGCAACTTTCTTCTAAATCAAGGCAGGGGAACCGTGAGTTTTTAAATGAGATAGGCATGATTTCTGCATTGCAACACCCTTATCTTGTTAAACTCTATGGTTGCTGTGTGGAGGGAGACCAGTTGTTGCTGATATATGAATACTTGGAAAACAATAGCCTTGCTCGTGCTTTATTTGGTAATTTTCACCATGGCCGGTCTATGTCAGTTGTTATTTGTATGATATTCCACATTTTTTTATATAACACGTGACCATGTGATCTCGTTATGTGATATTTATTAAATTCACAAATATAGGTCCAGAGGAAGAACAAATAAAATTAGATTGGTCTATACGGCAGAAGATTTGTGTCGGTATTGCTAGAGGTTTAGCATACCTCCATGAAGAGTCAAGACTGAAGGTTGTTCACAGAGACATCAAGGCCACTAATGTGTTGCTTGACAAGGATCTCAACCCAAAGATATCTGATTTTGGTTTGGCCAAACTTGATGAGGAGGATAATACTCACATTAGCACTAGAATTGCTGGGACATAGTGAGTAACTATAATTCTTGCATTCTGAGTTTATTAAAAAGTATTCAAAAAGTTATTAAATTTAATTCAATTGATCATTTTTATAATACAATAGTTTGACATCATGTTGTATACTGATATTAAGTTGTTGAAATGATATGTTTGAATTATGCAGTGGATATATGGCTCCTGAATATGCATTGCATGGTTATTTGACAGACAAAGCAGATGTTTATAGTTTTGGAGTTGTTGCCTTGGAAATTGTTAGTGGAAGGAGCAACACCCTTTATCGGTCAAAGGAGGAAGCATTCTATCTTCTTGATTGGGTAAGCTTATGATGTTCACCCTTAGTCATGTAAATTTTTACTGTCCATAGTAGTATCTACTTACACTTTGTTTTGTGTCTTGTTCATTTCTAATATGATAATTAAACTCTAAAAGCGAATAAAATCATGTACTCCACGTTCTTGTCCCTTTCTTCGGCCTGACCAACAAGAAGACAATAACTTAAGATACAAAATGCTAATTTTGAAAAGGAGAAAATTTCTCTGTTGAATATTACTTTTCACTAGAAGGAAAATGAAGTCATTTTAGTCTCTGTTGATGAGTAATTGTACAAAACATTTTATAGTTACTGTCAATTTCTAAAATCATAAAAAACGCACGCACGCACGCACATTTGGCGTCGAATTCTAATTTGAAATTTGCTAGTCATAATATATTTTGTTTTCAGAAAACTATTCTATTCTTTGCTTCAACAGGCACATATGTTGAAAGAGAGAGGTGACCTAATGGAGCTGGTAGACAGAAGATTAGGTTCAGATTTCAACAAAAAGGAAGCTATGATGGTGATCAATGTGGCTCTTCTTTGCACTAATGTCACTTCAAACCTTAGGCCCTCCATGTCGTCGGTGGTAAGCATGCTTGACGGAAGGATTGTGGTTCCAGAATTTGTTTCAGATTCAAGTGAAGTAATGGATGAAAAGAAGATGGAAGTAATGAGGCAGTATTACTATCAGATGGAAGAAAATAAGATAAGTAAGTCACCATCACAAAGTCAGAGTTTATTAAATGATGGGCCATGGACTGCCACATCTTCATCAGGTGTAGACCTTTATTCTGTCCACCCTGATTCTTCGTATTGGGAGAAAAGAAATTAAGACTGTTTGTAGATGAATAATTGCATTTGCTAGCTTGATCTCCAACCACTATGTCCTGTGATCTTCAAAACTGAGTACTGCTTCCGCCCATATTTATAAGCTGTTTGAAATTTTTTACATATATTAAAAGTGGTAATATAATTCATTAACATTTATGCTGTGTAAACTTATTTCTGAATTTCTATTTGTCTATAAATATTTTTAATATTGATTTTAGGGTCTGTTAAGGGTGTGCAAAATAACCAATACTTATGAATAAAATTACTATTTAAATTAATCCAAAATTTAAAAGTCATTATCTCATTCCTTGGACTTTTTAGACACCTGACGAAATTTCTTTTATGCCTCTTCCTTCCGGAGATACACATCTAGACGTACTTTTTTTTTGTTGCCAAAATTTAGTTATTTCCGAATTTGTATATACATAATCATTTTCTATTGGTATATGCTGAAAAAAGTTCAAAATAATTCAGTTCAGAGAAACTTTCAGAGATGTAACTCTGAAACGTCTGAGCGCCAGAATGTTCCGTAGATACAGTTCTGGAAGTTTCTGTTATATTTTAAACCAGCGTGATCATTCCTCCATTGTTGTCTTTTCTTCTTCCATACTCACTTCACCAACCTAGAAAATCATATACTATCAATATCATTTTCACTCCAAAACTTCAACTTTTTCGTGCAACAAATCACAGGGAGTAAGAGAAGATCGAATTTCAGGTAAAGATTCCACTTTGTCCACTACATTGTTCATATTAATCATCAAACTTTTGGAGAAAAAAATGGCGTTGCTTCCGGAGCTGTACCTCCGAAACCTGTTGAAGATGAACACTTTCGATGTGCATCTCTGGAACGTATCAGTCTGTTTTTTCACAGGAGCTTTATAATTTTTGCTTTTTTTCCCTTATTGTTTACAAATAGATATGGTGCACCCCGATAATATCTCTAAGGAATTAGTTCCTTCAAACGATGTTTCTCCGAATGTTCAAGGGATTGTCGTAAAGTCGGTAGATGTCGGTGTTGACTTTAATAACAAGCAAGAGTTTGATGATCGTGAAAGCATGCTCACATGGATTCGTAGGACTGCAACAAGATTTGGTTTTGGTGTGGTTATAGAAATATTGAATAATGGTTCGGAAAGAAGAAACACTTTTGTTACGTTGTTGTGCAAAAGAAGCAGGAAATATCATACTCCTCTCTGGAAATTTAAGAGGGAAGACACAGGTAGTAAAAAATGTGAGTGTCCATTTAAGCTTCGTGGTTACATGTTGAGTAGCAAAAAGTAGAAATTTAGTGTTATTTGTGGTTTGCATAACCATGATTTGTGCTTAAAGTTATAAGGACATCCTAGTGTATGTCGACTCAAGTCGGAAGAGAAAACATGTATTAGTGACATGACCTTGAATCTTGTCCAACCAAAAAATATACTTGCCACGTTGAAACGGAAGGAACCTGACAATATATCAAATATAAGACAAGTGTATAACATTCGGTACCGCACCAACAAGACGATTAGGGGAGAAAGAAATGAGATGCAACAACTGTTGAAATTGTTGGATGATAACAATTACGTGTCCCGGTACAGAACTTGCAACAATGGAGTTACGGTTCGAGATATTTTTTGGACTCATTCGGATTCGATAAAGTTGTTCAACACGTTCTTGACAATGATCATTCTTGATTTTACCTACAATACCAACAAGTATAAACTTCCTTTATGGATGGTGTTACATCTACTGAGAAGACATATGCCATTGGTTTTGCTTTTCTCGAGTGTGAAAAATAGGACAATTTTACATGGGCATTAGAGGTGTGTCAGTCACTTTTGAAGGACCAAGTTGAGATGCCTAAAACGATTGTTACCGACCATGATACCGCGTTGATGAATGTGGTTGCAAAGGTATTTCCTTTTTCTAATGCATTTCTTTGTTGATATCACATAACAAAGAATATGAGAAGTCGGGTTAAATCTGCGGTGGGAGAGAAACAAGTAGAGTCTGAAGGTGGAAAATTGGTGAAGGCCGGTGTGATTGTTGAAAAATAATTTGATCTCACCTGATCAGAAAGAGTTAATAGTCTGCCACACGTCGTTTGATTGTTGTTTTTACCGGAGTTGTGGAGAGAAATGGGGTGTACCTGCAAGGCACTTCGATGCTTAAGTGAGTAAAAGATCAGAGAGAAAGTAAGCACAGAGGTTAGGTGTGGAGAAGAAGTTACCTGACCCTCTAGTGAAAGAAGGTATTTATAGTGTATCCCCAGCGCATGGTCAACGGTTATATTGTATTGGGCCAGGCTGCCAGGCCCACCTCAAGTAACTTCCAGGGCTTACATGGCGTAGTGAAGACCAACATGTGGTATTCGCCCTAGATCAACTGCCCTGTGATCTTCAGAAGGTGGGTTGACCGACTCTTTCTGATGTGGGTAGTTGCTTGATGATGTATCCCTACATGGGGGACACGTGGAGGATGTGGGGGAAGTGTGTGAGCCTCCCTGTCAAGAAGGTCTTCTGCTCGACGCATGTGTCTGGTTGAAGCTTGTGCCCGACGGAGGAGGATTGGGCCTTGTTGTGCCCCATCAGCATAGCATTGGGTTGGGCCTGCCTGGCTGAGGGGCAGGTCCCGGCCCAGTCCAAAATAGGAGTCCCCCCAAGTCGTTGCTCCGAGGTGGAGGAGTGGCGACTTAAGAATAACCCAAGGTCGAGGACAAATTGAAAATGTGGTCTTATGCTCGGAAGATGGGGGTTGAGAGTCGCGCTCGTTAGAACATCATGTCGGGGAGGTGAAAGATGACCGGGCGCGCTGGCTTTTTGAGCTTGAGGGAAAGTGAAGGGACACAGTTTGTCACAGTTGCCACGTGTCAGGCGCCCATTGCCCCTTCTAGGGAGGCTAGTTGTAGAGGTGCTTGATTGCCTAGGGGCGCTTCGAGTTCCGTGCTAGGCTTATAAATAGGCTGGGGCCTCCCTTTTGTCACTTTTCACTCCCAACTCTAACGAACGAAATTTTTTCCTGCTACCCCACTGTCTACATCGCTGTGCAATCGCCGCCGCCGTCCACTGCGAAGCCCACCGCGTCTCTACCCAAACTACCATACCAAGTAAGTTCGTTCGTCATTTTCCTTCTGTTTCTTTATTTTCTAACAACTCCTAGGACGGACACGATGAGTGTCCCGAGGAGGCTGCGGGTTTTCCGGCGACTACGGCGGGATTCCCTTGGCCAATGGTGGGTCTAGGATGATGCTCCCGGGGACACATAGTAGTTCTAGATGGACTCCCCGTGGGCAGATGATAGGGATGGATGAATGCCCCGGGGACATATGATAGGTCTAGATGAATACCCCGGGGATATATGATAGGTCTAGATGAATGCCCCATGGACATATGATGGTAAATAACGCGGGGAAGTGGATGACTGCCCGGCGGCCTGATATAAACTTCAGGGCCCGTCATCGTCTGTCGAGGTTGGAGGAGCTTAGGTCCTAGATGTCGTCCACTTCGCCCTTTCACTTGAGATGTGGTGGAATGGTGAATTTGATCTAGAAACGTCGAATTCACCATTTTCCTCTGCTTTTCAGGTGAATATGGTTGTGTGGATACCTGGAGTTATAGAAGTCGACCAGGAACAGAGTCAGACAGTCGAAGACTGGGATGGGGAAGAGCCCTTGAGTATAGCTTCCCATTTTGTCGAGGATGACTCTGACGCATTTGCCACGGACGAGGATCGTTGCGAGGGTTCTTCTGTAAACTGGCAAGTGTATAAGTCGCGGGCCCATTATCGGATCTACTCGAGCTATGGGAAGATGCAATTTCCTATGTATGAGTTTTCTTTTTGTAAGGAGGGACTCCGTCTGCCCTTCTCATATATTCAAATGGAGGCCTTTGACTGGTTGAGGCTGGCGTCTTCGCAGTTGTATCCCAATGCGATTGCCTTTGTCCGGGCATACGAGCTCGTTTGTCGGCACCTTCAGATCGGGACCACGCTCACTCTATTCTTCCGGGTCTATCATCTGCAAAGACAAATGATCGATGGCCGATAGGGTTGGGTGTCCTTGAAGGAACCAATGAGGTTTTTTCGGACGTATATGGACCCTGTCCGGACCTTCAAGGATCGATTCTTCGTGATCAGGCTCGTGTCTCATCCGGCCTGCACCTCGTTATTCTGTCGCGAGGTCCTGGAGGTGGACGGGCAACAAGAAGAGGTTATGATGTCGAGGGTTCCCCTGGATTGGACAGAGGAGCATTTCAAATAGAGCATAGATCATTATATCGTGCGGGCAGGCACTTTGGATGCAGAGGACCAGGTGGGTTACCAAAGGTTGGTGCCCTTCGTGGCCAACTTCACTCCTACGAAATGCGTGAGGCCCGACGACAACTTCATCCTTGACAAGAATGGAGAGATTCTCCAGGATTCGAGGCTCATCAATACGAAGGTCTTGCTCGAATGTGCGTCCGACGAGGAGGCCTTGCGTTTGTTAGGTAGCAGGTCGTCTTCTGCCCAGGCCCATTCTGTGTCTGTCATTCTTGTGTTTTGCTAACCTTTTGCTCTTTTATTTTGCAGGGAAGATGTCGACCATGCAAGAACGTGTGAAGCGACTAGGGGTCACCAAATGCGGGAAGAAGGGTGGCAAAGGGAGGGTCGCCCAGGTGCAGCAAATGTCTGGTGACGAGCAGGGAGGAGGGGGTTCTTCAGTGTCACCTCAGGGGAGCCAATCTCCCTTGTCCCAAGGGACTCCAAAGAGGTCGAGGGTCATTGGGCCGGAGACTATCATCGACTTGACTAAGGGCAGTGTTGAGGAGGGTTTCTGATTCCCCCTTGCCATTTGCATCCTGGCTTCTTCCACGGGGTCAGATCCCCTGATATGCCTGCCGCGGAGGCGAAGGCGGTTCTTGGTACCAGTCGGGAAGCGAGGAGACAGAGATTAATTGATGACCTGGCTGCGGTGATGCAGGTCTTTTCGAAGGCCTTGGCTCTGAGCGACGAGAGCTTCTCCTCTGCTGACCTTTCCAAACTACAGGAGGACCTCGCGGCTGCTGAGTTAAACATGACAAAATTGGCTGCTGATCTTGACTTAGCCAGAGAGGATAGTGCCTCCCAGCGCAAACGGAACAACGAGGATAGGTGGAAGTCGAACCAACTCAATGAGTCCTAAGTCTCATAAATTAGAAGAAAAAAAACCACCTTCTAACTTAATATGTACTAGAAAGCTCGGGTAGAAAGCTTTTATCCTCACAAACCACCCCCAATAAACCCAACAGGTAAAAATAATACAGCATAATAAACAATAAAAGCAATACAACACAAATGCGACAAACAAACTAGGTTTGGCTTGCTAGTCCCCAGAAGAGTCGCCAAGCTATCGCTACTCGAAAATGCAACGACGGAGAGACGAGAATGGAAGGACAGAAGAGTCGCCATCGAACTTTATTTATCCCATGAGGGGAAGGAAAAACATCGAAAAAACCCCAAAAATAAATGGATAAGATGGTCTCGCAACCAAAAGAATGAGTTCGGAAGCCGGTTATGCGAGGGGAAGGTATTAGCACCCCTCGCATCAATCGTACTTGATGGGAACCATTGTTTGTCTATGTGTGAAGGTATTTGCTAACAGGTATTTATTTCTAAGAGTGTTCCAATGGGAGAGAGAAAGGTTAGAAACAGGGAAAAGAGATGAAAGAGGGAGGAGACTCGGTAGGACCTCGCGGTCATATGCCTACGTATTCTCAGCAGATATGAGAAAGTCAGAGTCAACCTAGTTCGGAAAACTACGGGTAAAAGAAAGGAAAGTGAGCTCGACAAAGATTGGGGAAAAGGATTTTATTAGGAAAAGGATTTTGAAAATGCACTTGGTACGAGACCAAGATTTTTAGGCTCAATAGAGAAAAGTTTGAAAAGAAGTTCTAAAAAGAGAGAATGATAAAATGAGCATGATAGGTTGATGGAGATGCGCGAAGTAATCGACTTACAAGGGTTGAATACATACAAGGTAAGTGTGGTTTGATGGAAAATACGTGAAATGAGAAGGAGGAACCCTAAGGTGATCCCATTTGAGATGAGTTTGAAAATGACTTGACGTTGGATCAAGCCTCATTTGTTCTTTATTTCAAAAACGTGTTCTAGCCTAATTCATTTTTATCTTTCTTAACAAGTAGCAAGCAAGCATAAAAAGAACTAAACGATTACACTGTAACGGGGGAGGGATACATACAAAATATAGGGGATTGCGAGAAATAGATGGTCTCATTGTCAGGTAGCCCAAGAGAAAGTTGTGTATGTGCGAGGTGTCCTAAACTAACCAACAAAGAAGAGTTCCGACAAAAGTATCCAAACTAGGGTTTATGTACAAGGCCTAAACTCCCCAATATCTAAGATAATGGCCAACAACCCACCAATTTAGGGTTTTTAGGGTTTTGAGGGTTTTGATAGTTTTATCGTGTTTTTGGTATTTTGAATAAAACAAACAAGGAAAGGGTTAAATGACAGTATATGTAATACGACAAGATGAAATATGAATAATGACGATAAGGTGAGCGAGATGATAAACAAGAAAATGTCAACGATAATATAAACGGAAGATATGTGCAAGAATATATAAATAGTGATATATTAACAGAAATGTAAATCAATTACATTGATCAAAAATTAAAGTTAGAAGTTAAAGATTAAACGAATGAAATGGATAAAAAAGGATTGGGATCTCATCTTAATCATAAACTCGTGTCGATTTGATCGAAGGTAATCTCTCACGATCCCAAAGTATAGAAAAATGATTCAAATGATCATTTTCTACAGATTTGAAATAATGAAGATTGTCGACTTCGATAAGTCGATGTTTACGAACGTAAAGACTTTATTGACCGCTAAAAATAAAATAAAATCGATGAATTGAAAATACAGTTAAATCTCGTCTTAATCGCAAACTTTATGTTAATTAACCGAAGGGAACCTCTCACGATTCCAAAGTAGAGAAAATGACCTAAATGGTCATTTTCTATAGATTTGAAATAATGAAGGTTTTAACAACCTCGAAAACTAACGTTTGTGAATTAGAGACTTTATCAATCCGAAAAATTAAATAAAATCAAAAATGAAGAAGAAATTGAAAGAGAAAAGAAGGTGGTCTCGAATTCATTACTATCTATCAATAGTTTGACTGATAATAATTTTAGAGGTCTCGTCATCGATCCAAAATAAATTTGAAAATCAAAATCAAAGATGAGAAATCAAGTTAAAATAAAAATTCAATCACAAAATCCAAACTCATCATTAAAAATAAATAAATAAATAAACAAAACAAAAAATAAACCACTAGAAACAACCCTTTTTTTCTTTAAAAAAAAACAAATGTATATTAAAAAAGTTAAAAGGGGGCGCTGGGCCTATCCGGTCATGTGATCAAAAATAGATGTATCGTATGATGATATGGCTTCCCATGGGCCTATCCTATCACCACAACCTGGTCAAAACGGGATAGGGTGTAGAACCAAGAGTGGAAAACAAAGTTCAGTAAAAAAACAAAAAAGGGGGTACTGGGCCCATGACCCGTCAACGAAAATTTCTTTAAAAAATGAGGCCATGAACCTTGAAGCGACCATTAACAGAGTACATGTTTTAACAACTTTCTTTGTAAACCTAAAAAAACCAAAACAAGGTCGTGATACCCCTAAGAGCATCTTTAGTGGGAGTAAACTAAATGGGTAAACTAAGATACTCTTTGTGGGCCCAAAGTGATTTGTAGGATTTAAAAAATTTATAGTTGATTTGAGTAGTTTTTACTTTAATGGTGGTTGTCTATAAGAAACCAAAACTTGACCCCACATTTTATATTTTTTATTCAAGTTACCATTAATTTAATTATTTTAATTAAAATACATATAATTTTTTAAATAAAATTTACCTTAAAAACTTAAAAATAATATTAAATATATTTTATTATAAAATTAAAAATGATACAAAATTCACAACAATAATACATAAAAAGAATTATATTTTCATAGGAATATAATTATAATAAGGATTCGATTGGTTGGGATTCATTTGATAAATAAATAAGATTGAAAATTGAAAGAAAAAAAATTTAGAAGTAAAACTGTGTGTAAAAAAAATTAAAATTTCTATAGAATTTATAGAAGGTAAAAAAAATGATAATATGACCGTTACTATTTTCAAATATCATATCCTTGTTGGAATATTTGGAATATTTTATTAATATTAAATAATATTATAATAGGTTTCACATAGTTAACGTTAACTATATAGATAATGAAAACTAAATTTTAGTTTATTTGGATGCCATGTCAGCTCTCCTATAATGCAAATTCCTTATTACTAACGTAAGCTATGAATAATTTTGGTTTAACAACCTTGCGTTAAAGTTGCTCTAAAAGAAATAAGCTCGGAAGAGATCCAACTCTCTTTTTCACCATCGTGCTTCACCCTCAATTCGAAAGTAAGAGAAAGGAATCATACTCGACCTTCTCACGGTGAAACACGTTTGCTTCTGGTCCCAACAGGTTTGTGGGTTTCAATCCCTCTTTGTATTCCTCATTTCTGATTTTTGTGAGGGTTTTGAGTTGATTTTGGGCAATTTATGAATTCGGTTGTTTGATGTTGTTGGGTTTGCCATGGTTTTTTTCGTCTTCATTTGAAGAAATTGTGGTTTGAAGTCTACGTATTTTGCAGATTACTCGAAAAATATAGAGGGAAATAGAAGTCGGTTCGTTGCAGCGGATCTTAAAGATTTTCAGAGGTTTTTCGCAGCCAGTTTTTTGAGTGAAGACGCGATGGTGTTTATAGATGGGATTGAAGGCAAAATCGAGAATTGATGATGTGCTTTTTTTGGTTTTATGTGATGTCCCAATTTGTTGTTCTTTTAGGTGGTGGATTAGCTTTTCTTTTTTTCTTTTTTTAATCTCAGGAGCGGGTATTTATTAATCAAGTTTTGCAAATGTGGTAGTTGAACCTATGGTACGACAATTGTGTGGGGTATGGCATGTGGCTGAGTGAGTTTTTTAGGAAAATGTTGGCATTATGTTGATGCTCTTTTTTTCTGTTTTCGGAGGTCAGAATAGCAGTATGGTAGTGATGGTGAAAGTTTGTTGTTCTGGCCTGGGCCCCGGCTTGACTGGGCAGGCCCAGCCCAATGATATTTTGCCAAGTCCAATCCAACTTGGGCCACGTCCGTCGAGCACAGAGTTCTCGTCGGGCATAACCTTCCTCACCTGTGTCGAGCACAAGACTCCCCGTCGACCAGACGCTGCCCCCCTCGGGCAGAACCTTCCCTTCGCGGGCAGGACTTCTCCCTTGTCGAGCAGAACAACGTGTTTTTCACACGTTCTCCACGTGCTCCCCTCTGCGGGGACACGTCACCAACCAACTATCCACCTCCGAAAGAGCATGTCAAACCCACTTTCCGGAGATCACGGGACAATTGAACTAGGGCGAAGACCACGTTCTGGTCTTCACTACGCCACGTAAGCCCTAGCAGTCACTTGGGTTGGGCCTGGCCATCCAGCCCAACTCAAATGACTGTTGGCCCTGCGTTGGGGTCTCTCTATAAATACCCTCTTTCACAAGAGGGTCGGGTATTCTCTTCTTACCCCTTTTTTGTATTTGCTCTCATTCTGCCCAATTCCTTATTTTGGTATTGGAGTGTCTTGCAGGTACACCCCCCTCCTCTTCTTCAACACCGGTGAACAGGCAGTAAGTCAAAGATGTGTGGAAGTCAGTGATCCCTTTCTGATCAGGTCAGATCAGTGGCACCGCCTGTGGGGACATAAAACTTCCCCGTTCCTCCGAGCAGAGAACCAAAGTTTCACCAACATTTCGCGATCATGGCTAGCCCACACCATGACGATGTCGTTCACGACCTCGTCCTCGCTCCCGCTGCGAATGGCGACAAGCAAACAGAGGCATCCCAACCTCCGGAGACCGACGAAAGGGACGGCCAGACTGCCTCTCCCTTGTCCGCGGAAGCTGCACAACAGACAGTTCTTCGACCAATGAGCCCGACAGCTTTCCAGCCCATCCATGTCCCGGCCGGAACAAACTCGACAGTGGCTGCCCTCTTCACGACCATCAACCAAACAAATAAGCTGTTGTTTCAACAGAACACACGGATTGGCGCACTGGAGCACGAGGTACCGTTGAGGTCCCCTCTGCGGGAAGACCAAAATGGAAATTCGAGGAGTCCTTCCCCTCGTCCCAGGAATCGACGACCCCGGCTAGAGAGGCCCTAACCCGAAGTAGTGCGGGATCGGACTAGGTCTCCAAGAAGACAAGTCCGGGAGCAACGACCAACCAGGGGGGATCCCCCAACCAGACCTCCGAGGGTCGAACCCCCGGTCAAGAGGCCAAGGGCGCGAAATCAAGCACCTCCACCACTAGGGCCATCACCCCCTTGATCACCAACTTTCAGTGACGAGGACGACTATAGGACCCCCTGTCCCGAGAGATCATGGCTACTCTCATCCCCCACGGGATGGAGAAGCCCCCAGCACTCTCGACGTACGACGGTACCTCTGACCCAGACGACCACCTGGAAGACATCGAGGCCATGCTCGACTACCGAAATGTTCGAGGAGCTATCAAATGCAGACTCTTCCCGACAACGCTGAGGAAAGGTGCCATGACATGGTACAAAAGCCCGGAGCTATAATCGATCACGTCGTGGAGGGTCCTGAAGGACCTCTTTTCAAGACACTTCACAGCATCTCGCCGCCATCCGAAGACGGGGGCCGCGCTGGGCTCCATAATCCAGGCTTCCGACGAGCCCCTCCGGAAGTACATCGAAAGGTTCACACGAGAGGTAGTACAGGTAACAATGTCAGACAAGATGAAACGTTACTTGATGGAGCAAGGCCTGCGCCGGGACTCCAAATTCCACAAAGCTGTGGCCATACACCGACCAACCTCTCTACAAGACTTCCTCGACAAAGCTGCACATTACATCCGATTCGAGGAGACTCAAGCGGCCAACTCCGCCCGAGACACTCGAGACCGAGAGACCCCCCGCGGGTCCCGAGAGGACGGAGCCTCGAGCCACCGGCGCAGAGGAGATCGCCGACGGGAGGGTCGTCCCTGCGAGTCCCGCGAGCAACGCGGTCCTGCCGGCCAATTCACAGAGTATACAGCTCTAGTCGCTTCCCGCGAGCGCATATTGTCCGAGTGCGCCAAAACGGAGTTTGTCCAGGCAGGTGTCCGTTTCCCCAGGCAGACACCCCCCAAGCCCAACGTGGACAAATTGAAGTTCTACCGCTTCCACAAAAGCCACAGGCATGTTACATAGGACTGCATCCACCTCAAGGACGCGATCGAAATCTTGATCAAGGATGGGCACCTGGAAAGATACACTCGGGGAGGAGAAGCCCCGCAGCAAGATGCTCCCGAAGCCAAGAGAGTCGAAGGCCTCCCCTCCTCTGACGGTGACAACTGTCTGCAGGTTGCCCTCAGTGTCAGCCGGCCTGAGGATTGGTTCGCGCTCGGAAAATTCGGCTTCCCCGACGAGCCTGTACGCCCCACCAGCCGATGGGAGTATTTTCCGAAGGCCATGGTCATTTCCGGCGGATCCCCGAGGAACCTATCCCTGGGATCGGTAAAAAGGAAGTTCGAGGAACTCATCACTAGAAACTCCGGAAAAATGAGCACCCTCGACAAGTTTCGTGGTCGATCCAACCCGATCACTTTCTACCTCGAGGAGCTTCCCCGGGAGTCCCCCAACTCAAACATCCCCTTCCTAATACGGGCACAGATGGCAAACTTCGACGTCAGATGTAACAACCCAATTTTCAATAATTAATTATTCACATTAAATAATTTATTTATTTGAGTTATTTAATTATTGGATTATTATTTAATGAAATTGGTAGATATTTGAGAATATGATGATGGAAATAGAGCGGAAAGACATATAAGGAAATTGGAAAGAAAAGAGAAAGATAGAAAACATAAGAGGAAAGAAGAGAAAGAAAGTAGAAGAGGAGAAAAAGAGAAGAAAAGAGGAAAAGCTTGGATTCATCAAGAACAACTCTTGGCTATCGATTTCATCAAGGTAAGGGTGTGAAATATCATCATCTTATTAATGTATATGATTGTGTATGGATTGTATGAGTTGTTTGGATGTTTTCTCCATTTTTCCATTTTAGGTCGAAATGAGTTTAATCGGTAGAAACTGAGTTTTATCGGTTAGAATCTGGAAGGGATGATGTAGATTAGTCGAGATATGTTAAGCTAAGTCTACTGGACCAATTTTGGTTGGAATCGGGTGAATCGAGAGCTTCAGATGAATTCTGGACAGTTTGGAGTTTGGTGTTCGCAGACACTCGCTAGCTTATTCGCTAGGCGAGCAAGTCGCGAACGTTCGCTAGGTCCTCGCCTAGCGAGCCTATGGCAAACGGTCCCAGACTTGGGACATAATGGATTTTGGACTTCCTCGCTGGTAGCGAGCGAGGTAGCGAGTTGCTCGCTAGGACCTCGCTGTGGCGAACTGGTAGCGAAACCTTCCAGTGATTTCTGTATGTGTTTGCTAGCTTGTTCGCTAGGCGAACAGGTAGTGTATGTTCGCTAGGTACTCACTAGGCGAGCCAGTAGCGAACGTGACAGCATTTTGTTTTTCTTTTGGTTCCATCCAATGTTGATTGTGTGGTTCGGTTGTATTCAATCCTTGTTGGAATTGAATAGTTATGCTGTTGTGATGTGTTGTAGGTAGCCGTATGGCGTGAATCCTAGATAGTGAGATGAATTATGAATTGTGTCTGTTTGGCGATTATGTTGCATTATTTGAATTGATTAAATGCATGAGGAATATGATTGAATTCGTTTCCATTGGCGCGATATTATGAATGCATGGGAACATATTGCGCACATGTGTGCATTGTGTGATATATGTGAGGTCGGTGAGGTACGCATTAGGGTAGAATGATGAGATATCATTCCTAGTGGCGAGATCATTAGGGTAGAATGACTAGATGTTGTTCCTAATGAGGCGTAAGTATTGGTGCACTAGGGTAGAATGGCTAATGATGTCATTCCTAGTGTGGAACTCACTGGGGTAGAATGATGTGATATCGTTCCTAGTGAGAAAATCATTGGGGTAGAATGATGTGATGTTGTTCCTAATGAGATATGAGTGCTTGGATGCATTGGGTTAGAATGACTTGATGTTGTTCCTAATGCAGTACAGGTGTTGGTGCATGTCGCTACTGCGAAAATCGGTGCCGGCTGAACAGAAGAGTCGCCACCATGTGTTATTTATCCCATAAGAGGGAAAGGAAACGCTCAGAGTAAACCTAACGCAAAGAGGGAAAGAAATGGTCATCGCAACCAAATCCTGGATTCAGGAGTCGGTTACGCAAGGGGAAGGTATTAGCACCCCTCACGTCCGTCGTACTCGACGGGATCCACGCTTGTTTTCTATCTAAGGATGTGTTATTCTATCTACTCTACAGGTCTGGGTTAAAAAGAAAAGAAAATGACTCGGCAAAGTATCACACTTTATGCCTACGTATTCCCGTCTGGAACGAGAAATCAGAGTCAACATAGTTCGCCTACCTACGGGAAAGGAGGGGAAGGTTGCTCGCTAGGATACGGCATCCTATACCTACGTACTTTCATACAGCATGAAAGATCAGAGCAAACGTAGTTCGGGCTACGGAAGACACGGGTTTGTCTGACTGTTTTTTAGATCATTCTGAAAAGGTTTTCTTCTGATTAGGAGTCCAAGCGGACAAAAATGACACTTTGATGTTTGTTTTCAGTCTTTTACGCAAGAACTGTCTTTTATGATGTTTGCAATCTCTGACGCACTAGAGACTATGATTTGAGAGTGACTACGTCGTATGTCACCCTAGGGGTAACACACTAAGCAATCAGATCACTGAAGAGTGACCCTCCAGCAATCTTCTCTCAAATAGCTTAAGGCTCGTAGCGTACGACATCGATTATTCTTATTGTTGTGTTTTGAATTGTTTTGAGATAGAAGAGAAAGAACTTTAAAAACCTAGGGTTTGAAAAGGGAATCAAAACTACCCTAATGTTGTCATGCATGGGTTAACACCTAATGTCTGTCATATTTCTCTCTTGCACAGAGGGAAACAGAGATCCTAGGGGATAAACGGAAAAGAAACAGATATACAGTAAACAGTAAAATGCATGAGATGCAGCAATACAAGCGAGGCAAGGGAGTCCCACTTGTCGCTTTCGCGAAAATAAGGTGCCGGCAAAACAGAAGAGTCGCCACCTTTCGTTATTTATCCCTCAGAACGGGAAGGGAAACGATCGGAAAAACCTGACGAAAAGGAATAAGACGAGGTCGTCGCAACCATTGTCTGGGTTCGGGAGTCGGTTACACAAGGGGAAGGTATTAGCACCCCTCACGTCCATCGTACTTGATGGGATCCACGCTTGTTGTGTTTACTGGTCGATTTGGTTTATCTATCTACCTATCAAGGCTGGCTTAAAAAGAAAAAGAAAATGACTCGGCAAAGCGTCGCACTTTATGCTTACGTATTCTCATCAGAGAATGAGAAATCAGAGTCAACGTAGTTCGACTAACTACGGGTTACGGGGAAGGTGGCTCGCCAATACGTCAGTATTGTGCCTACGTACTCTCAACAAGTATGAGAGATCAGAGCTTACATAGTTCGGGCTAACACGAATTACGGGGATTCAGATTCATCTATTTTATCGAGTAGGGTTAAACAGCAGTTCCAGCAGTTAGGGACAAAGCCTGTTTGCGGTGGCGCTGAAGTTTAACGATACTCTTTTCTTCAGAAAAGCTCCCTTTGAATTACGGGCCCACGGGGCAAAAAGGTTTGAAGTTTGTTTTCTGTCTTTTACAGAAGAACTGTTTTTTATTGTGTTTGCAATTTCAATCGCACTAAAGACTATGACCTGAGAGTGAATGCGTCGCATGTCACCCAAAGGGTGCCATACTAAACATCCGGATTGTTGAAAAGAAACTCTTCAACAATCCTTTCTCAGATAGCTTAAGGCTCGTAACGTACGAAAGAAATCATTCATGATTATTGTATCTTAAGCTGTTTTGATATGAGAAAAGAGAACAGGCCCAACTAAAGGGAGACTATCAAGTCCTAATGTTGTCATGCCAAGGATTCATCCTATGGTTGAGGTTTGAAACAGGGAACTCCTAGAAGTTATCATGCATAGGTTTCAACCTAAAGTTCTATCATCACTTCCTTATCAAAGGATGTGAGATTCCTAAGGGATCATGTCAATGATAAACAGAAACAGGTAAAGCATCAGCTTAAACAGTAAATAGTAAACGACTGTAAAATGCATGCAATTCAAGTGAGGGAGGAAATGTGTGTGGGGCAGCAGCCTCCACAAGCTCGTCTCGGTCTCAAGCCAGATATGAACAACTGCAATCATACAGAAGAAATGAAATAAAATGCCATCAAGCAAACACAATAACTGCAATCATACAGAGTAAATGACATAAAATGCTATCAAGCAAAATAAACCACATAGGCAAGGGAGCTAGGCTCTACCGAATACCCGCAAGCAAAGCCATGCAGTAACAATACAAGCAGAGGGAGCAACTCAACCTCTAGTGCAATCATGCTCCTAGATTACTGTCAGTCTAAATATGGACTTATTCTAATGCATCAAGCAAGTCAAACAAGGCACATCAATGCAGCAAAGAAAACAGACAAGAAAAGAAAGCAGACAAGAAAAGAAAGCAGACAAGCCCTCTTTCAATTCCAAGCTTCAGCTCTTCTGCCTTCAACCACCCTTCAAGGCTATCAACTTCATTGGAAAGTATCAACTTGCTTCTCCAGGTTTCAACCCATCAAACATAAGTATCCACTTATTCTCTATTCTTCAAGCTTCAGCTCTTCAGTCACTTCCACCCTCAGGCTTCAACCCTAACTATAGGTATCAACTTGATTCCTTCAGGCTCTCCAAGCATCAGTGTAAGTGTCAACTTGCCCTTCTTCTCCAAGCTTCAACTCTCCCCTCAATCTCAATTGAATCCTCTTCATAAGTGTCAACTTAGTCTTTAAGCTTTAGCTCTCTTTGCTTCACCAGTATCAACTTGGTCTTCTTCTCCTACAAGCTTCAGCTTCTCAGAGTAATCTTCAATCATCTGGGAGTGTCAACTTCATCCTTCAAGTCTTTTTCAAGCCTCAGCTCTTCACTCAATCTCAATTGGATCTTCAAGTATCAACTTGTTCTTCTTGCTCCCAGCTTCAGCTGCAATGGCAATGCTCAAGGAATCATCCTCCTCCACACTCTTCCATGAAGTTCTCATCTTCAAACTCAAGTCCAACATATTTCAAGATACTCAAACCAGAAGACAATTGATTGAACAGAATGAGTGGAAATGATAAACAGCTTATTGACAACCAAAGGAAGCCTGTAAGGGTTCATCATTATGAGAGACTGGTTCCCTCAAAGTTCTACTTCCCAGATAAAGCCACTCATCCCTCCAAAGGAGGGATGTGAATATCTTAGAAGGACTTTTAGTCATTGGGAGGAATGGAAGCACAAGATGTTTTCCATATTTGTGAAAGAAGTCATTCTAGTTCTAAGGCTCTCCTTATGTCTCCTACCTCCTAAATCTTCATCAGACACCTTCAGGCACAAGCAAATCCAAGCTCCAAGCAACTTCAAGCATCCTCACCTTGTCTTCAACATGTCTTCAATCTCAACCAAAGGCAAACAAAGCAAAACCCTAATCTAAGGGAACTAAAGAAGTTAATCTAGTTGAGTTAGTGCCCTAGAATTATCTAAAACTAGCACCTAAACTAAAATCAATCAAAAATAGGAAACTATCCTATAAATTTCTACAAAAATTCCTAAGGGATCCTAATTCAATTAAAAATGCCTCATACAAAAACCAGGGACTAAATCATCTATTAAGTCCTAAAATTAAATCCTAAACCATAAGGTATCAACCATAAACCCTAAAAATGGAGCTTCTAAAGGTTTCAACCTAAACTACCACCTAGGTTCATCACAAAAATGTGAGAAAAATGCTATGGGAGCATACATGTCTAATCTAATCACACACAAAAAATTAGGATCAAAGTCATCACCACATTGTCGTACCTCGAAAAATACGATCCTCGCGATGGACGCGAAGAATACTGTTCGAAACAGAGTCGCCACCGAACTTTATTCATTCCAAGGATGGAATAGGAAAATATCGATAAAACCTTTAAGGAGATAAGAACATGGTCATCGCAACCAATATTCTAGGTTCGGGAGTCGGTTACGCAGAGGGAAGGTATTAGCACCCTCTACGTCCGTTGTACTCAACGGGGACCTCTTGATCGATTCGAGAGTAAAGTTAACTATGCTTGATTGTTTTCTTCTAAGAATTCTCCTATAGGGGGGAATGGATGGTTATAGGATAGGGTGCTCGCCAAGGATTGGGGCCCTTGTGCCTACGTATCTTCACTTGTAAGAAGTGGAAAATCAGAGCATTCGTAGTTCGTGGGACTACGGGAAAAAGAGGGGATTGTGCTCACCAAGATCGTCGCAATCTTGTGCCACGTATCTTACATTCAGAAGAGAATGAAGAATCAGAGCGGCCGTAGTTCGGATAACTACGGTAAAAAGGTTGGTAAACGAACGAGTGTTTAGGTCGCATTCTAACTGCTAAACGTTGGCTTGTCTGCTCGCTAGGGGAGGCTGAAGCACTAGTTCATATGCACGGAAGAAGGGATTAAAGAATGTTCTTGGTAAAAGGTATTTAGGTTGGAGATCGCACGAGGGCGAGGAATTTAGTGTTTATCGTATTGGATGTTTTGGTTTGGGAATATATTTGAATAGGTTTAAGGTTTCGATCGCACGAGGGCGAGAAAGAGGAGTTTAGTTAAGTTATTTGGAGGAGAATGACGACTATTTGATAAACGAGACGTCGGTCTCGCAATCAATTTAATCGGGGCATTATTGGAATGCTAGATTCTAACGACACCTTTTTCATTCGACTAAATTCGAAATATGTTTGAGAAAGTTTCAATCGCACGAGGGCGAGAAAAGAGAATTGGATTGAATATTTTAAGGGAGAATGACGACTATTCGATAAACGAGACGTCGGCCTCGCAATCAATTAATCGGGGTATTATTGGAATGTTAAATCCCAACCACACCTTTTTCATTCAATTAATTATGAAATTGTATTTGGATGGACAATGACGATATTTGTCCAAATAGTTAGGGCACATGTTTTATAGACGAAAGGTCGAGTAATCCACAACCTAAAGTGTACGCCCCAAGAATGGTTACTCAAGAATTCAAGGAGCGCGAGACTCCAAGAACTCAATTCTTTCGCAATTTTTAATCAAGAAAATAGTTTGGATTTTAAGTATGGTTTAGAGACATACTAGGGTTTAGACTCGACCGTATGAAGGTGAGGAACGAGATTAGATGGTTTGAAAATTTAGGAGGAATGACGACTACTCGACAAACGAGACGTCGGCCTCGTAATCAAATCAATCGGGACATCATTGGAATGCTAGATCCCAACGATACCTTTTTCATTCGAAATATGTTCGATGGATAGTTTAGATGCGAAAGAGTTTGAATTGAAAGAGATTTAGATTCAATCACACGAGGGTGAGAAACGAGGTTATGCGGGTTGAAAAATTAGGAGGAATGACGACTACTCGATAAACGAGACGTCGGCCTCGTAACCAATTAGTCGGGATATCGTTGGAATGCTAGATCCCAACGCTAATCTTTTTCATCCCATTAATTATGAAATAGTGTTTGTTGGATAGTGAAAGTATTTGTCCAAATAATTAAGGGAGGTATTTTAGAAACGAAAATTCGAACGACACACCATTCAAGGCGTACGCCCCAATAGTAGTCACTCTCGAATTCGAGGAATGCGCGACTCCAAGAACTCGATTTTTTTGTAAGTTAATTAGGAAAATAATTTAGGAATATTAGCGTACTCGGACTAGGCGCGCTATGTATTCTAGAAAATAAGATCGAAAGGGTCACAACTCGAGGTGTGCACCTCGAGAGCGGTTGCTTAAAAATTCAAGGAAGGCGAGATCCAAGAATTCAATTATTTTGAAATTTACTTAAGAAAAAAAGTTTAATTTAATTAAGAAAAATAGTCTTAATTTCTATAAAATTAATTAATCAATTGTAAAGTTTTGATTTGGGAAAAGTTTAATATTTTAGAAAAGTTTTAACTCAATTAATAAAGTATAGCTTTTTAATACTTAAAATACTATTATAATTAATTGTTTTGAAAAAATGAATATCTTTGAGAAGAAATAGGTTTTAAATAAAGTATAATTTTGAAAAGTTTTAATATTTAAAATATTAATTTGGTAATAATTTTGAAATGTGTTTTTAAAAGAATAATTTGAATTTTTTTTATAAAAATATCTAGGAGTAATTAAAATATCTTTAAGCAATTACAAACCATCACATTGACCACACAGTACATAAACATAACATAATTCAATAGAACTTAACATTGACCAAATATGTTTTATCAACAACATTTCCACATTTGAGCACAACAACCACTAGATATAAATTACTAACCACGAACTAATATTGTTGATTCAGAACAAAAGCTTGAATATTAACGACGTCACGTCGGATATTCGACAAAATTTTTAGAATAAAAACAACCATAAAATGCTTTATAAACAATGATAAATACATCAAATCTCCAGTAGCAACCAAGCCTAATTGAGTGCTTATGTATAATTGAACCAAAGAACAAGGATTCAAAGATTTACCGACGCCGTATAACCAGAGTGAGAGCTGCCACGAGATTGTTGTTGATGTGAACCAAGTTGGATTCAAACTTCTGAATCTCAAACCTATAACCTGCATCCACCAAAGAAAAACAGAGAAAAGAAAAAAAATGGCTTTTCAATGATCTAAATGAGCCCCCACAGATTTCGGCCGATAGGCTTCAACTGCAACGTTTGAAAACGCCGAACGCACACCACACGGTAATACCGGCCCAATGTTGCCAAGCTCATTGAACTCGCGTGTTTCGTAGTATTGTGATCACGCACCAAAATCAAAGGTAACCTGCAGTAATCAACTAATAATCGGCAATATCAATCCATCACTCCAAAAAGTGCTTTGAACCAATACCAAACTTCAAAATTGAAATCAAGCACAAAAGCAATAGTTTGGCATCGACAAAATTCAACAGTATCCAACATAATGGAAATTAACAGCACATAATGAACAACAATAAATTTATAAAGTTACATCTTAAATATTATGCAGAAGAAAAGTGTAACTCAAATTGTTAAATCGACTCAGATCCAAAATCAATTCAGTTCTGAACATTACCAAGTGTGAGACCGCTTTATGCTGCCAGTGCGGGTGATATTGAGCAGCTGAGAGGAAAAATTGTTGAGTTGCTAATGCGTGACCGCGCAATGCGAACCGCGACTTGAAAGTTGCTGCTGCGGGCTGCTACTATCATCTGACTTCATCATTATTGTTGCGCTATCGAAATTCGGCGACACCGTAACCTGCACATAAATCACCAGCCCGATACAGAAATAGAAAACAAAATCCATGTAAACGGAATTGAGTTGAAGATGCAACCAGATTGCAGAATCTTTCCCCTATGCGTATAGATGCTTCATTTTATTGTCGCATAACCAGCACAAAATCTATATTTAAATCAAAACCACCAACCAAATTGATGGTGTCGTGATACTGCTGCAATATTCAGCGATGGATGTGGTTGATCGAAGAAATCTCAGTTGCGCTGTTGAGATGTTATTACAGCAGCAGCACAGCTTCACAACACGTCCATGCTTTTTTTTGAAATGTAAGGATGCGAGCTCGAGTCCGGTATCGTGCTGCACCAGCCGGAGGAACAAAATCAAATCCTTCGTTCCCATGTTACTTTGAGGGTCTTCATAAGAACTAGTTCCTCTTACTTTCCCACTCAAAAATACAAGGCCGCTGAGTTGCTCTTGATGTTGTTGCTACAAAGTTATTATTGCTTCTTGGAATGTTATTGTTGGAGTCGTTGCCGGAGTTTTCGCAACTCGGCAACGTTGGCAATGAAGAGAGGTTGATCTCGGTTGAGACATAGGCTTTCACTACTACACACTGCCCTATTGTTAATAAAATGCTTCTGTACTGCATCATCAGCTTCATCTACTCAGTCTTCGAACTTAATCTTCTTTGGAGCAGGATGGAGGTTACCCACAATCTCGAGACATTCATAATCAATGCCAGCGGCCTCTATCCTTTTACGGCGTTTTTGTCACGTTTCATAACCCTATCAACCAACTTTTTATGTTCGTCTAGTGTCCTTTCCTTGTCGTGTCTCTCTCATTCAATTTGGAGGGAGTCCAAGGGCTTGTATCGGTAATTGAACCCTTTCCATAATCTTGGATGAACATTTTCTGCAGGTACCACATAAACCTGAAGAAGGTGTTCGAAAAGCAAATAATTGTGCATAGTATCAGCGACAATTTTTGCTACCTCGGGAGATTCAAATTCTATGAACCCAAAATGTTTGGATTTTCCGGTCTTCTCATTTCTGGCTATTCTCAATCTCTTGATAGTTCCAAATTGCGCAAAATAAGCTTCCATCTCCTTCTCATAGAAGCCATGTGGAATTCTACCAATGTACAAAACAGGTGAAGTATTCTCCAGAGGTTTAAGTACAGGAAGTTTACGACCCGGACCACCCGCCAATGGCAAAAAATCAGCACTCTCAAATGGCTTAATTTTAGCGTTAACCCTTTTCAAATTCTTCTTCATAGCTTTCTTCGCCTTTGTCCCCATCTCACTTTCCACAATACTGAGACGGCAGATGGGAGACGGTGGCTGTGGCGGTGGCTGGTTTTTCGATTATGAAGATGAAAAGGAAAATGGGTTTCGGTGAGAAGATTGAAGGAGTGAGAAGAAGTCTAGTGAGGAGTTTAGGTCGAGAGGGAAGGAGATGTTGGGTTTGTAGGTTGGTATTTTGAAGAAGAGATGAGGGATTCTAGGGTTGAGGATTCGGCGCCGATTTAGGGCTCTTTGGAGATCATGAACAGTGACTAGGGTTAGAAAGGGGACGGCCTAATTTAGGGTTCGGTGAACAATAGTATCCTTAATTCTGTAGGGTTTTGGTGAACAGTAGGTCACCCTTTATACACTACTTCTAAACCCTAATTTCCCCATCTAACCAACCGTGTTTCTCATTCAATCTTTTCCTTTCAATTTTTGTTTTTTTTCTTTTAATTAATTAATAATTCTTTTATTATGTTTTCTAATTATTATATCAACTATTACTAACTTAAATTCTAATCTAAATATTTTTAAAATAAATCCTAATTAAATTCTAACTCTATTTTAATTTTATCTTAATTAAACAATTCTAATCTAATTAATTAATAATCTATTCTAATTTAAAAAATTAAAATAAAATAAAAAAACTAATCTAAATATAATTTAAATTCTAAATTTTGAAATAAAAATCTAACCTAATTAAAAAAAATATTACACTATCTTAAAATAAAAAATATATATAAAAAATAAATAATAACAAATAAAAAGATGCCACGTGGCATGCTCTTATTGGGCTAAAAAGCGAAAATGCTTGTTTTTGCTGAAAAATACGCTACGCTGTATAAGCGAGGTAAATTAAAAACAAAGTCGGGCAAATGAGAATTTTGAAAAAAGGTAGGACAAATTTGGAGTATGACAGATGCCCCTATCTAATTGCCTTGAACCTGAGAATGAACAGCTGCATGGCGTTCATTTTCAGGGTGGAAGTCAATTAGATACAAAAAGACCCCGAAATTTGTCCGACAAGCAAAAAAAGCAAAGAGATGGGATATACCAGAACGGGATGACAGGATGCAAAATAGATGAACGAGATAACCTGATATTCTCTGGGTGGTCGAAGCAGTCCCTTATCCAATAAGGTTCTTCGCGATACCAGAGTAGTATAAACAATCCTCTTTGGGTGGTCGAAGCAGTACCTTATCCATTAAGGCTCTTCGATGATACCAAAGCAGTATCTCGATTAAAACTTGAGATTCTTCGGGTGGTCGAAGCAGTACCTTATCCATTACGGCTCTTCGACGATACCAAAGCAGTATCTCGAACAAAAACTGGAGATTCTTCGGGTGGTCGAAGCAGTACCTTATCCATTAAGGCTCTTCGATGATTCCAAAGCAGCATCTCGAACAAAACTTGAGATTCTTCGGGTGGTCGAAGCAGTGCCTTATCCATTAAGGCTCTTCGGTGATACCAAAGCAGTATCTCGAACAAAACTTGAGATTCTTCGGGTGGTCGAAGCAGTGCCTTATCCATTAAGGCTCTTCGGTGATACCAAAGCAGTATCTCGAACAAAACTTGAGATTCTTCGGGTGGTCGAAGCAGTGCCTTATCCATTAAGGCTCTTCGATGATACCAAAGCAGTATCTCGAACAAAACTTGAGATTCTTCGGGTGGTCGAAGCAGTGCCTTATCCATTAAGGCTCTTCGATGATACCAAAGCAGTATCTCAAACAAAACTTGAGATTCTTCGGGTGGTCGAAGCAGTACCTTATCCATTAAGGCTCTTCGATGATACCAAAGCAGTATCTCGAACAAAACTTGAGATTCTTCGGGTGGTCGAAGCAGTACCTTATCCATTAAGGCTCTTCGATGATACCAAAGCAGTATCTCAAATAAAACTTGAGATTCTTCGGGTGGTCGAAGCAGTACCTTATCCATTAAGGCTCTTCGATGATACCAAAGCAGTATCTCGTACAAAACTTGAGATTCTTCGGGTGGTCGAAGCAGTGCCTTATCCATTAAGGCTCGTCGATGATACCAAAGCAGTATCTCGAGTGATAATTTTGCTGAGGAATAGTTGAGCTAAAATCCCTATTAGAGGAACAACGTCGTTCAAACTCTGTAGGGGAGAAATCTTCAACAAACTCTCTAAGATGACCTCTGCTTGGGGAGCCACCAGAACAATAGTTGCTGGGGATTATCATCACCAACTGCCTGGTTGGAGAATGACTTGCTGGGGAGCCACCAGAGCAATAGTTGCTGGGGATTATCATCACCAACTGCCTGGTTGGAGAATGACTTGCTGGGGAGTAGAATTCCCTGAACTCGTGGGGTATTAACTCTTCTCAGAGTCATACTGCCAACTTCAATGGAGGACTGACCAAGATGCTTGCAAACTGATCCTGGATCCTGCTACGTTGCTATGTAATGCAATGTTTTATGATGCCCAAACATGCAACTAAGATGTAACTGCTAGGGAGTGCACGATACGAATGCAAATGATATGTTAATGCTTGATATGATTATAATATGAGGTTGTATGTCGTGCTTATGATAATGCAGCGACCAGGTATGCTGGGGATGAAATCCTGTCGGGGACATCATCAGGGATTGGATTTGGTAGTTGCCAAATGGTTTTGGACTTTGGTTTCATGAGGATGCCATCGAGGGTGGACTTTGGTAGTTGCCAAATGGATTGGACTTTGGTAGTTGCCAAACGAAATTGGACCTTAGTTTCATAAGGGTGCCAACGGGGTGAACTTTGGTAGTTGCCAAACGAAATTGGACCTTAGTTTCATGAGGGTGCCAACGGGGTGGACTTTGGTAATTGCCAAACGAAATTGGACCTTAGAATGATGAGGGTGCCAACGGGGTGGACTTTGGTAGTTGCCAAACGAAATTGGACCTTAGAATGATTTGCCAGACGAGAACTGGACTTTAAAGGATTTGCCAGACGAGAACTGGACTTTAAAGGATTTGCCAGACGAGAACTGGACTTTGAAGGATTTGTTTCGGTTACAAAGCTCTGACAGGTATCAGGTCCAAGCCGTGGGGGTGAAACCCAATGACAGAGAGGCTTTCTCAAGAGGTTAAGGTTATTTGGTGGGGTGATGGCATGATTCCCCGACACTCAACTTTTGCTGATGAGAATAAACTTGCTTGAGTAACTGCCCCAATGTTATTCAACTTGCCCCAGTTTGGGTCTATGAAGGAATTTTTCTTGAACGGAAATTGGAAGCAATCATACCATGAGACGAACTCGAGATGGCTTGCCCCAGCATTCCAAGTCGTGAAAGGAAGTTGGAAACAGTTGCACCATGAGATGAACTCGAGATGGTTTGTTCCAAAACTCCAAGTCATGAAGGGAATTAGGACGCAAATATACCATGAGATGATCTCGAGATGGTTTATTGCAAATTTTAGTCAGGAAAGGGTTTTGACCCTGATTAATTGACCCTTGGGGTAATTGGCTTCAAATATTTCTTGAGGTAGTCTGCTCCAGAATGAGCATTGAAGCGACATGACTTGTGCTGATTGAGCGTTGGAGGGACTCTCCCTTAATCAAACGTAACTCTGGGTAGCCTGCCCCCTGTTGGATCCTTTGCAGAAGTGGTATACTCGTTCTGGTAAGAACCTAGCTTCTAGCTGATATGTCATGATGACTTACAAACATTGAGCGTAGCGACTTAACCAATGCGTGTTTATCGTACGAGCGTAGCGATTTAACCAATGCATATGGATTGCGCGAGCGTAGCGACTTAACCAATGCGTTTGGATTGCGCGAGTGTAGCGACTTAACCAATGCGTATTAGTTGTGCTTTCGCTCTGCCCCAAGGCCTTTGACGCTTGTTGACCTCAACCATCAGCTAGTTTGCCCCAAGTTCAACCAGTTTGCCCCAGTCTGCCGGGTGTTTGAAGGACTTTCTTCTGGGATGAGAACTTTGGCGATGATTATACCAGGATATGGCTTGAACCTATTTGCCCCAGTGTCTGGGCCTTGCAGTGATCTGCCCTGGTTTAAACCTCAGAAGGACTTGCCCCAGATTCGTAGGGTCATGAGAAAGTCTTGATTCAGGTCAACACCAATGAGCGATCAAGTTCCTCTTTGATTGCGCTTTGTTGGAGTTTCCATTATGCCAATTACTAATTTGCAATTAAAATCGTTCATTCAAAAATGGTAATTTTAATGCGACATTCATGCAAGTTATGAAAATATCATTTATTGGGAATGATGTGAAAATGTGTGACGAGTGGACTGTTAATCCGAATGCAATACTGATTTAATTGGTGTGAAAGATATAACAAGAATATGACACCAATACATAAGATTAGCAAATATGTAGGAGTCAGTTTACGCAACCTTGTTGTAGTTATGCTTTCAGAATAAAACTCTGCCTCAATTAGGTCTTTTGAGGGTTGTATTGTGGTCTGGTTCACGGTTATGAAAACAAAGGATATTAGGCTCAAAGTATGATTTGGTACCCACCCCTTCTTCGTGATAATCTCCATACCTACGTTCAGTTAATTCTGCACATGTTTTACCTTGACGGTGTAAAACTTGATGATTCAAGGTTTGCTCAAAATGGCAGCCACTTTATTTTGATGGATGTCAGTAACCCCTTGATTTGGGTGGCCACTGAATCTTATTTTGTTTTTATCGAGGGTTCGAGGACCCTTTTTTTTATTTTGTTTTTGATCCCTAACTTTTGCCTGGACTGATCTTGTTTCTCGAGTCCATCGGGATTGCCTTGATTTTTGCCTAAGTCTCCTTTTGAGGTGTTCGACTTAGCAGGCTTTTGAATTTTTTTTTTGAAGGATTATGACTGCCATGTCAAAGGGTTATTAATGAACAACCATCTTGTATTTGGGATTTTTGCTTTTTGAATACGTAATCAGGTTAATTGAACACTACCCATTCCCCAGGTTAAATGTAAGGGTTTATAGATCCGAAGGAAACTCCTACTTCTAGGCTCGAAGTGGTTGACTAGGGACTAACTCCTTATTTCTCCAGTGTTTGGGGGTTCGAAACAATGCTTGTACATCATTAGCGAGATTTTATCCAAAAGCATACTATCAGCAATTATGGGTATTTCGTTTTCGTCATCCTCCCTCAAATCTTTGCTAAACAGCAGTGCGATAAAGGAAGTGGAGTGAAAAAAAAATTTGTGATTTTTTGCAACAAGTGAGAAAATGTGAGTGAATACGAATGGATTTGATCGAAAGCATGCATAATCATCACATTAACAATACCATTGACAAGAAACAATGTCTAAAAGCAAGTAGCACTTAACATAAAGGAAACTACAAATGCACAAAAATGATAAGGAAACTACCAGTATTGAGGAACTGAGCTCTTCTTCCTTGCTTCATAGTTGGGCTAACTTCTGGCAGCTGTTTCATATTGCCTTCTGCGTTGTTCTCGTCTTTTCTTAGCTCAACTTGATTCTGCCTCAAGTGTTCCATGGTCTTCCAGTACTAAGTCAAGTTCATTACTTGTGTCGGGAAATCAACCGCGGATTATGGATAAAGGGTGGATAGGCTTTTTTGGTTTTGGAATATGATATACGATGCAAATGAAACGCAGATGCAGTGATATGCGAATGCAATGCAGGTGCAAATAGGACCCAGGATAACATAAGCAACTCAAAGCAACCTAACCGGTAGGCTATACAAGGTAAGTTCTAGATTTTGTACCCACAGACCCACTCACGGGATAGCTTCTATGTTGATGGATAAGGTTCCCAAGATCACGGACACCGACCGCATCAACATTACGCAACAGGCTAGCTGTATTATAACGAGAGTACGATAGGGTCTCTCCTGAGCGGAGTCCTCATGCTAGGCACACAAGGAGCAGGTCCTCAGAGACTAACATTACATGACCACCAATGCAGAAACTGGCTCTAAGAACGGTTCCCAGAGTCACGGACCCTTCATGAATCAAATCGTGCAACAGGCTAGCTGTGTTACGATAGGATCTACGAAAAGGTCTATTCTGGAGGAGCTTTCATGCTAGGCACACAAGGAGCGAGTCCTTGGGGACTAACACTAATCACTACCAATTCTAAGCTATATTTTCTCTCTTCTTTTTCCAAAGCTCGGGTGTAGAGCTTTACTTGCAATGTTTTCCCAGAATCCAACAAGCAAATATACTACAGAGCATATAATAGAAAGAGAAAGCAATAAATAAACAATAAGAGAAAATAAACATAAAGAAAACAGTTAAGCAAAAGGTTGGTACTCTTGAATCGAGTCAAGTTAGGCTTGACTCTCTCTTGCATAGGGCAATGCGAGTCCCCAGCAGAGTCGCCATCTGTCGTACCTCGAAAAATACGATCATCGCGATGGACGCGGAGAATACTGTTCGAAACAGAGTCGCCACCGAACTTTATTCATTCCAAGGATGGAATAGGAAAATATCGATAAAACCTTTAAGGAGATAAGAACATGGTCATCGCAACCAATATTCTAGGTTCGGGAGTCGGTTAAGCAGAGGGAAGGTATTAGCACCCTCAACGTCCGTTGTACTCAACGGGAACCTCTTGATCGATTCGAGAGTAAAGTTAGCTATGCTTGATTGTTTTCTTCTAAGAATTCTCCTATAGGGGGAATGGATGGTTATAGGATAGGGTGCTCGCCAAGGATTGGGGCCCTTGTGCCTACGTATCTTCACTTGTAAGAAGTGGAAAATCAGAGCATTCGTAGTTTGTGGGATTACGGGAAAAAGAGGGGATTGTGCTCGCCAAGATCGTCGCAATCTTGTGCCTACGTATCTTACATTCAGAAGGGAATGAAGAATCAGAGCGGCCGTAGTTCGGCTAACTACGGTAAAAAGGTTGGTAAACGAATGAGTGTTTAGGTCGCATTCTAACTGCTAAACATTGTCTTGTCTGCTCGCTAGGGGAGGCTGAAGCACTAGTTCATATGCGCGGATGAAGGGATTAAACAATGTTCTTGGTAAAAGGTATTTAGGTTGGAGATCGCACGAGGGCGAGGAATTTAGTGTTTATCGTATTGGATGTTTTGGTTTGGGAATATATTTGAATAGGTTTAAGGTTTCGATCGCACGAGGGCGAGAAAGAGGAGTTTAGTTAAGTTATTTGGAGGAGAATGACGACTATTTGATAAACGAGACGTCGGTCTCGCAATCAATTTAATCGGGGCATTATTGGAATGCTAGATTCTAACGACACCTTTTTCATTCGACTAAATTCGAAATATGTTTGAGAAAGTTTCAATCGCACGAGGGCGAGAAAAGAGAATTGGATTGAATATTTTAAGGGAGAATGACGACTATTCGATAAACGAGACGTCGGCCTCGCAATCAATTAATCGGGGTATTATTGGAATGTTAAATCCCAACCACACCTTTTTCATTCAATTAATTATGAAATTGTATTTGGATGGACAATGACGATATTTGTCCAAATAGTTAGGGCACGTGTTTTATAGACGAAAGGTCGAGTAATCCACAACCTAAAGCGTACGCCCCAAGAATGGTTACTCAAGAATTCAAGGAGCGCGAGACTCCAAGAACTCAATTCTTTCGCAATTTTTAATCAAGAAAATAGTTTGGATTTTAAGTATGGTTTAGAGACATACTAGGGTTTAGACTCGACCGTATGAAGGTGAGGAACGAGATTAGATGGTTTGAAAATTTAGGAGGAATGACGACTACTCGACAAACGAGACGTCGGCCTCATAATCAAATCAATCGGGACATCATTGGAATGCTAGATCCCAACGATACCTTTTTCATTCGAAATATGTTCGATGGATAGTTTAGATGCGAAAGAGTTTGAATTGAAAGAGATTTAGATTCAATCACACGAGGGTGAGAAACGAGGTTATGCGGGTTGAAAAATTAGGAGGAATGACGACTACTCGATAAACGAGACGTCGGCCTCGTAACCAATTAGTCGGGATATCGTTGGAATGCTAGATCCCAACGATAATCTTTTTCATCCCATTAATTATGAAATAGTGTTTGTTGGATAGTGAAAGTATTTGTCCAAATAATTAAGGGAGGTATTTTAGAAACGAAAATTCGAACGACACACCATTCAAGGCGTACGCCCCAATAGTAGTCACTCTCGAATTCGAGGAATGCGCGACTCCAAGAACTCGATTTTTTTGTAAGTTAATTAGGAAAATAATTTAGGAATATTAGCATACTCGGACTAGGCGCGCTATGTATTCTAGAAAATAAGATCGAAAGGGTCACAACTCGAGGTGTGCACCTCGAGAGCGGTTGCTTAAAAATTCAAGGAAGGCGAGATCCAAGAATTCAATTATTTTGAAATTTACTTAAGAAAAAAAGTTTAATTTAATTAAGAAAAATAGTCTTAATTTCTATAAAATTAATTAATTAATTGTAAAGTTTTGATTTGGGAAAAGTTTAATATTTTAAAAAAGTTTTAACTCAATTAATAAAGTATAGCTTTTTAATACTTAAAATACTATTATAATTAATTGTTTTGAAAAAATTAATATCTTTGAGAAGAAATAGGTTTTAAATAAAGTATAATTTTGAAAAGTTTTAATATTTAAAATATTAATTTGGTAATAATTTTGAAATGTGTTTTTAAAAGAATAATTTGAATTTTTTTTATAAAAATATCTAAGAGTAATTAAAATATCTTTAAGCAATTACAAACCATCACATGGACCACACAGTACATAAACATAACATAATTCAATAGAACTTAACATTGACGAAATATGTTTTATCAACAACATTTCCACATTTGAGCACAACAACCACTAGATATAAATTAATAACCACGAACTAATATTGTTGATTCAGAACAAAAGCTTGAATATTAACGACGTCACGTCGGATATTCGACAAAATTTTTAGAATAAAAACAACCATAAAATGCTTTATAAACAATGATAAATACATCAAATCTCCAGTAGCAACCAAGCCTAATTGAGTGCTTATGTATAATTGAACCAAAGAACAAGGATTCAAAGATTTACCGACGCCGTATAACCAGAGTGAGAGCTGCCACGAGATTGTTGTTGATGTGAACCAAGTTGGATTCAAACTTCTGAATCTCAAACCTATAACCTGCATCCACCAAAGAAAAACAGAGAAAAGAAAAAAAATGGCTCTTCAATGATCTAAATGAGCCCCCACAGATTTCGGCCGATAGGCTTCAACTGCAACGTTTGAAAACGCCAAACGCACACCACACGGTAATACCAGCCCAATGTTGCCAAGCTCGTTGAACTCGCGTGCTTCGTAGTATTGTGATCACGCACTAAAATCAAAGGTAACCTGCAGTAATCAACTAATAATCGGCAGCATCAATCCATCACTCCAAAAAGTGCTTTGAACCAATACCAAACTTCAAAATTGAAATCAAACACAAAAGCAATAGTTTGGCATCGACAAAATTCAACAGTATCCAACATAATGGAAATTAACAGCACATAATGAACAACAATAAATTTATAAAGTTACAGCTTAAATATTATGCAGAAGAAAAGTGTAACTCAAATTGTTAAATCGACTCAGATCCAAAATCAATTCAGTTCTGAACATTACCAAGCGTGAGACCGCTTTATGCTGCCAGTGCGGGTGATATTGAGCAGCTGAGAGGAAAAATTGTTGAGTTGCTAATGCGTGACCGCGCAATGCGAATCGCGACTTGAAAGTTGCTGCTGCGGGCTGCTACTATCACCTGACTTCATCATTATTGTTGCGCTATCGAAATTCGGCGACGCCGTAACCTGCACATAAATCACCAGCCCAATACAGAAATAGAAAACAAAATCCACGTAAACGGAATTGAGTTGAAGATGCAACCAGATTGCAGAATCTTTCCCCTGTGCGTATAGATGCTTCATTTTATTGTCGCATAACCAGCACAAAATCTATCTTTAAATCAAAACCACCAACCAAATTGATGGTGTTGTGATACTGCTGCAGTATTCAGGGATGGATGTGGTTGATCGAAGAAATCTCAGTTGCGCTGTTGAGATGTTATTACAGCAGCAGCACAGCTTCACAACACGTCCATGCTTTTTTTTGAAATGTAAGGATGCGAGCTCGAGTCCGATATCGTGCTGCACCAGCCGGAGGAACAAAATCAAATCCTTCGTTCCCATGTTACTTTGAGGGTCTTCATAAGAACTAGCTCCTCTTACTTTCCCACTCAAAAATACAAGGCCGCTGAGTTGCTCTTGATGTTGTTGCTACAAAGTTATTATTGCTTCTTGGAATGTTATTGTTGGAGTCGTTGCCGGAGTTGTCGCAACTCGGCAACGTTGGCAATGAAGAGAGGTTGATCTCGGTTGAGACATAGGCTTTCACTACTACACACTGCCCTATTGTTAATAAACTGCTGCTGTACTGCATCATCAGCTTCATCTACTCAGTCTTCGAACTTAATCTTCTTTGGAGTAGGATGGAGGTTACCCACAATCTCGGGACATTCATAATCAATGCCAGCGGCCTCTATCCTTTTACGATGTTTTTTGTCACGTTTCATAACCCTATCAACCAACTTTTTATGTTCTTCTAGTGTCCTTTCCTTGTCGTGTCTCTCTCGTTCAATTTGGAGGGAGTCCAAGGGCTTGTATCGGTAATTGAACCCTTTCCATAATCTTGGATGAACATTTTCTGCAGGTACCACATAAACCTGAAGAAGGTGTTCGAAAAGCAAATAATTGTGCATAGTATCAGCGGCAATTTTTGCTACCTCGGGAGATTCAAATTCTATGAACCCAAAATGTTTGGATTTTCCGGTCTTCTCATTTCTGGCTATTCTCAATCTCTTGATAGTTCTAAATTGTTCAAAATAAGCTTCCATCTCCTTCTCATAGAAGCCATGTGGAATTCTACCAATGTACAAAACAGGTGAAGTATTCTCCAGAGGTTTAAGTTCAGGAAGTTTACGACCCGGACCACCCGTCAATGGCAAAAAATCAGCACTCTCAAATGGCTTAATTTTAGCGTTAATACTTTTCAAATTCTTCTTCATAGCTTTCTTCGCCTTTGTCCCCATCTCACTTTCCACAATACTGAGACGGCAGATGGGAGACGGTGGCTGAACGTGCTGACGGTGGCTGGTTTTTCGATTATGAAGATGAAAAGGAAAAGGGGTTTCGGTGAGAAGATTGAAGGAGTGAGAAGAAGTCTAGTGAGGAGTTTAGGTCGAGAGGGAAGGAGATGCTGGGTTTGTAGGTTGGTATTTTGAAGAAGAGATGAGGGATTCTAGGGTTGAGGATCCGGCGCCGATTTAGGGCTCTTTGGAGATCATGAACAGTGACTAGGGTTAGAAAGGGGACGACCTAATTTAGGGTTCGGTGAACAATAGTATCCTTAATTCTGTAGGGTTTTGGTGAACAGTAGGTCACCCTTTATACACTACTTCTAAACCCTAATTTCCCCATCTAACCAACCGTGTTTTTCATTCAGTCTTTTCCTTTCAATTTTTGTTTTTTTTCTTCTTTTAATTAATTAATAATTCTTTTATTATGTTTTCTAATTATTATATCAACTATTACTAACTTAAATTCTAATCTAAATTTTTTTAAAATAAATCCTAATTAAATTCTAACTCTATTTTAATTTTATCTTAATTAAACAATTCTAATCTAATTAATCAATAATCTATTCTAATTTAAAAAATTAAAATAAAATAAAAAACAAATCCAAATATAATTTAAATTCTAAATTTTGAAATAAAAATCTAACCTAATTAAAAAAAATATTACACTATCTTAAAAAAAAAAAAAAATATATATATATATATATATATATATATATATATATATATATATATATATATATATATATATATATATATATATATATATATATATATATAATAAATAATAACAAATAAAAAGATGCCACGTGGCATGCTCTTATTGGGCTAAAAAGCGAAAATGCCTGTTTTTGCTGAAAAATACGCTACGCTGTATAAGCGAGGTAAATTAAAAACAAAGTGAGGCAAATGAGAATTTTGAAAAAAGGTAGGACAAATTTGGGGTATGACACACATGATCACACAAAATTCCACAAAATTAAGCATCAAACTTAACCATTTCAATATCAATTAAAATATAAAATTCCCATAAAATCAGAAAATGCATGAAATAAAAATATTTTTTATCTAAAATATACTAGACCCAATCATGAGTACAATGCAAAAAGAATGGGATTAATTGAATTAGTTTTCAATTTTATATGATTTTTCCAAGAACCATGAACAAAATGAAAAAATAATGAAAATCCAATTAAAATAAACACACGCGCGGTGCAAATAGAAATAAAACACAGTTCACTATGACAATTGGGCCATCAGGGGGGTAGGGATAACAATTTGAATCACAAGCCCAAAACCACTGATTAAATGAAACGCAGTGTTGCAATGCTCATACCCTTCACAAATTGAGAAGCTCGCGTGGGCGTTGGATCATGTCTTCAGTCAAAGTCCAACCTTGATCTGATGGCTCTAGAGTCGTCTTCTCCAATTCAAACCTCTGAAACTCGCGCGCGTCTCCGGCCACCACTGGTGGTGCTCCGGTCACCATTCCACAACCCTAGTTCAACCTAGAGTCCACTATAGGCCATGATCCCTTAATGAAACATGTCCCAAATTCCCTCACGAGTTCATTCATGCCCTTAGTTCTTTCTGAAACCTCAAGATTCACCATATCCAAATCTCAACCGAAAATGGTAACACCCTAGATTGGTCACTAATTCTCAAATTAATGGTCTGAAATCAATCCTACACCGTTCTACAATGCACCTAACACCCTAATTCATCTTGATTCTACCTAATTCATGCTGGAGGAAGAAAGTTACTAACCTGAAAATTCTTGATGAACAGATGCACTAAACCTTCAAGTCAAGCTCTACAATCTTTCAGACACGATCAATGAACCCTTTCCTTGCTTCTGTATGCAATAGAACTGGTTGAAAGCTCCAGAATCTTGAAACCCGATGGTGAGTTGCAGGTGGAAAAATTCACTTGCTCATACACGATTCGGCCACGAATTCTCTTGGATTATGATCTGGATTCAATCCCTAGCATCCATGGAAGAAGTTTCAATCAAGAAAATGGATGGAAAGTGAAGAAATTGGTGAAACCGAATTCAATTGTAAGCCAAGGAATCTCAATCTCAATCTATGCTCTCTCCTTCGATCATCACCAACCCCTGCATTGGATCACCTCTACTCAATATATAGATGATGTTTGGATGATCTAGAACCCTCTAGATCCTTCTAATGAGAGTTTCAATCTCTCATGTCATGAGATTTTCAACCATATGCCATGATATGCAAAGTTCTGTTTGCAGCTTGGAATCAATCCCATTCTCTTCCAATTTCTCCCCTAGTGACATTTTGAAAGTGTTTAGCTTGCAAAGGGCCTTGCTCATGCCTTTATTTCTAGGTTTTGCACATGTTACTTAATATGCAAGTAATCACTTTTCAAAGCAAGTCCACAAATTAGACCTCAAATCAAAAATGTGGCTAAACCAATGTTCTTAAAATGTTTTCTAAAGTCAAAATGATGTATTACATGCCATGGTTTGGATGTGTAGATTGAAAATATTAATTTCCAACTTTGGTTTATTTAACTTATACCCTTATTTTAGGTCATTTTTGCAACTTTGAACTACAAGCATTTCTAACATCTCATGACCTCCTTACTAGCCTGAAAACATCATTTTGAACAAGTTTGATGTTGAACATTTTCCCATTTGAAGCTTGGAAATGGGAGTTATGGCCTTATGCTTGAAATGACCTGTAATCTCCAAATGACCAAAATGCCTTTGACTTGTCAAAGCCATAACTTGAATTCTACAAATCCTATCAAGGACTTCTAGTACTCTCTAGAAAGCGAAGAGGATAAAGAACAACATTCATGTTGACCAAGAGTTCATAGGAATCGTCCTTCTAGGGCAAAAGTTTGATGCAAGTTGGGTAACTTTCAAGCCCCCAAATTCACATACCTCAGATGACCTGTAACTTGTCAAAGTCATAACTTGAGTTCTACAAATCCTATCAAGGACTTATAGCACTCAAATTAAAGCTAAGATCAAGCTCTACAAAATTCATGTTAGGGGCAAGATGGAATGACAATCACATCTTTAGCTAAACTGCCTTGAAGATAGGGGTCAAACTAGGGGATTTTACACTGTCAAGCCTTAGAAACCCTAGCCTGAAACTTCTCAAACTCTTCAATCATGATGAGATGACCTTGGAATCATACCTATGACATCTCAATGTATCAATCCATGATCATATGGCTCTTGGATTAGGTCTCAACCTTGCCCAAATCATCAGTTGACTTAGGGTTGACCCAGTCAAACCCTAACTGCACCACTCATGGCTGAGTCTTCTTAATCTTGCACAATGACCTGTCTAGGCCTCATGATGGTTTTCAAGACATCCCATAAGCTCTCTCAAGGCTTCAAGTCCACATTCTTGGCTTCAGAATCATCTGAGGAGCTCCCACAACTCTCAAGTTAGGAGGCACACAACCTTGGTTTCAACCAATCTCTCTGGGGATCTTTTGACTTCTCTGACAAGGATATCAACCCTTGAACACTTGAATAAGCTTCTTAGCTAGACTCAAAGTCTTACATAGCTCTTGATTGGTAATCATACCTCTTGATCTCCTGCACACATGTCAATGAAATGCAAATGATAATGCTAATGTGAATGAAATGAAACATAAGCTAGGTAAAGAAAAGTTGGGCAAATTTTGGGGTGCAACAGCTGCCCCTATTCAAGCGGCTTGAACCTGACTGGGTGAGCAGCGAACGGATCTCAACCAATCAAGGTGCGAGACGGTTGAATACCGACAAACCCGGAAATTTGCCAACTGCACGAATACACGGTACTCTGATGGGAACAAATCTTCGAAAACTGAAATATTAGCTGCACGGCAACTAGCTGGGGAATTGGTCACATGATAACCAATGATACATGGTCGATAATGTCGTCAGGCATCAAGATTCCTAGGGACTCATCAGGTCAACACTCAAGTTAATCATGCCGTCGGGCATTCAAAGAAATCTTTGGGCATCAGCCAGACTTCATCAGTAAGTGGGGAATAGAATTCTCGGTCAATCATGAACCAATTGGGGACATCCAAACTTCTGCCAGCAGTCACTCCGTATCAGCTGAGAGAACTGCTTCGTCAATACGGTTGGACTTCAATCATCAAGTCTTCAAGGGAAGTTTCAGCTTCGCTATTCAGAAACCTGCAGGGGATGACGCATCTCCGCTGGGGATTCCGGAGAATTATCAAGTATCTCTGCTTCGGGGTTCCATAAATCATTCTGGGAGAATCAACTCTGCTGAGGACTTCAAGACTCATCTTGGACAAATAACTTCATCGGGGATTTCAAGAATCATCCTGAACCCATAACTCTGCTGGAGATTTCGGGAATCATCCTGAGCAAATACTCTGCCGGGGGCTTCAAACATCATCTTGAGCAACCAACTCTGGCGACTTTACAGGGGATTTTAAGAATCATCTTAAACGAACGCATTCACTGGAGAATCCAAGAATCATCTTGGGCAAACGACTTTGCTGGGGAATTCAAGAATCATCTTGATCATACCGTTCTGCTGGGGGAATCCAAGAATCATCTCGAGCCAGCGGCTTCGCGGAGGAACACCTGCAAAACAAGAACAATAACGACCTAGCTCATGCTTCATATGTGTATGCTTCGGCAATGGCGCAATGCTCCACGCGGTGGAAATGCTACGCGTTTAGGGTAAATGCTATGCAATCATGCAAAATGCTACGACCCCATCAGCAAAATAAATGCTGAAGGGAAAAGCCTCCTGTCAAGGAGAAAGAACCACTCTGGTGGAGGAAGGACTCATCCTGCCGAAGAGAAGAAGTCACGCCAATCTCAATCGGACTCCGCATGGGGAAGAAAACTTCAGTTGACTGCTGCAGGGGAACGAAGCTCTACGAGAACCCAGACCTGCTGAGGAAAGCGATGTCAATCGCCGAGATAAACTGCACAGCATTCGCAGCCAGCCTTCCTGGAGGTAACGACTCCAGTGGGGAAATACAGCATCAACTATCCAACACTCTACTGGGGAAAACCAATCATGGCCCGAACTGCTTTCCAAGGACTCGGCTCCCTTGGGGATCTGCGAACTCGGCTGGGGAAGAAGGAATCATCCTACTTGCTAGGGAGAGTACGACTCTGTGGGGGATTTCAATTCTGTTGAAGACTTCAGTCTAGAACTATCAAGTGCTGCACACTTCAGTGAATAGTCTCCTACGAGACCTGCACTTGTGACCCGGTGCTGGGGAGATGGTGATCTTTCAGGATGTGTCTGATTGGGGAGAGAATCCTCTCTGCCTAGGGAAAACATATCAATTCCTAACGATCTCCGGTTCAGACTCTGCGGGGAGAGGCTGCTGAAGTTTGCTGGAGAAGGAGGAATCATCCTGCTTGGGGGTGCGCACGGCGTACTGTCTGGTATATGCTACACCTGCAACAACACAAACAAACAGACAAGACACCCTTCTCAAAGGGACCTATCAAGGTTATCATCTTGTGACGATGTTCAAGTAATTCATTGTTTCAACAATCAGCGGCCTAGGCCGATAAGTTTATGTATGCGCATTTTGTCAAAAACATCGGCGTTCTTTTTCGCAAACAAAACAAATAAATGCTAAACAGACAAACAGAATTGCTGAATAGTATACATTTTATTGATAACGAACCCCTGAATGGGTAAAAATGTTTTACAACGGATGCAAGCCCCTGGAATGAGGAAGCCGCGCAAAACATAAATATACATCAGTATATACAAATGTCGGCAACGAGGCGTAGACGAACACCATGAGTTGATCCCTCTATGACCCACTCGGCTTCGATACCTCTCCGACGCTTCAGCTTCAGAAGAGATTGATTCAGATAGACGGCCCTCAGGTCCTCCAAACCACTAGACAATGAAAGTCCACGCGCGGAACGTAGTCATTTGCTTTTTCAAATCCCTAACTTTTGCCTGAATCGCCCTTCCGGGTTTTCGATTCACCGGGATACCCTTTTTTGCCAAAGTCGCCCATCTGGGTTTTCGACTTTGCGGGTGTACATTTTCCGATTTATATCCCTAATTTTTGCCTGAACCTTTTTCCTTTTTTGTGGTTCGCCGGGATGCCCCATTTTTGCCTGGATGCTCTTTTTCTTTCCAGCGGGTCATTTTTTAAGTAAAGTATTTCTTAACTGCGTCCGCGTTCACCGGGGATGCAAAATCTTCACCATCCATCGTGGATAACAGCAAGGCTCCTCCCGAGAAGACTTTGCTGACGACGTACGGACCTTCGTAATTGGGAGTCCACTTGCCCCGGTGATCGGAGTGTGGAGGAAGAATCTTCTTCAGGACGAGATCACCCGTCTGAAAGCTTCTAGGACACACCTTCTTATCATAAGCTTTCTTCATTCGGCTTTGGTACATACGACCATGCGCAATCGATGCTAACCTCTTCTCGTCCATCAGGCTGAGTTGGTTTAGTCGGTTCTTAATCCATTCTTCCTCGTCGAGTTTTACGTCAACCAAAACTCGTAAAGAAGGGATCTCCACTTCTAATGGTAGGACAGCTTCCATACCGTACACTAAGGAGAAAGGAGTTTCCCCGGTTGATGTACGTACCGTCGTACGATAACTGTGCAGTGCAAATGGCAGCATCTCGTGCCAATCTTTATAGGTCACAACCATCTTCTGAACAATCTTCTTAATGTTCTTATTGGCCGCTTCAACGGCGCCATTCATCTTCGGCCGGTAAGGAGATGAGTTGTGGTGTTCAATCTTGAAACTCTAGCACAGCTCCTTCATCATCTTGTTATTCAGATTCGAACCATTATCGGTAATGATCCGCTCGGGAATTCCGTAACGACAGATGATGTCCCTCTTTATGAATTTAGCCACCACCTGCTTGGTCACATTAGCATACGAGGCTGCCTTCACCCACTTGGTGAAGTAGTCGATAGCTACTAGAATGAAGCGGTGACCGTTAGATGCAGTGGGCTCGATCTTGCCTATCATGTCGATGCCCCACATGGAGAACAACCACGGGGAGGACATGACATTCAACAGGCACGGCGGCACATGAACTTTATCAGCATAAATCTGGCATTTATGAGACCTCTTCGCGAATTTAAAGCAATTCGATTCCATCGTCAGCCAGTAATATCCTGCTCTCAGGATCTTTCTTGTCATAGCATGCCCGCCGGCGTGCGTACCGAATGTGCCTTCATGGACTTCTTCCATGAGCATACTCGCCTCTTTCTCATCTACATATATGAGTAGCACGAGATCATGGTTTCTTTTATACAAAACTCCATCAGGATTGAGATAAAAATTTCCAGACAGCCTCCTCAGAGTCTTCTTATCCTGGGTTGACGCTCCCGCAGGATACTCCTTAGTCATAAGGAAAGTCTGGATATCATGGAACCATGGCTTGCCGTCGGAGGCTTCCTCGATTACAAAGACGAATGCAGGTCTATCAAGACGAGAAAGGACAATTCTTGGAGCTTCATTCCAAATATTGACTTTATACATCGAAGCCAACATGGCTAAGGCATCAGCCATCTGGTTTTCAGCCCTGGGCACGTGATGGAGTTCCACTCGATCAAAGAACGGAAGCAGCCTTCTGGCGTAGTTCATGTACGGCACCAAATTCGATTGGCGAGTCTCCCACTCCCCTTTAATCTGGTTAATCACAAGTGCTGAGTCACCATATACGTCTAGGTTCTTGATTCTCAAATCAATTGCCTCCTCTAGACCCATGATGCATGCTTCGTACTCCACTTCGTTATTGGTGACTAGAAACGTCAGTCTCACAGTGAACGGGATGTGGGATCCGTGGGGAGTCGTGATGATCGCCCCTATGCCACTTCCGTAAGAATTAACCGCCCCGTCAAATATCAATTTCCACTGGGATTTCCTATCTGGCCCCTCGTCGGGCAACGGTTCATCGCAATCTTTCGCTTTGAGAAACATGATATCCTCATCAGGGAATTCAAATTTCATCGGCTGATAATCCTCGATCGGTTGTTCGGCAAGGTAATCAGACAATACGCTCCCCTTGATGGCCTTCTGGGAAACGTACTGAATGTCATATTCCGTCAACACCATTTGCCATCTGGAAATCCTGCCCGAAAGCGCTTGCTTCTCGAAGACGTACTTGATCGGATCCATCTTCGAAATTATCATGGTGGTGTGGTTGAGCATGTACTGTCGTAAGTGTTTGGCAGCCCAGGCTAGTGCACAACACGTCTTCTCCAGCATCGAGTAACGAGATTCACAATCTGTGAACTTTTTACTCAAATAATAGATGGCATGCTCCTTTCTGCCCGTCTCGTCGTGCTGACCGAGAACACACCCCATATTATTCTCAAGAACTGTCAAGTACATGATTAAGGGTCGTCCGGCCACTGGGGGTATCAAGATTGGAGGTTCCTGTAGATACTGTTTTATCTTATCGAATGCCTTCTAGCAATCCTCGTTCCAGATAATCGCCTGATCTTTCTTTAGCAGCTTGAACATCGGTTCACACGTGGCCGTGAGCTGAGAAATAAACCTTGCAATGTAGTTTATTCTGCCCAGGAAACCACGAACTTCTTTTTCGGTTTTTGGCGCTGGCATTTCTTGTATCGCTTTAATCTTCGCAGGATCAACCTCGATGCCTCTTTCACTTACGATAAACCCCAGTAACTTTCTAGACCGTACTCCGAAAGTACACTTGTTAGGATTCAGCCTCAACCTAAACTTCCTAAGCCTCTCAAAAAGCTTCATCAAATTGACCAGATGTCCCTCCTCCGTTTGGGACTTTGCAATCATGTCATCAACATAGACTTTAACCTCATGATGAATCATATCATGAAACAAAGTAACCATTGCTCGTTGGTAAGTGGCCCCTGCGTTCTTCAGACTGAAAGGCATTACCTTGTAGAAAAATGTTCCCCAAGGCGTGATAAACGTAGTTTTCTCCATGTCCTCCGGCGCCATCTTGATCTGATTGTAACCGGAGAAGCCATCCATGAACGAAAATACGGAGAACTGAGCTGTATTGTCGACCAACACATCAATATGAGGCAGCGGGAAATCATCTTTAGGGCTCGCCCTATTCAAATCCCGATAATCGACGCACATTCGTACCTTACCCTCCTTCTTCGGTACAGGCACTATGTTGGCGACCCACGGAGGGTAAGTAGTGACCGCTAAGAAGCCAGCATCAAGCTTCTTCTGCACTTCTTCTTTGATCTTAACGGCCATATCTGGTCGTGTCCTTCTAAGCTTCTGCTTGACGGGAGGACAATCTTCTCGCAACGGCAAGTGGTGGACCACGATGTCAGTATCAAGTCCGGGCATATCTTCGTATGACCAAGCAAATACGTCACTATACTCTCTTAGCATCTCGACCAATCTCTGCTTGACATCACTCTGCAATGTAGCCCATATCCTGACATTCCTGACAAGTTCTTCAGAACCCAAATTCACAATCTCGATCTCCTCTTCATGAGGCAGAATAACTTTCTCTTCTTGTTTCAACAAGCGGGCCAACTCTTCAGGAAGGTCTTCGTCTTCATCAATCTCTTCTTTGGCTTGATAGATCGGGCAATCGAAGTCGAAGTGAGTCGTAGAAGGTCCAAAGTCGATGTCATCTGTTATGTGGATCCTGCAATAACAAGGGTTAAGCTTAAAACGAGGATATGCAGGTTAGCACAAACCTCATTGCCATTTTATTGTTTTTCAAAACAAATATAAAACAGGAATAACAGAGATCACAATATTTGAATACGAAGAAAAACGCCTTTTGATTTATTGGTAAAATGCATGTACATAATCAAACAAGGCCCTGACAATAAAACCACTATGCCCCGGGTAGGACATAGGGTTGTACAATGATTGGAAAAAGTAAATCATTACTCTTCGCTTGTCATCTGGATGATATCCTTGGCAGACCAGTTGTTGAGGCTCTCGCCTGGCTTGCTTGGCTGGATCCAAGAGTCTAAGTCACAGTCGCTATCTCCGCTGTCTTCAGACACTACGTTGACGCTTTCAAATATCACTCCGCCACTGGTAAACTGGATCGGCCCTTTACCTCGCGACGCACTGCTAGAAGAGGAGGCTTCAGCTCCAGGAGAATATCCCAACCCAAACTTGTCTTGCTTGTTAGGTATCTCTAAAATTCGCCCCCATCCTGGGGTAGATCCGGCCTGGACAACAGCCCGGGCTTCCTTGAAGGAGGAGAGAGTCATCTCTGGCTTCTTAGTGACTACAAGAGCTACGTCCTTGACTTTAACAGCTTTGAACGCTTGGCATAGGGTTTCGTGGATTTCCCCATCCATCTCAACATACTTGAAAGACGACAAATGGCTCACCATTATGTCTTCCTCGCCACAAACAGTCACGATGCTACCTCCGACAGCGTACTTGAGCGTATGGTGCAACGTGGAGGTCACGGTGCCTGCGGAATGGATCCAGGGCCGGCCCATGAGACAGCTGTAGGCAGGCATGATGTCCATAATGTAAAAGATCGCGTCGAACGTTTCCGGCCCGACTTGGATTGGCAACGTCACCTCCCCGAAAACATGGCGTTTGGTTCCATCGAACGCTTTCACAACCAGATCACTGGGTGTGCAAATCACTCCACGAGTATCCAACTTCATCAATGCCTTCTTCGGAAGAACATTGAGCGACGACCCAGTGTCTACCAAAACGTGCGACATAATCATTCCCCTACACTCTATCGAGATGTGCAGGGCGCTATTGTGATTCCTTCCCTTCGGCGTCAGCTCTAGGTCAGTGAACCCTAACCCATTTCCAGCATTCACGTGGGCTACGACCTCTTCCAACTGGTTTACCGATATTTCCTGCGGTACATACGCGGCGTTCAACACCCTCAGCAGCGCGTTGCGGTGTGCTTCAGAACACAGCAACAGATTCAGGATGGAAATCTTCGAGGGTGTCTGATGGAGATGATCCACGATCTTGTAGTCACTCTTTTTAATCAACCTCATAAACTCCTCGGCGTCTTTAACAAGTAAGTATTTTTCTACCCCACGAGGGATCTCTTCAACAACTTTACTTTTACCTTTATCGGCTGCATCAGCTCTGTCCGCTTTGTCTGCCACGACCTCAGGTGGTGCAAACACTCTCCCGCTGCGAGTGATTCCGCTGATTCCCGCAAGGTTATCTACAGACGACCCAAACGGTTCTAGCTCCAACTTCTGTTCGTTGCAGTAGACTTCAGCCCCGTAATGCCATGGGACAACATTAGTGCTTTCGAACGGTATTGGCCCAGCTTTGGTGATGGTAATCGTGGGCGGTCTGGGTGCAGAAATAGTTATCGTCTGGCGAGGGATGGTGATGGTGGCAACCTCATCCTCTTGCTTCAGCATTACCTCTCCCGATCCACATTCGGCCCTCCGGCTAAGCTGTAAAATCCCTTCAGTCATCAGACTTTGGATTCCCTCTATCAACTGTTCACATCCATCAGGACTTGTCGCACAGCCTATGCACAGTTCTCCATAACCTGGAAAGAAACCTCTTTTCATCAGATTAGCTTTAACGAAGCTAAGTGGTGTCTTCAGATCTCTGACGTCAGTCAACAAATCCAAACTCTCGTCTTCAATAATGGCGTTTACCCCACCTCTCCTATGATTCGGCATAGGGTTCTTCGTGACGTTTGGCACATTATCGGAGAAGTTGATGATCTTAGCGTCCACCATGTCCTGCACCTTGTGCTTGAAGGCTTTGCAATTCTCTACTGTGTGGCCTGGTACCCCTGAGTGAAACTCACAAGTTGCATTCGCGTCATAACCTGGCGGAGGTGCCCCTGTCAAGGGAGCCAGGGTTCTCCTCTGGATCAACTGTAGCTGAAGCAAAGTTTGTAACAGCTGCGCGTACGACATGGGCGGTGTCTCGAGGTGACGGCTCGACAGAGGTGCCCTGTTCTGATACTTTCTATACCCTTGTTGATTCGGCTGCTGCTGCTGCGGCTGTGGCTGTGGGACTGCCGGGATAGTTATACTGGCCACCTGCTGGTGATGGCCTTTACCCTTCCTTCGAGCGTTGGTCACGGCGCTCGTTTCTCCTTCCCGTCTTTTGCCACCATAAGGTTTCTTCCCTCCTCAGTTTGAGGACGAATCACCTTGAATTTTCCCCAGTTTGATCCCATTTTCGATGTGCTCACCTGTAATAATGAGATCTGAGAAGGTTCCAGACATACCGCTGACCAATTTCTCATAATAAACCACTAGGAGGGTGGCTACGAACATCTGCACAAGCTCGCGTTCAACCATCGGCGGCTGAACCCTGGCTGCCAATTCACGCCACCGCTGGGCGTATTCCTTGAATCCTTCATTGTTCCTTTGCGACAGATTCTTCAATTGGACTCGGTTCGGAGCCAAGTCACTGTTATATTGGTAGTGGTGCACAAATGCTTCAGCAAGGTCCTTCCACGTGCGCACACTGGTAGGCTCCAGACTCATGTACCATTCGAGGGATGGTCCGGACAGACTGTCTTGAAAGAAGTGCATCAGCAACTTCTCGTCCTCAGAATGAGCCGACATTTTCCGGTAATATGATCTCAGGTGGACGCGAGGGCAAGTGGTGCCCTTGTACTTTTCAAAGTCAGGTACCTTGAACTTGGGAGGCACCTTGAAATCAGCAATCAGTCCCAACTTGGACATATCAACGCCCAGGGTGTTCTGATTCTCGATATTCCTCATCTTATCCTCGAGTGCCTTGAACCTTAGACGTGCTTCAGCAGTCAGCTCCCCTCCAGCACCTCTCTGAGAGAACACATCGTCTTGGCGGTCTTCTAACCACGGTTGAGGCCCAAACAGATTTCCAACACCCACGGTGTTGTTGCCCAGCCCAACATTGACGTTAGCTTCAAAATTCCCATTACCGACGCCCGTCGTATTACCATTGAGTCCCATGTTAGCTATCACATTGTCGTTGGCACTGCCATTCCCCCCGGTCACGGGGACGCCATTCTAAGGAGTTTCAACTGGTGGAGGGGTAGGCACGGTCCCACCGTGGAGTACGCCATTGCTATCAACCCTGGAAATCAGAGGTTGAACCAAGGTTCTGAGCTGATCCTGGCCATTGGCGACCGCTTGCATGAGCTCCATGAAGCGATCCATTCTTTCGCGGAGTTCTTGAACATCAGTTTGCACTTGCTCCATGATTCTGGTTTGATTAGCTCTGGTCGGATAGCGGTGGATAGGTCTCTGATCAATCCTGGAACAACCTGAAACAACCTGAAAACACAAAAGGGTTAGGAAAAACGACAAAGTGCTCGTTATGCAAATGCTTCATGCAAATGCAACGTGTGTCTGTGTGTTAGGGAGGTTTTCCCCGATCCTAGTGCCTGAGTGCCAGTGCTGATAATAAGAAGTCCGAGTCCAGTCATGGAAATAACATCTCATATAGAAAGAAAGCCCATCAAGGCAGTACACAACGTCAGTGAGTACAAGATAAATCAATAGCATGACCTCAGCCAACAAGCCTGGTGATGGTCAGCATCCAACAATGATCAACACAAAAGGATTACAAATATAGTCAAGCACGGCCATGGGCACGAAACTCTTCTAACAACCCCTTCGTTTCTGGATGATCAGGCCGAGTTAGCAACCCTTCGACGAGTAACTCCCTCTGCATAATAGTGTACTGAAGACCTTCGACCGAATCTTCCCATGCTCCTTCGCCGAAACAATCTTCTAGCTTCCGCTTCTTGAACTCAAACGTCAGTTTGCGCTCCTTCAGGTTAGCAAGAGCCCTGTTGAGCTGGCCTTCGGTGGCATATCTGCGAGCGGTTTCTTCATCAAACCTCTTCTCACTGGCCTTCACCTGGGCTTTCAGCTTGGAGATCTGTTGCATCAGCTTATCCTCCCGCTCTTTCCTGTTGGCTAGGGAGGCCTTCCAGTGCTGGTTGAACTTGGATATCCTCTGATACGCTTCATCCAAGTGTTTCTTCTTCGTGGCCAGTACATCATTGACATCTTTGAAGTCTCGACCCAAACGTTCACGCTCGGCTATCTGCTTAGTCAAATCTGTCCCCAACTGGTTCACCAGCTCTATTTGCCTCTTGAAGGAATGAACGGCTTCGTTTCTCTCGCTTCTGAGTTGAGCCAATTCTTTCTCCAATTCTTCATTTGCCTTTTTCAATTCATCTCTCTCAGCTAACACCTGATTATGCTGCTGAATAGGCACAGTGGTGGGCTCTTCTATCACTGGAGGGCTTTCTGGCTTGGCAGGAGGAAACGGCATTCCTATAGCATCTGCTCTGGCTCTGATCCAGGTCACATACGGAGTGTAGGCTTGACTATTACTCTTCCCCAGCAATGGTTTCCCCCGCTTGCTGATACCATTCCAGGCGCGCTGAAGCTTAGATAACACATCCCCTTCTAGAAGACCAGTGAGGTACAGAGATTCCTGCACCTCTTCATCCTTCGGCGGAGCTCTCAAAGCATAAGCAAACTGTCGGACTAGCAAAGATGGATTATAGTTTATACAGCCCTTCCTGCCTATCAAAGGCACGTTTGGAAACCCGCTGCAGCTGAAGATAATCTTGGTACCCAACCTATCCCTGTCAAACCAGTCAATATCCTCCGCAGATAGACTCATCAAACACTCGGACCACTCAGATGTGGCTGCAAACGAAACAAAGGGACCCCTCTTGGGTAGATGACTATCAAGCCATTTATAAAGCAGGGGCACACAGCAAGAGACGTTCTTACCCCTCCTGTTCTCGTTTTTGTAGTGGATAGAATGGTAGACATCTCCTATCAAGGTAGGGACTGGATTCCCTGAAGCAAAGATGCGGAAGGCGTCGAAGTCCACAAAGTCAGGCATATTGGGGAACAGAATGATGCCATATATGCACAGAGTGAGGATGGCGTTGAACACGACCCAACATCCGTCTTTGGCGCACTGTTGAGCTTTTCCCACTAAGAACTGCAAGGAGAAACCAGGAACCTTGTTCCAACTAGACAATACCAACTCGGAGGCATCCAGATGAAGTGAAGGAGCTAGACTAGCCAGATTAGGCTCAGCATCCATATGAACAAAAGGCATCTGCCTCTTGATAGGCACACATAACAAATCAGCATATTCCTCTAGTGTGGGTGCGAGAACAAAATCCTGGAAAGTAAAGCATCTCAACAGAGGATCGTAGAACTGCAACAGAGCGTGCAACCCATTCAACTCGAACGCAGAAGGTTTACGAACCAAACTGAGCAATTTGCCGTAAGACTCTCTGAACTCCTCTCTCACAGAATCATTTGCTAAAGCAATCAAACCAGTCAGCTGAACCACATCAGGGGCAAGGAGCTTGTAAGCCACGGTCTTCCTTAGAGAACCCATAGCAATACAATAGGAGGCAAGAAATCCTGGATCGGGGAAAACGGTACCTGCAACACAGACACACGTTAATGAAATGCAAATGAGTATGCAAAGCAATGTGAAATGCAATCATGCAGCAGGAGATCAAGGCAACTGTGCTGTGGAGATTCTGTATCAACAAAACCATAATCCTGCTCTATCAAGAACAACCACTATCTCTGATAAGAAGAAAACCTCGGTATCGGACCACAAATCTGCTCTGTCAAGAACACACACATAGGACCATAAATCTGCTCTGTCAAGAACACACACACATAGGACCATAAATCTGCTCTGTCAAGAACAACCATCTGATAATAAGGACCTCTGATACAGGACCAAAATTCTGCTCTGTCAAGAACAAACATCTGATAATAAGGACCTCCGATACAGGACCAAAACTCTGCTCTGTCAAGAACAAACATGCATCTGCAAATGAGATCCTCAGATCTCAATCATAAACCTGCTCTGTCAAGAACAAATACACATCTGCTGATGAAAACCTCTGACACCAACAAAACTGACTCGCTATCAAGAAAACCAGGTAGTCTGAAGGTCAAAGTTTCCTGCAACAAACCCAACCCTGCTTACAGGTATGGACCTAAACTGACACAAGTTCGGCATCCTATGCGGTCATCAGCGTCACAGACATTCAAGAGGGGTGATACGATAGCCAGAAGGTGTGGCATCACCAGCTCATGAAGCGGCCTCACTCAGCTGAATTCCAAATGATCGGTCCCCGGAGTCGACAATCCTCCAAACCAACAACCCCCTCAACCCAAAGGGTTGAAAAAGAAGTCAACCGGGAGAACCTCGTCTGAGCGTGGATTTCATGAGACACTAGTGCCTGCCAAGCAAGCACGCGCCCACTAATTTCCACAACTAATGCTAAGTTCACTCAAGCCTGGGTCTGACTTCTCACTCATCAGAATGCCCCTCCCACAACAGCATAGATAATCATATCATACTGAAAATAAAGTGCGGGAAGTAAAGTGCGATAAATAAAAACAACCCAACAAGTAATCATACAAGCGCTAGGATTGACTCGCATAGGGAACCGGAGAACCAGAGATTCAGGGATCGGTCCCCAGCAGAGTCGCCAACTGTCGCTTTCGCGAAAATAAGGTGCCGGCAAAACAGAAGAGTCGCCACCTTTCGTTATTTATCCCTCAGAACGGGAAAGGAAACGATCGGAAAAACCTGACGAAAAGGAATAAGACGAGGTCGTCGCAATCATTGTCTGGGTTCGGGAGTCGGTTACGCAAGGGGAAGGTATTAGCACCCCTCACGTCCATCGTACTCGATGGGATCCACGCTTGTTGTGTTTACTGGTCGAGTTGGTTTATCTATCTACCTATCAAGGCTGGCTTAAAAAGAAAAAGAAAATGACTCGGTAAAGCGTCGCACTTTATGCCTACGTATTCTCATCAGAGAATGAGAAATCAGAGTCAACGTAGTTCGACTAACTACGGGTTACGGGGAAGGTGGCTCGCCAATACGTCAGTATTGTGCCTACGTACTCTCAACAAGTATGAGAGATCAGAGCTTACGTAGTTCAGGCTAACACGGATTACGGGGATTCAGATTCATCTGTTTTATCGAGTAGGGTTAAACAGCAGTTCCAGCAGTTAGGGACAAAGCCTGTTTGCGGTGGCGCTGAAGTTTAACGACACTCTTTTCTTCAGAAAAGCTCCCTTTGAATTACGGGCCCACGGGGCAAAAAGGTTTGAAGTTTGTTTTCTGTCTTTTACAGAAGAACTGTTTTTTATTGTGTTTGCAATTTCAATCGCACTAAAGACTATGACCTGAGAGTGAATGCGTCACATGTCACCCAAAGGGTGCCATACTAAACATCCGGACTGTTGAAAAGAAACTCTTCAACAATCCTTTCTCAGATAGCTTAAGGCTCGTAACTTACGAAAGAAATCATTCATGATTACTGTATCTTAAGCTTTTTTGAGATGAGAAAAGAGAACAGGCCCAACTAAAGAGAGACTATCAAGTCCTAATGTTGTCATGCCAAGGATTCATCCTATGGTTGAGGTTTGAAACAGGGAACTCCTAGAAGTTATCATGCATAGGTTTCAACCTAAAGTTCTATCATCACTTCCTTATCAAGGGATGTGAGATTCCTAAGGGATCATGTCAATGATAAACAGAAACAGGTAAAGCATCAGCTTAAACAGTAAACAGTAAACGACTGTAAAATGCATGTAATGCAAGTGAGGGAGGAAATGTGTGTGGGGCAGCAGCCTCCACAAGCTCGTCTCGACCTCAAGCCAGATATGAACAACTGCAATCATACAGAAGAAATGAAATAAAATGCCATCAAGCAAACACAATAACTGCAATCATACAGAGGAAATGACATAAAATGCTATCAAGCAAAATAAACCACATAGGCAAGGGAGCTAGGCTCTACCGAATACCCGCAAGCAAAGCCATGCAGTAACAATACAAGCAGAGGGAGCAACTCAACCTCTAGTGCAATCATGCTCCTAGATTACTGTCAGTCTAAATATGGATTTATTCTAATGCATCAAGCAAGTCAAACAAGGCACATCAATGCAGCAAAGAAAACAGACAAGAAAAGAAAGCAGACAAGAAAAGAAAGCAGACAAGCCCTCTTTCAATTCCAAGCTTCAGCTCTTCTGCCTTCAACCACCCTTCAAGGCTATCAACTTCATTGGCAAGTATTAACTTGCTTCTCCAGGTTTCAACCCATCAAACATAAGTATCCACTTATTCTCTATTCTTCAAGCTTCAGCTCTTCAGTCACTTCCACCCTCAGGCTTCAACCCTAACTACAGGTATCAACTTGATTCCTTCAGGCTCTCCAAGCATCAGTGTAAGTGTCAACTTGCCCTTCTTCTCCAAGCTTCAGCTCTCCCCTCAATCTCAATTGAATCCTCTTCATAAGTGTCAACTTAGTCTTCAAGCTTCAGCTCTCTTTGCTTCACCACTATCAACTTGGTCTTCTTCTCCTACAAGCTTTAGCTTCTCAGAGTAATCTTCAATCATCTGGGAGTGTCAACTTCATCCTTCAAGTCTTTTTCAAGCCTCAGCTCTTCACTCAATCTCAATTGGATCTTCAAGTATCAACTTGTTCTTCTTGCTCCCAGCTTCAGCTGCAATGGCAATGCTCAAGGAATCATCCTCCTCCACACTCTTCCATGAAGTCCTCATCTTCAAACTCAAGTCCAACATCTTTCAAGATACTCAAACCAGAAGACAATTGATTTAACAGAATGAGTGGAAATGATAAACAGCTTATTGACAACCAAAGGAAGCCTGTAAGGGTTCATCATTATGAGAGACTGGTTCCCTCAAAGTTCTACTTCCCAGATAAAGCCACTCATCCCTCCAAAGGAGGGATGTGAATATCTTAGAAGGACTTTTAGTCATTGGGAGGAATGGAAGCACAAGATGTTTTCCATATTTGTGAAAGAAGTCATTCTAGTTCTAAGGCTCTCCCTATGTCTCCTACCTCCTAAATCTTCATCAGACACCTTCAGGCACAAGCAAATCCAAGCTCCAAGCAACTTCAAGCATCCTCACCTTGTCTTCAACTTGTCTTAAATCTCAACCAAAGGCAAACAAAGCAAAACCCTAACCTAAGGGAACTAAAGAAGTTAATCTAGTTGAGTTAGTGCCCTAGAATCATCTAAAACTAGCACCTAAACTAAAATCAATCAAAAATAGGAAACTATCCTATAAATTTCTACAAAAATTCCTAAGGGATCCTAATTCAATTAAGAATGCCTCATACAAAAACCAGGGACTAAATCATCTATTAAGTCCTAAAATTAAATCCTAAACCATAAGGTATCAACCATAAACCCTAAAAATGGAGCTTCTAAAGGTTTCAACCTAAACTACCACCTAGGTTCATCACAAAAATGTGAGAAAAATGCTATGGGAGCATACATGTCTAATCTAATCACACACAAAAAATTAGGATCAAAGTCATCACCACATGATCACACAAAATTCCACAAAATTAAGCATCAAACTTAACCATTTCAATATCAATTAAAATATAAAATTCCCATAAAATCAGAAAATGCATGAAATAAAAATATTTTTTATCTAAAATATACTAGACCCACGCATGAGTACAATGCAAAAAGAATGAGATTAATTGAATTAATTTTCAATTTTATATGATTTTTCTAAGAACCATGAACAAAATGAAAAAATAATGAAAATCCAATTAAAATAAACACACGCGCGGTGCAAATAGAAATAAAACACAGTTCACTATGACAATTGGGCCATCAGGCGGGGTGGGGATAACAATTTGAATCACAAGCCCAAAACCACTGATTAAATGAAACGCAGTGTTGCAATGCTCAGACCCTTCACAAATTGAGAAGCTTGCGTGGCCGTTGGATCATGTCTTCAGTCAAAGTCCAACCTTGATCTGATGGCTCTAGAGTCGTCTTCTCCAATTCAAACCTCTGAAACTCGCGCGTGTCTCTGGCCACCACCGGTGGTGCTCCGGTCACCATTCCACAACCCTAGTTCAACCTAGAGTCCACTATAGGCCACGATCCCTAAATGAAACATGTCCCAAATTCCCTCACGAGTTCATTCATGCCCTTAGTTCTTTCTGAAACCTCAAGATTCACCATATCCAAATCTCAACCGAAAATGGTAACACCCTAGATTGGTCAATAATTCTCAAATTAATGGTCTGAAATCAATCCTACATCATTCTACAATGCACTTAACACCCTAATTCATCTTGATTCTACCTAATTCATGCTTGAGGAAGAAAGTTACTAACCTGAAAATTCTTGATGAACAGATGCACTAAACCTTCAAGTCAAGCTCTACAATCTTTCAGACACGATCAATGAACCCTTTCCTTGCTTCTGTATGCAATAGAACTGGTTGAAAGCTCCAGAATCTTGAAACCCGATGGTGAGTTGCAGGTGGAAAAATTCACTTGCTCATACACGATTCAGCCACGAATTCTCTTGGATTATGATCTGGATTCAATCCCTAGCATCCATGGAAGAAGTTTCAATCAAGAAAATGGATGGAAAGTGAAGAAATTGGTGAAACCGAATTCAATTGCAAGCCAAGGAATCTCAATCTCAATCTATGCTCTCTCCTTCAATCATCACCAACCCCTGCATTGGATCACCTCTACTCAATATATAGATGATGTTTGGATGATCTAGAACCCTCTAGATCCTTCTAATGAGAGTTTCAATCTCTCATGTCATGAGATTTTCAACCATATGCCATGATATGCAAAGTTCTATTTGCAGCTTGGAATGAATCCCATTCTCTTCCAATTTCTCCCCTAGTGACATTTTGAAAGTGTTTAGCTTGCAAAGGGCCTTGCTCATGCCTTGATTCTAGGTTTTGCACATGTTACTTAATATGCAAGTAATCACTTTTCAAAGCAAGTCCACAAATTAGACCTCAACTCAAAAATATGGCTAAACCAATGTTCTTAAAATGTTTTCTAGAGTCAAAATGATATATTACATGCCATGGTTTGTATGTGTAGATTGAAAATATCAATTTCCAACTTTGGTTTATTTAACTTATACCCTTATTTTAGGTCATTTTTGCAACTTTGAACTACAAGCATTTACAACATATCATGACCTCCTTACTAGCCTTAAAACATCATTTTGAACAAGTTTGATGTTGAACATTTTCCCATTTGAAGCTTGGAAATGGGAGTTATGGCCTTATGCTTGAAATGACCTGTAATCTCCAAATGACCAAAATGCCCTTGACTTTTCAAAGCCATACCTTGAGTTCTAAAAATCCTATCAAAGACTTCTAGTACTCTCTAGAAATCTAAGAGGATAAGGAACAACATTCATGTTGACCAAGAGTTCATAGGAATCATCCTTCTAGGGCAAAGGTTTAATGCAAGTTGGGTAACTTTCAAGCCCCCAAATTCACATACCTCAGATGACCTATAACTTGTCAAAGTCATAACTTGAGTTCTACAAATCCTATCAAGGACTTCTAGCACTAAAATTAAAGCTAAGATCAAGCTCTATAACATTCATGTTGGGGGAAAGATGGGATGACAATCACATCTTGAGCTAAACTGCCTTGAAGATAGGGGTCAAACTAGGGGATTTTACACTGTCAAGCCTTAGAAACCCTAGCCTGAAACTTCTCAAACTCTTCAATCATGATGAGCTGACCTTGGAATCATCCCTATGACATCTCAATGTATCAATCCATGATCACATGGCTCTTGGATTAGGTCTCAACCTTGCCCAAATCATCAGTTGACTTAGGGTTGACCCAGTCAAACCCTAACTGCACCACTCATGGCTGAGTCTTCTTAATCTTGCATAATGACCTGTCTAGGCCTCATGATGGTTTTCAAGACATCCCATAAGCTTTCTCAAGGCTTCAAGTCCACATTATTGGCTTCAGAATCATCTGAGGAGCTCCCACAACTCTCAAGTTAGGAGGCACACAACCTTGGTTTCAACCAATCTCTCTGGGGATCTTTTGACTTCTCTAACAAGGATATCAACCCTTGAACACTTGAATAAGCTTCTTATCTAGCCTCAAAGTCTTGTATAGCTCTTGATTGGTAATCATACCTCTTGATCTCCTGCACACATGTCAATGAAATGCAAATGATAATGCTAATGTGAATGAAATGAAACATAAGCTAGGTAAAGAAAAGTTGGGCAAATTTTGGGGTGCAACACCACTCAACCTCGAACCTGGGAAAACAATAGGCAAAGTGAAACAGCTTCACTTCAAACCAAAGGGTAAAACTGAACAAGCCAACAGACAATACAGAAAAAGAAAATAAAACCCAACACCAGCTCTGACAACAACACCGGCTCCTACAGTAACAGCTCTGACATCTACAGTTGATTAACAGCAAAAAGGTTGACAATAACAACTTCAATCAAGATCCCCTCTTCACTCTTCAACCATATTCAAGCTTTAGATAAGCTCCTATCTCCAAAATCTCCAAGCTCTGGCAAGCACTGAACCCCAACAAGTAGACAGCTTCAATCAACAGCAAAGCCCGGGTCTGCAACAGATACCCAACTTTGACAGGCACAAGCTTCATCTTCACCAATCTGCAATGAATTTCATCTTCAAGAGGTTCCCATCTTCAATGCGAGCACTCACAGGAGAGAATCAACTAATAGATGAAGTTGAAATGTTAAGAGGCTTAATGATAACCCAAGGAAACCATTAAGATATTAACACAGCAAGTGAAAGGTATCCTCAAGGTTCTACCCAACCAAAGCATGCTCTACATCCCTCTTAAGGAGATATGGAACTTCTTTGGGGGACCTTGTGTCATAGGATAGAATAGAGGCACAAGAAGCTCTCTATGTTTAAAAGGAGAAATCAGTCTAATCTAAAGCTCTCCCTATATCTCCTATCTCCTAAGTCTTCAAAAGCAACCTTCAAGGATGAGGATCTTCATGCTCCAAGCTCCATCCTTTGTCTCCCAATCATCTCCAATGCCTTCATGAGCTCCAACAAGCCAAGCCCAAGCCCAAAACCCAGTTGAAATGACCCAAACCCCCCAAGCAAACCAAAAGCTCAAAAGGGAAACACACAAGCATCACCCAATTTGCAAAAAAATCAAATAAAATGGAAATACTCATCATAAAATCCTAGATTAATTTCTAAGGGAACCTAACTATACACCCTATACCCCACATAAACCCCAAGGTCTAAATCAAACCATAAGTCTCTAAACTATACCCTAAATTACACCTAAGTGTTGTGAAACCCTAATTCTGATACCTCTCCTATCTACCTCTCAAATTAATCTAAATTTTAGTCATAAAAATATGAAAAAATTCCTAAGGGTACATGTACCTCTCATATAATCAATCCAACAAGAATCAAGCAAAAATCATGCATCAATCTCTCATATTAAATTCAGAAAAATAAGGTATCAAACAAATGCAAAATAAAATCAATAAAATGGTAAAATATGCCAAAAAAATAAAATACAAGGAATTAATATTTTTATTTTTTTATTAAATCATAGAAACCCTAAGGAAAATAAGGAAAAAATCCTCACCCTAAAATGTTTATTTTTCAATTAGTTATGAATTTTTTATTAACTATGTTAAAACCATGAAATAATGAGAAAATAAAATGAAAATGGTAAATGGGCGTGACAAATAGCAATCAGAACCAGCTAAATTCACCAATTGGGCCCAAAGGGGGTGCGTATAGGAAGCGCGCGCTAAGCCCAATTCAATTCAGAAAATAAAATGAAAAAAACAAAGGAAAATGGAAAACGTTGGTATGAATAAGAATACTTTCACGTGCATTTTCCATTGGGCCTCCAGAAAGGGGTGTGGTTAGTAACAAGATCATGAAGCCCATCCAAGTACCTTAAGTGAAACGGTGCGTTTCCATCATTCTTAGAATCCTTCACAAATTAAGACGTGCTCGTGGCCGTTGGATGATGCTTTGGTCAAAGGTCTCCTAAGATCTAATGGCGCCAGGTTCATCTTCTCCAAATTTAAAACGTGGGAGGGAAAAAACACAGACGGTGGCCGGCGGTGGAGCCACCGTCGTCCCCAAACCTCAGCTTCCTCAAACCTCACCAAAACCCTACCCTAACTACATCATCCTGCTCGTTTTTTCATAAGGAACTCAACCATACTATCCATTTGTATTGAAACCCTCTCCTTCTCAAAACACGAAGACATGTTCAAAAATGGTTCAAACAAGAATCATCACCAAACTCAAAATTGAATAGCTTAACATCAATTACACCTCACACTGAGTAAAATCCACCATCAAACTAGGTTCAATCCTCAAGAATCATCAAGAACCAAGCTCAAACAGAAATTGGTCACCTATCTAAATTGTCACCAATCAACTCCAAACCAATCCAGAAACGTCCTAGCCATCATCTATAATGAATCTAACCATTTAAAACCTAGCAATTCTACATGAATCAAGCCATAGGATAAGACTTACATACCTGCAAAAATCGAGTGAACAGACTAAGCAATCCTTCAAATTAGGCTTCAAGAATCTCCAGATAGCTTCAATGATGTATGATCAAGCTTCTGTATGCATCAAAATGGAATGAAACTTCTTGAATCACCAAACTCGATTCTGACTTGCAAGATGAAAACTCAAAGTGCTTCTCACGATTCTTCACAGCTCTTGATCACCAATCTATCTGGAATCAATCACCAACACATGATCAAGCTTCTAAGTGCAAGAATTTGGATTGAAACCTCTCCAATTGGTGTAACCGATTTGGATTTGCAAGCTATGAACTCAATGTTCAATCTTTCCAATCTCTCTCAATCTGCACCAACCCATGCTTTGAACTAACTCTAATACTTATATAGAACTTGTATGAAAGCTCTAGAAACTTCTGAATTGATCCAATGAGAAATTCCATATCTCTTGCATTTGAAAATATCATGAGAAACTCATACATGGCAGCTGAGTTTTATGCTTGCTTCAATGCCTCATTCTGATCCAATTTCTCCTTACATGACATATTGAATGTGTTAGGATTCATTAGAGCCTTGGTTATGCCTTGAAGAATGGTTTTGCATATGTGACTTATAATGTAAGTAACCACTTTACAAAGGAAGTCATGGAAATATCCCTCAACTCAAAAATGTGGCAATGTCATTGTTTTCAAAATATGTTTTCCAATCAATTTGGTATGTCATATGGCTAGGTTTGGACCCATAGCTCAAAAATCCCAATTTCATCCTTGGTTCATTTAAAATTCACCCTTATTTTAGGCCACTTTTGCAATTTTGTGATACAAGCCCTTCCAAGCTCTCATGACCTCTTTCCTAGCCCAAAAACACCATTTTAAGCACATCTCATGTTGAACATTTTTTCATTTGAGGATTGGAAGATGGAGATTTTGACCCATGTTGGAAAATGACCTATAATCATCAATACCCAAAATACCCCTGAATTGTCAAGACCATAACTTGAGTTCTACAAACCCTCTTGAGGACTTCTGGTACTCAAATTAAATCTGAGATCAAGATCTACAACTCTTATGTTGGCCAAGAATCCATTTGAAAACTCCTTGATGGGCATAAGTTGTTTGGAAGTCAAGTGACTTTCATAGATAAATTTCAGTGTCCTCTGATGACCCATAACTTGCAAGAACCATAACTTGAGTTCTACAAATCTTCTTGAAGACTTCTAGTACTCAAATTAAAGCTATTTAGAAGCTCTATAAGTTTAATGTTGGCCAAGAATCCATTTGAAACATGAATTTTGACTTATCTGGCTTGGAAGTTAGGCCTAAATTAGGGGATTTTACACTGAAACCCTAATTTGGCAACTCCCCCCACTCTTGATTCTCTTTGATTTATCCTTGGCACAACACCAAATATGTATCAACATATCAATTCATGAATTCCATATCCTCCAATTAAGCACTGATGCTCTTCAATCACTCAGTTGACCTAGGGTTGACCTAGATAAAACCCTAGTTGACTGCATTTCAACTGTGGCCCTTGTACTTGAATCAATGACTTGTCTCATCTTCAATATGACCTTCTAAGCATCCCATGAGCTTTGTACATACTTCCAATTCAAAATTCCATGCTTCAAACCCCATTGATGACCTTCAATACACCTCAAGTTAGGAGAGAAATCCACTTGTTGACATTCAAAACTCCTCAAAGTTTCAGCCCATTTCTGATGACTTGGATAGTCTCTTAGGCTCAAATAACACCCCTAGCTAGGCTTCTTCTCTTGATAGACACCTTGATCCCTTGTTGGAGGCATGCTATGCTATGATATGCAAATGATTGGGCTATGTACATGGTTGACTATGCAAATGATAATGCAATTGAAACATAAACCAGGTGAAATAGATTGAGCAAATTTTAGGGTGCAACAGCTGCCCCTATTCAAACGGCTTGGACCCAACTGGGTGAAGAGCGAATGACCTTCAAACATTCGAGGTACGAGACGGTTGAATACCAAGAACCCGGAAATTTTCCAACCGCAGAGATAAACTGCACAACTGTTTGGGGAACAAAACCCACCAAAATATTCCATCTTGCCATGGACTAATTCTATCAATACAGACAACACCACCTCTCTGCCAATCGTAGCGGTACTTGACTCTAGCGACCCAAGATGTATAGCGTCTCTGTCCATTTACAGTATCTTATCCTTCTATGCAAACGCAACTGATCATAGTTTTTTTTTCACGTGACTCCATCAACCAAATGGGTATGAATAACTCTACTAACATCATACAATCTTTCTGACGCTTTTGCCGGGGAAGTAACTCTGCCAACAAAACACGACTTTGCCCATGATATAGGAAAATAACTCTGCTACCACTACGGGTAAATAACATCGCCATCGCTACAGGTAATACTCTGTCATCACTACCGGAAAATAACACCGCCATCGCTACGGGTAATACTCTGTCATTATTACTACAGGAAAATAACACTGCCATCACTACGGGTAATACTCTGTCATCACTACAGGAAAATAACACCGCCATCACTATGGGTAATACTCTGTCACCACTACAGGAAAATAACACCGCCATCGCTACGGGTAATACTCTGCCACTACTACAGGAAAATAACACCGCCATCACTACGGGTAATACTCTGTCCTCACTACAGGAAAATAACACCGCCATCACTACGGGTAATACTCTCTCACCACTACAGGAAAATAACACCGCCATCGCTACGGGTAATACTCTGATACAGCTTCTCTGTCGATTCTTTGCAGCAGCTGACTCCATCAATCAAATGGGTAACACAATACGAGTCTAGTCTTCCAATTTTTAGCGCCGACACAACAACAAATCTGAAAAGGACTCTATTGGGGATTTCTGAAATCACACTGTCAGACACTTACTGCGACATAAGCAGCAACTTTCAAAAATCGATTCACGAAGTCTTTTGATAACGACATAACAACAATCTTGAAGAAATACTCCGCTGGAGGGGTAAGAGAAACTTAAACAAGCAACTCTGTGGGGAATAATGACAAGACGAACATTATCATCACATGTCTTATGCTAAGACTTATAATATTTGGTAATTGATCTGAGCAAGAGCTTCCTCCACCTGCAAGGGAAACAACACTTGAAAACAAAAGGTTAACCAACCTGGCTTATGTTTCAAAATGCGCATGTTTGAGAATGGCATAATGCCCCCGTGCAGCACGGATATGATACACGTTTTTGGGTAAATGTAACTATGACACTATATGCAAATGCGAATGCAGGCTCAAGCTGCTGGGGAAACTCTGATAAACTTGCTTCACCAACAACGGCTGCTGAGGACAAACACCACCCTGTCGGGGATGAGCAGGTATCACAAAGTTTTCCGGCAAAATAAATGCCGGCAATATTACCAACTCTGCCGAGGAGAGATTAACCTTCGATTTCCACTAGGAGGAAAGAACAACATCTGCTAGGGAGAATAACTCCGCTGGGGGAGAAACGACTCAGCTGAAGAAAAGATAATCCTTCTGGGGCTTACTGTCTGGGCATAGTTTACATACTCAGAACCAACAACTCGACTCTCTGGGGAGTATACTGATTTTGACTTGCTGGGGAAGGTGATCTCTCTTCTGTAAGGGACAACATCATCTCAACTTTTGAGGATGAGGTGCGACCTGCATGGGGATCAGTGTCAAACAACGTCAAGTCTTTCATCAAGAACCTCTGGCTGGGGCCACAATTTTCTGATCCTCCGCTTCGAGGGTGAGAACCCTGCAAAACACAAACGAGACAAAACAACCTACACAACCAAATCTATTCAGGTTAGTTCCCATGACATTCCTTCAGCCAATTCGAAGTTTTATCAATTGTCAGCAAGGGCCAGCAAAGTTATGCAAATGCGAGTTTATCAAAACATCGGCGTTTTTCACATACAAAACAGTAAAGAACAAGCATCAAATACTGAATAACATGTTTTATTGATTGAGCCTGTAAATAGGCGAAGCTTTGTACACTGGATGCAACTCCTAAAAAGAGGAAGTTACGCACAAACAATATACAAACATGCACAAGAGGCGTTAATACAAATACAAATCAAATTTGTACACATGTCGGCAACGTGGTGCAGACAAACATCACGAACTGATCCTTCTATGACTCGCCTGACTCTGGCGGTTTCCCGGTATTCAACTTTCGGAAGAGATCATGTCGGATAAACGAACCCCAGGCACTCCCAAACCACTAAGCAATGCAGTATCAAATTCGGACTGCAGTCTTTTGCTTTTTCAATCCCTACCTTTTGTGTGAACCGCCCTTTGCGGGTTTTCAATTCACCGGGATACCCTTTTTTGCCGAAGTCGCCCAAGTTTTCGACTTCGCAGGTGTACATCTTTTCGATTTTATCCCTAACTTTTGCCCGAACCTTTTGTTTATTTTTTTTTATGGTTCGCCGGGATGCCCTATTTTTGCCTGGATTCTCTTTTTTCTGTCCAGCGGGTCACTTTCAAGCAAAGTATTTTTTTACTGCGTCCGAATTCACAGGCGACGTAAAGTCTTCACCGTCCATGGTGGACAACAACAAAGATCCTCCTGAGAAGACTTTTCTGACAACGTATGGACCTTCATAGTTCGGCGTCCATTTGCTCCTGTGATCTGTTTGTGGCGGGAGAATCCTTTTCAGCACAAGGTCACCCGTCTGAAAGCTTCGTGGACATATCTTCTTATTGTACGCTTTCTTCATCCGGCTCTGATACAACCGACCGTATGCTAGAGAAGCTAGCCTCTTCTCATCCATTAAACTCAGCTGATTCAACCTGTCTTTTACCCATTCTGTCTCATCAAGTTGGACATCTCGTAACACTCTCAAGGAAGGAATCTCAACTTCCAACGGTAATACTGCTTCCATTCTGTATACTAGCGAGAAAGGGGTTGCCCCGGTTGATGTGCATACCGTCGTACGATAACCGTGCAAAGCGAAAGGTAACATCTCGTGCCAGTCCTTATACATCACAGCCATCTTCTGAACAATCTTCTTTATGTTCTTGTTGGCCACTTCAACAGCGCCGTTCATCTTGGGTCGGTACGGAGAAGAATTGTGATGCTCAATCTTAAAATTCTGACACAGCTCTTTCATCATCTTGTTATTCAAATTCGAACCGTTGTCGGTGATAATTCTCTCAGGGATTCCATATCTGCAGATAATATCTCTTTTAATAAATCTGGCTACCACTTGTTTGGTGACATTGGCATATGACGCTGCTTCCACCCATTTGGTGAAATAATCGATTGCCACCAAGATGAACCGGTGTCTGTTTGATGTCGTAGGCTCAATTTTACCAATCATATCGATTCCCCACATCGAGAATGGCCACGGTGATGACATCACATTCAGAGGACTCGGAGGCATATGGACTTTATCCGCATAAATCTGGCATTTATGACACCTCTTTGCAAACTTAAAACAGTCTGTTTCCATAGTTAGCCAGTAATAACCTGCCCGCAGCAGTTTTCTTGTCATAGCATGCCCACCAGCATGTGTACCAAATGTACCCTCATGTATCTCTTCCATGAGCAACTTCGCCTCTTTCTCATCTACACATCGTAGCAACACCAAGTCGTGGTTTCTCTTGTATAAGACACCGTCCGGGTTCAAATAGAAATTACCAGCCAATCTCCTAAGAGTCTTCTAATCGCGACTGGATGCCCCAGCCGGATACTCCTTATTCTTCAGGAAATTCTGGATGTCATAGTACCAGGGTTTATCATCAGATGCTTCGTCAATAGCAAATATGAATACAGGCCTATCAAGCCGAGAGATAACAATCCGGGGAGCCTCGTTCCAGAAGTTAACTTTATACATGGAATACAAAGTCGCCAGGGCGTCAGCCATTTGATTTTCTGCTCGCAGCACGTGATGCAATTCCACCTTGTCAAAGAAAGGCAATAATCTCCTTGCATAATTCATATATGGTATCAAATTGGGTTGCCGTGTCTCCCATTCTCCTTTTATCTGATTCACCACTAGAGCTGAGTCTCCGTATACATCCAGATTCTTAATTCGCAAATCAATGGCTTCTTCAAGCCCCATGATGCAAGCCTCATATTCAGCTTCATTATTGGTAACCGGAAAGGTCAATTGAGCAGTAAATGGGATGTGCGACCCATGGGGAGTGGTAATGATTGCCCCTATTCCGCTACCATAGGAATTCACAGCTCCATCAAATATTAACTGCCACTTGGAACCCAATTCTGGTCCTTCATCCGGCAACGGTTCTTCGCAGTCTTTCATCTTTAAGTACATGATATCCTCGTCAGGAAAATCAAACCTCATCGATTGGTAGTCCTCAATAGGCTGCTCAGCAAGATACTCCGACAACACACTACCTTTAATAGCCTTCTGAGAAACATATTGGATGTCGTATTCGGTTAACACCATCTGCCATCGGGCAATTCTCCCGGAGAGTGCTTGCTTTTCAAACACGTATTTGATTGGATCCATCTTTGAAATGAGCATGGTTGTATGATTCAGCATGTATTGCCTCAAATGCTTGGCGGCCCAGGCTAACGCACAACACGTTTTTTCAAGCATTGAGTATCTCGACTCACAATCAGTAAACTTCTTACTCAGATAGTATATTGCATGCTCTTTATGCCCTGTCTCGTCGTGTTGACCGAGAACACAACCCATACTCCCCTCAAGAACCGTCAAATACATAATCAAGGGTCTCCCTGCCACTGGAGGTATCAAAATAGGAGGTTCCTGCAAGTATTCTTTTATTCTGTCAAACGCATTCTGACAATTTTCATTCTAGGTCACAACCTGATCCTTCTTTAACAACTTGAATAACGGCTCGCACGTAGCCGTTAGGTGAGAGATGAACCGAGCAATGTAGTTCAACCTCCCTAAAAACCCGCGCACTTGTTTTTCTATTTTGGGCGTTGGCATCTCTTGTATTGCTTTTATCTTTGCAGGATCAACCTCGATTCCTTTTTCACTCACAATGAACCCCAGAAGTTTACCCGATCTCACCCCGAAGGTGCACTTGTTAGGGTTCAGTCTCAACCTGAACTTCCTAAGCCTCTTGAATAGTTTCAGCAGATTCACCAAATGTTCTTCCTCCGTCTGGGATTTGGCAATAATATCATCCACATAAACCTCGAACTCTTTATGCATCATGTCATGAAAGAGAGTCGTCATAGCCCGTTGATATGTTGCCCCAGCATTCTTTAATCCGAAGGGCATCACTTTGTAACAAAATGTTCCCCAGGGAGTAATGAAGGTAGTCTTCTCCATGTCTTCTGGTGCCATTTTAATCTGATTATAGCCCGAGAAACCATCCATGAAGGAGAATACGGAGAACTGAGCAGTATTGTCTACCAACACATCAATGTGAGGAAGCGGAAAATCGTCTTTCGGCTCGCCTTGTTCAAGTCACGGTAGTCTATGCACATTCTCACTTTACCGTCTTTCTTTGGCACTGGCACAATATTGGCGACCCATAATGGATACTTTGTAACGGCTAGGAAACCAGCATCCCACTGTTTTTGCACTTCCTCTTTGATCTTTACAGCCATGTCCGACCTGGTTCTTCGGAGTTTCTGCTTAACAGGCGGGCATTCTTCTTTTAATGGCAGACGATGAACAACCATATCCGTATCCATCCCAGGCATATCCTCATACGACCAAGCGAATATATCATTGTACTCCTTGAGCATGTCAATCAACCTTCGCTTGACGTCGCTTTGCAGTGCGGCCCCTATACGGATGTTTCTCTCAACCTCTTCCGACCCCAAATTGATAATCTCAATGACTTCCTCGTGAGGCAGAATGATTCTTTCTTCTTGTTTCAACAACCAGGTCAACTCTTCTGGCACTTCGCCATCTTCGACAATCTCTTCCTCAACATGAAGTACCGAGTGCTCGAAGTCGAAGTGAGTCATAGGCGGTTCATAGATGTCATCTGAAATAGGAATCCTGCAAAGGAGATGGTTAAATGCTTCAAAACACAGACAAAGCAAATAACCACATTGCCATTTTATTGTTAAAAACAAAAATAGGAAAAACAGGGATCACAATATTTGTATATGAAAAGAACGCCTTTATTTCATGATTAAACAATGTAATGTACATAACCAAATGGCCCTAAGCAAAATCACTATGCCCCGGGTAGGACATAGGATGATTCAACAATTAAGAAAACAAATCATTACTGTTTAGTTGTCACAGGAACAGTTTCCCGGATAGACCAATTGCAGAGACTTTGCCCTGGCACGCTTGGCTTGATCCACGCGTCCATATCGCAATCGCTATCTCCTTCTTCAGAATCGGAAACAGCATTGATGGTCTCATAGCATACTCCCTTCTGTGTAATTGTTATCGGCCCTCTGAACTTGGGTGCCCCTGAAGAGGACGTTGATGACGAATGATGGTATCCAAGTCCGAATCTGTCCATTTTCACGGGAATCTCCAACACCTGACCCCAGCCCCTGGTCTCGCCTGTCTGCACTAGAGCTTGAGCTTCCTTATAAGATGACACAGCCACATCTGATGCTTTACTGGGTACTGGAGCTTTGTCTTTAATTTTCATCCCTTCAAATGCTTGACAAGGTGTCTCATGTATTTCGCCGTCGACCTCAACATATCTGAATGAAGACAGATGGCTAACCAGAATATCTTCTTCTCCACAAACAGTGACGACACTATCCCCCACCATATACTTCAACTTTTGGTGCAACGTGGATGTGACTGCCCCTGCAGCATGAATCCATGGGCGCCCAAGAAGGCAACTATACGCTGGCTGGATGTCCATTATGTAGAATTCAGTTTCAAATATTTCAGGCCCTACCTGCAACGGTAATGTTATGGATCCGAAAACCGACCTCCGCGTTCCGTCAAATGCTCTCACCACTAAGTCACTGGGAGTGCAGATAATCCCTTTGATATCCAATTTCATCATTGCTTTCTTCGGCAGCACATTCAGGGAAGACCCGGTATCCACTAAAACATGGGACATGACCGTGCCCCGACATTCTACTGATACATGCAGCGCCATGTTGTGCTCCCTCCCTCTCGGAGTCAAATCAAAATCTGTAAAGCCCAAACTGTGCCCTGCATTAACATGCGCCATCACCCCTTCTAACTGATTAACTGAAACGTCTTGAGGAACGAATGACGTGTCTAGGATCTTCAGCAAAGCATTCCGATGGGCCTCGGAACATAATAGCAGCGACAAGATCGAGATCTTTGATGGCGTTTGCTGGAGGTGCTCCACAATTTTGTAATCACTTTTACGAATGAGCCTCATAAACTCCTCTACGTCCTTAACCGACGTTTCCTTTTCCTTTATCTGCGAGGGGCCACCCTCAGTCAGCTTGGCTTTACCCTTAGCCAATCTTTCTGCCTCTACCTCAGGTGATATGAAGATTCTCCCACTTCTGGTCATACCTCCTGTTCCAACAACATTATCTACAACCCCAGCTGGTTGTTTATTTACTTCAATTTTCTCACCATCACAATATACCTCCAACCCGTAAGTTCATGGCACTGCTTTGGTACTTTCAAAAGGGACTGGCCCTGCTTTGGTGATGATAATCGTTGGTCGTCTGGCGGGCGCCGTTATTGTTATCGTTTTCCTTGGAATCGTCACCATTGCAACATCGTTTTGCTTTTCACATAACGCCTCTACAGGCTTCTTAACTGCAGTTCGATCAAATTGCAACGTGCCTTCATTTATCATAGCCTGAATGCCCTGCTTCAAATCATTACAACCCCCTGGATGGGTCCAGCACTCTAAACAGTATTCATCATAACCCGGGAATACACCCCCCTTTAACAACCTGCTCTTAACCTCATTCAACGGTGTCTTCAGCTCATCGACATTCATTACCAAATTCACATTTTCTTCGATCAAGATGGCATTTGCCCCGTGATTGGGCATGGGCTGTTGTACTATATTTGGACCCGCCTGCCCAAAGTTGATAGCTTTGTTGTCCAACAAGTCTTGGACTTTATGTTTAAACGCATGACAGCCTTCAATATCATGTCCGGGCGCCCCGGAGTGAAACTCACAGTGTTTACCCGCATCAAAGCCAAATGGAGGAGTGCCCGTTAATGGTGCCATGGTCCTTTTCTCGACCAAATTCAACCCTAGCAGTGTTTGAAGCAGTTCGGCGTATGTTGAAGGAGGCGTTTCAAATACTCTCCTTGGCTTGCCCTCTAGGATTCTGCGTTGGGCGGGGTGTTGCCTTTGTTGTTGCTGTTGTTGTTGTTGTTGTTGTTGTTGTGGAAAAGGGATGGTAACGCTAGCTATCTGTTGAGACTGAGCATACTGATTTCTCCCTCTGTCCCGGCCTCTGCCACCAAACACGGCACTAGTATCACCCTGTCGTCTACCACCGAATGCTTTTCTTGTACCTCCTGCGGGGGTAGACTCACCTGCGTGGAATCTTCAAACTTTAATCCCGTCTTCGATCATCTCACCCATAAGAATCAAATCTGAAAAACTGCTCAACGAAACATTAAACAATTTTTCGTAATATATCCCCGTAAATGTCCCAATGAACATGCTATTAATTTCTCTTTCAGCTAACGGAGGATGTACTCTTGCTGCCATATCGCGCCATCTCTGCACATACTCTTTAAAGCTTTCCCCGCTCTTCTGCGACAAACCTTGCAATTGAACTCGATTCGGTGCCAGATCACTATTATATTTATAATGCATGACGAAAGCATCCGCCAATTTCTTCCAGGTTTTGATTTGAGCGGGCTCCAACCCCATATACCATTTGAGTGACAGTCTGGACAAACTATCTTGAAAGAAATGCATAAGCATCCTTTCGTCATCTGAATATGCGGACATCCTTCTGTAATAAGAGCGGACATGCACCTTAGGGCAAATGTCCCCCTTATATTTGTCGAAAGTGGGAGATTTGAATTTCAGCGGTACCCTCAGCCCAGGCACCAAGCCCATAGTAGTTATGTCTAATCCGGTAGAATTTTGTTTAGCCATACCCTTCACTTGTTCTTCAAGCATTTTGATCCTCTAAGTATTGTCAACGGGTCCCTCAAATCCCATGCCTCTTCCAGAAAAGGCGTCCTCTTGACAGTCTTCGCCCCAGTTCATATTTTCATTTCCGTACCCGTCATAACCAGTGTTACGACCAAACCCTGGCTAATTAATCACAGGACCCCGTCCTCTATTACCATAACCTTGATTGACCCCAACATGTCTGAAATCAGTGTTGACAGGAATCAATCCAGCACCATTTCCATTGCCAAATCCACCATGACCCTGGTTAGCGTTACCAAAACCGTCGTAGCCGAAACCCTGAGTGTTGAAGCCGAACTTTCCACCCTGATTGCCATACTCAAACCCCTGGTCATTATAGTCGAACCCATTGTTACCAAAGCCATTACCAATGTTGTTGTTACCACCGCCCAGATTGGCATCTCCAAATCCAACATTGTTAACAACAGTCTCATTTCCATTCCATGTGTTACCATTGCCAGCGCCAGCGTCATTGTTTACAACCACAACAGGTGGGGTCACTACCGGTGGAACCACGGGCGTAGGGGGCCCATCCTCATGAAGAGTTTCGACGTGCACAGAGTTGTGGTCATTGCTGCCATTCCCATTAGTCTGTGTCAGCAGCGGCTGTACCAAAGTCTGGAGGTTCTCCTGGCCCTTAACAATGTTCTCCATTGCTTGCATGAACAGGGTCAGCTTCTCGCGGATCTCCTGTATCTCGCTTTGCATCTGGTCCATAATTCTCTTGCAGTTGGTACGAGTAGAGTATCGATGTGGGCGCTGACCGTCAATCCTGGAAGACCTGCAGGTGCATGAAATAAGATACAGATTCCACGATTAACTGGCAATGCAATATGAATGTGTATGCAAATGCAATGTGTAAATATGCTACAGGTTGTATCCCCCCCCCCCCCCCCCGATTCTAGTTTCGGAGAGAAGGCCATCACGACAATGGATTCCCCATCAAGCAAGCAAGGAATCAGAAAACTCTCATATATAAACAAATGCCAAGAGGCTGAGTACAAGAGTACAACTGAATACAACTGAAGAGACCTCGGCCAACAAGCCTGGCGATGGCCAAAATACAAGTACAAATAACAAAGGCAAGGCAAAGATAAATCAGGCCAAATGGCGTGCTCTGACGTTTTCTAATATCCTCAACGTCTCCGAATGCCCTAGTCGGGAGATCAGCTCTTGTATCAGTAAGACATGTCGCTCGGTAGTGGATCTCAGCTTTTCGGCGTCGTTCTGGCAGGTTCCTTTGCTAGAGTACTCGTCGAGTCTGCTTCTCTTGGAGCCGGCCTTCACTTCACAACTTCTCAGCTTTTCATCAAGGCTACTTACTTTAAGCTCCACAGCGCTCCTAAGTGATGTCTCTTCAGCAATCTTTGCGTCCTGGGCTCTAACCCGCGCCTCCAGCGTGGCAATCTGCAGCTTTAGTTCATCTTCACGCTCCTTCCGCTTGGTAAGCGTGGCATTCCATAATGTTTCCCATTTGCTGAGGCGAGAATAAGCTTTGTTCAAAAGTTCCTTTTTGGAAGCAAGCACCTTGCTAACACTATTCAAGGCTATTCCCACTTTTTCTTTCTTGTTGGTCTCCTTTGTCAACTCTGAACCCAACTTATTAATCAATTCAGTTTGTTTCTTCACAATGAAGGTAGCTTCATTCTTCTCATGACGCAACTGGAAGATCTCCTTCTCTAATTCATCATTGGCTTTCTTCAATTCTTCGTTTTCAGCCAACAATTTATTATATTTTTCAATCTCTATCGAAGTAGGAGCCTCAATCACTGAAAGATACAGAGGTTCCACAGCAGGATATGGCATCAAGGAAACATTAGCTCTCTCGCGGATCCAAGCCAAATAAGGACCATAAGCTTTGTTGTTGCTCTTACCAAGCAACGCTTTCCCCCTCCTATGGATGTTAGCCCATGCATGTCTCAATCTGACTAAAACAACCCCGTCTAATAAGCCCGTGAGATACAGAGATTCCTATATCTCCTTCTCAATAGGAGCGTCCCTCAAAGCATAACCAAATTGTCTTACCAGCAGAGAAGGGTTATAGTTAATACAGCATTTCCGTCCAATCAAGCGGACATTCGGAAAGCCACTGCAACTATATATAATATCAGTGCCAAGCATGCTCCAATCAAACCAAATGATGTTCTCGGCAGACAGCCTTATCAACCGGGAAGACCAACCCAAAGTATCAACAACATCAACAAAAGGCCCTGTCTTCGGAAGATGCCCCTGGAACCACCTGTACAAAAAAGGAAGACAACAGGAAACATTCTTGCCACGACGTTTCTCATTCTTGTAATGAATGGAATGATAAACATCGCCCAAGAGAGTAGGAACTAGATTCCTCGAGGCGAGAATCAAGAAGGCATCTGAGTCGACAAAATCTGGCACATTAGGAAACAAGACAATCCCATAGATGCAGACAGCTAGAATGGCACTGAAGGCAACCCAACATCCATTCTTCGTGCACTGTGTAGCCTTCTCAACCAGGACAGACAAGTGAAAACCATAAGCTTCGTTCAGCTTAACCAACCCTCCTTGAAACTCAGAAGCGTCTAAACTGACAATCTCAGCAAGTGTAGCCAACTCAGGCTCAGTGTCAATATGTACGAAGGGCATCTGATCTAGCACGGGAACTCCCAACATAGCAGAATACTCCTCCAAAGTGGGTGCCAGAATATAGTCGGGAAATAAGAAACATCTCAGTTGCGGCTCATAAAACTGCATCAAAGTATACACCTCAATCGTCTCAAATGCGGAAGGGCTGTACAACAAACTAAGCAATCTCCCATAGGATACCCTGAACTCAGACCTCACTCTCTCATCTGCTAGAGCAACCAATCCCAGCAAGGAACTGATATCAGGTGAATGCAACCGATAAGCAATTGTCCTCTTCGTGGACTCCATGTCTGGCCAGGAAATACACTATAATCGGAGGGGAATGAACACGCCTGCAACATAAATACACGTTAATGATATGCAAAATGAGTATGCAACCATGCAATATGCAAACATGCAACAGGGATCAAATGATCTGTTGCTGAGGAGATCCCTCCATAATATCTGTCTCAACAGACCCATGAAACTGCTCAAACCTGGTCTCGACGGACCCCAAATCAAAACTCTGATGAAGAACCCCAAATCTCAGACCACTGAATCACTGTCGAGAAAACCGGTATTCTAGAGGTCTGGTTTCCTGCGTACCCCAACCCCTCTCACAGGTAGGTGTCATATCAACTGACACAAGGTACGGCATCCTATGCGGTCGTCAGTGTCACAGACTTTCAAGACTAATGATACGATACCCAGAAGGTGTGGCATCATCATATCCTGAAGAGGCCCTCCTCAGCCAACTTCCAATTGATCGGTCCCCAGAGTCGACAATCCTCGGGTCAGACAACTTGTCGAGCCCTAAGGGCCAGGCAAGAAGCATCAAAGAGAATCTCGTCCGAGCGCAGATTTCGCGGCTAGCTGGTGCGAGCTAAGCAAGCAGGCTAACCACTACTCTCTACTTCTAAGTCTAGGTGTAACCTCAAGCCCAGGTCCGACTTATCTCTCAACAGATCACCCCTTCCCCACAACAGCAATAACAATATAAAGCTGACAATAAAATGCGGAAAGTAGAGACAGAAAAGTAAATCTACACAACACCCATGACGGGAAAACAAGCGCTAGGATTGACTCACATAGGGGATATTAGTATCCCCAGCAGAGTCGCCAGTTGTCGCTACTGCGAAAATCGGCGCCGGTTGAACAGAAGAGTCGCCACCGTGCGTTATTTATCCCACAAGAGGGAAAGGAAACGCTCAGAGTAAACCTAACACAAAAAGGGAAAGAAATGGTCATCGCAACCAAATCCTGGATTCGGGAGTCGGTTACGCAAGGGGAAGGTATTAGCACCCCTCACGTCCGTCGTACTCGACGGGATCCACGCTTGTTTTCTATCTAAGGGTGTGTTATTCTATCTACTCTACAGGTCTGGGTTAAAAAGAAAAGAAAATGACTCGGAAAAGTATCGCACTTTATGCCTACGTATTCCCGTCTGGAACGAGAAATCAGAGTCAACGTAGTTCGCCTACCTACGGGAAAGGAGGGGAAGGTTGCTCGCTAGGATACGGCATCCTATGCCTACGTACTTTCATACAGCATGAAAGATCAGAGCAAACGTAGTTCGGGCTACGGAAGACACGGGTTTGTCTGACTGTTTTTTAGATCATTCTAAAAAGGTTTTCTTCTTATTAGGAGTCCAAGCGGACAAAAATGACACTTTGATGTTTGTTTTCAGTCTTTTACGCAAAAATTGTCTTTTATGATGTTTGCAATCTCTAACGCACTAGAGACTATGATTTGAGAGTGACTACATCGTATGTCACCCTAGGGGTAACACACTAAGCAATCGGATCACTGAAGAGTGACCCTCCAGCAATCTTCTCTCAAATAGCTTAAGGCTCGTAGCGTACGACATCGATTATCCTTATTGTTGTGTTTTGAATTGTTTTGAGATAGAAGAGAAAGAACTTTAAAAACCTAGGGTTTGAAAAGGGAATCAAAACTACCCTAATGTTGTCATGCATGGGTTAACACCTAATGTCTGTCATATTTCTCTCTTGCACAGAGGGAAACAGAGATCCTAGGGGATAAACGGAAAAGAAACAGATATACAGTAAACAGTAAAATGCATGAGATGCAGCAATACAAGCGAGGCAAGGGAGTCCCACTCAACCTCGAACCTGGGAAAACAATAGGCAAAGTGAAACAGCTTCACTTCAAACCAAAGGGGAAAACTGAACAAGCCAACAGACAATACAGAAAAAGAAAATAAAACCCAACACCAGCTCTGACAGCAACACCAGCTCCTACAATAACAGCTCTGACAGCTACAATTGATTAACAGCAAAAAGGTTGACAGTAACAACTTCAAGCAAGATCCCCTCTTCACTCTTCAACCATCTTCAAGCTTTAGATAAGCTCCTATCTCCAAAATCTCCAAGCTCTGGCAAGCACTGAACCCCAACAAGTAGACAGCTTCAATCAGCAGCAAAGCCCGGGTCTGCAACAGATACCCAGCTTTGACAGGCACAAGCTTCATCTTCACCAATCTGCAATGAATTTCATCTTCAAGAGGTTCCCATCTTCAATGCAAGCACTCACAGGAGAGAATCAACTAATAGATGAAGTTGAAATGTTAAGAGGCTTAATGATAACCCAAGGAAACCATTAAGATATTAACACAACAAGTGAAAGGTATCCTCAAGGTTCTACCCAACCAAAGCATGCTCTACATCCCTCCTAAGGAGAGATGGAACTTCTTTGGGGGACCTTGTGTCATAGGATAGAATAGAGGCACAAGAAGCTCTCTATGTTTAAAAGGAGAAATCAGTCTAATCTAAAGCTCTCCCTATATCTCCTATCTCCTAAGTCTTCAAAAGCAACCTTCAAGGATGAGGATCTTCATGCTCCAAGCTCCATCCTTTGTCTCCCAATAATCTCCAATGCCTTCATGAGCTCCAACAAGCCAAGCCCAAGCCCAACACCCAGTTGAAATGACCCAAACCCCCCAAGCAAACCAAAAGCTCAAAAGGGAAACACACAAACATCACCCAATTTGCAAAAAAATCAAATAAAATGGAAATACTCATCATAAAATCCTAGATTAATTTCTAAGGGAACCTAACTATACACCCTGTACCCCACATAAACCCCAAGGTCTAAATCAAACCATAAGTCTCCAAACTATACCCTAAACTACACCTAAGTGTTGTGAAACCCTAATTCTGATACCTCTCCTATCTACCTCTCAAATTAATCTAAATTTTAGTCACAAAAATATGAAAAAATTCCTAAGGGTACATGTACCTCTCATCTAATCAATCCAACAAGAATCAAGCAAAAATCATGCATCAATCTCTCTTACTAAATTCAGAAAAATAAGGTATCAAACAAATGCAAAATAAAATCAATAAAATGGTAAAATATGCCAAAAAATTAAAATGCAAGGAATTAATATTTTTATTATTTTATTAAATCCTAGAAACCCTAAGGAAAATAAGGAAAAAATCCTCACCCTAAAATGTTTATTTTTCAATTAGTTATGAATTTTTTATTAACTATGTTAAAACCATGAAATAATGAGAAAATAAAATGAAAATGGTAAATGGGCGTGACAAATAGCAATTAGAACCAGCTCAATTCACCAATTGGGACCAGAGGGGGTGCGTATAGGAAGCGCACTCTAGGCCCAATTCAATTCAGAAAATAAAATGAAAAAAACAAAGGAAAATGGAAAACGTTGGTATGAATAGCAATACTTTCACGTGCATTTTCCATTGGGCCTCCAGAAAGGGGTGTGGTTAGTAACAAGATCATGAAGCCCATCCAAGTACCTTAAGTGAAACGGTGCGTTTCCATCATTCTCATAATCCTTCACAAATTAAGACGCGCTCGTGGCCGTTGGATGATGCTTTGGTCAAAGGTCTCCTAAGATCTAATGGCGCCAGGTTCATCTTCTCCAAGTTTAAAACGTGGGAGGGAAAAAACATAGACGGTGGCCGGTAGTGGAGCCACCGTCGTCCCCAAACCTCAGCTTTCTTAAACCTCACCAAAACCCTACCCTAACTACATCATCCTGCTCGTTTTTTCATAAGTAACTCAACCATACTATTCATTTGTATTGAAACCCTCTCCTTCTCAAAACACGAAGACATGTTCAGAAATGGTTCAAACAAGAATCATCACCAAACTCAAAATTGAATAGCTTAACATCAACTACACCTCACACTGAGTAAAATCCACCATCAAACTAGGTTCAATCCTCAAGAATCATCAAGAACCAAGCTCAAACAGAAATTGGTCACCTATCTAAATTGTCACCAATTAACTCCAAACCAATCCAGAAACGTCCTAACCATCATCTATAATGAATCTAACCATTTAAAACCTAGCAATTCTACATGAATCAAGCCATAGGATAAGACTTACATACCTTCAAAAATCGAGTGAACAGACTAAGCAATCCTTCAAATTAGGCTTCAAGAATCTCCAGATAGCTTCAATGATGTATGATCAAGCTTCTGTATGCATCAAAATGGAATGAAACTTCTTGAATCACCAAACTCGATTTTGACTTGCAAGATGAAAACTCAAAGTGCTATCTCATGATTCTTCACAGTTCTTGATCACCAATCTATCTGGAATCAATCACCAACACATGATCAAGCTTCTGAGTGCAAGAATTTGGATTGAAACCTCTCCAATTGGTGTAACCGATTTGGATTTGCAAGCTATGAACTCAATGTTCAATCTCTCCAATCTCTCTCAATCTGCACCAACCCATGCTTTGAACTAACTCTAATGCTTATATAGAACTTGTATGAAAGCTCTAGAAACTTCTGGATTGATCCAATGAGAAATTCCATATCTCTTGCATTTGAAAATATCATGAGAAACTCATACATGACAGCTGAGTTTTAAGCTTGCTTCAATGCCTCATTCTGATCCAATTTCTCCTTACATGACATATTGAATGTGTTAGGATTCATTAGAGCCTTGGTTATGCCTTGAAGAATGGTTTTGCATATGTGACTTATAATGTAAGTAACCACTTTACAAAGGAAGTCATGGAAATATCCCTCAACTCAAAAATGTGGCAATTTCATTGTTTTCAAAATATGTTTTCCAATCAATTTGGTATGTCATATGGCTAGGTTTGGACCCATAGCTCAAAAATCCCAATTTTCATCCTTGGTTCATTTAAAATTCACCCTTATTTTAGGCCATTTTTGCAATTTTGTGATACAAGCCCTTCCAAGCTCTCATGACCTCTTTCCTAGCCCAAAAACACCATTTTAAGCACATCTCATGTTGAACATTTTTTCATTTGAGGAGTGGAAGATGGAGATTTTGACCCATGTTGGAAAATGACCTATAATCATCAATACCCAAAATACCCCTGGATTGCCAAGACCATAACTTGAGTTCTACAAACCCTCTTGAGGACTTCTAGTACTCAAATTAAATCTGAGATCAATATCTACAACTCTTATGTTGTCCAAGAATCCATTTGAAAAATCATTGATGGGAAAAAGTTGTTTGGAAGTCAAGTGACTTTCACAGATAAATTTTAGTGTCCTCTGATGACCCATAACTTGCAAGAACCATAACTTGAGTTCTACAAATCTTCTTGAAGACTTCTAGTACTCAAATTAAAGCTATTGAGAAGCTATACAAGTTTCATGTTGGCCAAGAATCCATTTGAAACTTGCATTTTGACTTATCTGGCTTGGAAGTTAGGCCTAAATTAGGGGATTTTACACTGAAACCCTAATTTGGCAACTCCCCCCACTCTTGATTCTCTTTGATTTATCCTTGGCACAACACCACATATGTATCAACATATCAATACATGAATCCCACATCCTCCAATTAAGCCCTGATGCTCTTCAATCACTCAGTTGACCTAGGGTTGACCTAGGGTTGACCCAGATAAAACCCTAGTTGACTGCATTTCAACTGTGGCCCTTGTACTTGAATCAATGACTTGTTTCATCTTCAATATGACCTTCTAAGCATCCCATGAGATTTGTACATACTTCCAATTCACAATTCCATGCTTCAAACCCCATTGATGACCTTCGATACACCTCAAGTTAGGAGAGAAATCCACTTGTTGACATTCAAAACTCCTCAAAGTTTCAGCCCATTTCTGATGACTTGGATAGTCTCTTAGGCTCAAATAACACCCCTAGCTAGGCTTCTTCTCTTGATAGACACCTTGATCCCTTGGTTGAGGCATTCTATGCTATGATATGCAAATCATTGGGCTATGTACATGGTTGACTATGCAAATGATAATGCAATTGAAACATAAACCAGGTGAAATAGATTGAGCAAATTTTAGGGTGCAACAGTGCACACTGGGGTAGAATAGCTAACGATGTCGTTCCTAGTGTGAGACTCATTGGGGTATAATGACTTGATGTCGTTCCTAATGAGGTATGAATGTGAAACTCACTGGGGTAGAATGATTTGATATCGTTCCTAGTGGAGTAGTTACTGGGGTAGAATGACTATGTGTCGTTCCTAGTAACGTAAACATCGGGGTAGAATAACCGAGAGGTTGTTCCTGGTGGGGTACGAACGATGTACCATAGTCTCGAATAGAGAATTATGAGAGTGACGAGTTGTATAAACCACATGGTGTGGAAGTGATTCGTGATAGGAGAGAACAGTTGTGTATGAATGATTGAGTTGAGAATTATGGATGTGTACATGATGAAACATGTTTGGCGATTATCCATTATTGGTTTATGCATATATTTTGATGCATATGATGATTGTGATGAGGAGTGGTGAGAATGTGAAATATATGTATTATTATGTTTACGAATATATATATATATATATATATATATATATATATATATATATATATATATATATATATATATATATATATATATATATATGATTATATTCATTGATTATTATGGTAATATTTCTCACCCCTCTGCTGTTTTATAATGCTCTATGAGGCATTGCAGATTAGGATGGCTAGAGATCCTTTTTGTGAAGTATAGCTTCATTCTTTTGGTCGGTTCGCTCTGATATGTAGCACCAAGTAGTTAGGCTTGTATAGCATTCTTTTGGGATACATTGTGTATATGTATCTGTTAGCAGATGTTTTGTAACATGATGATATTGTGAATCAAACTTGGTGATATGTAAATTATATGATTACATGTTTAAATGATTCAATGTTTAGATTTTCCGTTTTTAATTCTAAATATTGAAATGTGGGTGTAAGGACGAAGTTCCTCTATTAATAGCTACCCCACTGTTGCATGTCTTTTATAGAGCAGGCGTTGTATGTTTTGGTGTATGATGTGGCATGTCTCTTTTATACCATGTTTTAAACGTTACTCTGATGAAATTTTGAATACGTGCTTAGTTGTTTTATTGTTTATTTGGGGGTATATAAGGGGGTGTTACATTAGTGGTATTAGAGCAGATCGGTCATGTTGACCAAGTTGTTTATGTGTGTTCATTCCCTTATGCATTTGGTAGGTGTGTGTAGCACTATCAATATGGTTGTTTTAACGAGGATTTGTTGTGGAAATCAAGAACAATGGTTGCAGGGAGGAATGACGAAGTGATTGTTGAGGCTTTGGCGATGTTGGCTGGAGTGATTAGACAGAATCCTCAAGCCAATGTGAATGCTGGAAACAACGCCGAAGATGAGTTTCGTGCTTTGGGGAGGTTCCAAAGGAACAATCCACCAATTTTCAAGGGAAGCCATGAACCTGATAAAGCACAAGTTTGGCTGAAAGCAATTGAGAAGATCTTTCAGGTTATGAATTGTTCAGATGCACAGAAGGTGCAGTTTGGCACTCATATGCTCGAAGAGGAAGCTGAGGATTGGTGGGGTAATACTCGCCAAAGGTTGGAAGAGGATGAGATTGCGGTTACTTGGGAAATCTTTAGAGAGACATTTCTGGAGAAGTATTTTCCGGAAGATGTGCGTGGTAAGAAGGAAATTGAATTCCTTGAGCTAAAGTAGGGTAACTCAACTGTAGCCGAGTATGCGGCAAGATTTGAGGAATTGATTAAGTTTTGTCCTCATTACAACACTGCTAATGCTGAGAGATCCAAGTGTCTCAAGTTTGTGAATGGTTTGAGGCCAGAAGTTAAGCAAGCTATTGGTTATCAGGAAATTAGACGATTTTCTGAGTTGGTGAATAAGAGTAGGATCTATGATGAAGATAGTAGGGCTCGGTCTAGTCACTACAAGAGTTTAAGTGATAAGAAGGGAAAAGGTCAATTTCGAAGAAAGCCGTATGTGACTCCTACCGATAAGGGGAAACAAAAAGCTGGTTACGACAAGAAGCCGAGTGGGGGAGGAGCTTCCACTCTGGTGAAGTGTTTTAGATGTGGTGTTGTTGGACATCGTTCTTTTGAGTGCACGGGTGTCGAGCAGAAATGTTTCAAGTGTGGCAAGCCAGGCCACAAGGCTTCCGAGTGCAGAAGCGGTGCGGGTGTGACTTGCTACAATTGTGGTGAGCAAGGACACATTAGTACCAAGTGTGACAAACCGAAGAAGACTCAAGGGAATGGGAAAGTGTTTGCCCTGTCAGGGTATGAGACTGCTAGTGAAGATCGATTGATCTGAGGTACGTGTTTCATAAACGGTATACCTTTGATCGCTATAATTGATACTGGAGCTACACATTATTTTATTTCTTTTGATTGTGTTAAGAGGCTGAATCTTGAGTTATCGGTTATGAGTGGTGGTATGGTTATTGATACTCCTGCGATGGGTTTAGGCGGTGTGTTGATGCAAGATAAACAAGTGGTAGCTTATGCTTCGAGGCAACTCAAAGTGCATGAGAAGAATTATCCGACGCATGACTTAGAGTTGGCCGCCGTTGTATTTGTGTTGAAACTTTGGAGGCATTATTTGTTCGGTTCAAGATTTGAGGTATTTAATGATCATAAGAGTTTGAAGTATCTCTTTGATCAGAAAGAATTGAATGCAAGGCAAAGAAGATGGTTAGAACTTTTGAAGGATTATAATTTTGGTTTGAATTACCATCCGGGTAAAGCGAATGTGGTAGCTGATGCGTTGAGTAATAAATCGTTGCATATGTCGATGATGATGGTAAAAGAGTTGGAATTGGTTGAGCAATTTTGTGATTTGAGTTTGGTGTGTGAGGAGACTTCTTATGTAGTTAAGCTTGGTATGTTGAAGCTTACGAGTGGTATTTTGGACGAGATTCGAGAAGGACGGAAATCTGATTTGAGTTTAGTTGATCGGTTGACTTTGATCAACCAAAGCCAAGGTGGTGATTTTCGGATTGATGAAAACGGTATTATGAGATGTCGTGATAGAGTTTGTGTTCCTGATGTTGTTGAGCTGAAGAAGAGTATTCTTGAGGAAGGGCATCGTAGTGGATTGAGTATTCATCCGGGTGCTACTAAGATGTACCAAGATTTGAGGAAAGTATTTTGGTGGCCTCGTATGAAGAAGGATATTGTCGAGTTTGTGTATTCTTGTTTGACTTGTCAGAAGTCAAAAGTTGAAAATCAGAAACCGTCGGGTTTGATGAAGCTGTTGTTTATTCTTGAGTGGAAATGGGATATCATTTCTATGGATTTTGTGTCTGGTTTACCGAGGACGCCGAGTAATTTTGAATTCATTTGGGTTATTATGGACAGATTGACTAAATCTGCTCACTTTATTCCTATGCGAATGGATTACCCGTTGGAGAAATTGGCAAAGTTGTACATTGAGAGTATTGTCAGTTTGCATGGTATTCTGTCTAGCATTGTGTCGGATAGAGATCCGAGGTTTACTTCGAGATTTTGGGAAAGTTTGCAAAGTGCTTTGGGGATAAAGTTATGTTTGAGTTTAGCTTATCATTCGCAGACCGATGGTCAGACTGAGAGGATGATTCAGTCACTTGAGGATCTTTTGAGAGCTTGTGTGTTAGAGAAGGGTGGAGCTTGGGATAGCTACTTACCTTTGATTGAATTTACTTACAACAACAGTTTTCGTTCGAGTATTGGTATGGCACCGTTCGAGGCTTTGTATGGTAGACGGTGTAGGACGCCATTATGTTGGTATGAGTCGGGAGAGAGTCTTGTAGTTGGATCGGAGATAGTCCAGCAGACTACAGATAAGATTAAGATGATTCAAGAGAAGATGAGGATTTCTCAGAGTCGTCAGAAGATTTATCATGACAAGATGAGGAAAGCACTTGAATTTTAAGAGGGAGATCATGTGTTTCTTCGAGTCACTCTGATGACTGGTGTTGGTAATGCATTGAAGTCCCGCAAGTTGACGCCGCGTTTCATTGGTCCTTATCAGATTTTGCAGAGGATAGAAGAGGTAGCCTATCGTGTTGCTTTACCGTTGTCGCTTGCTAATCTCCATGATGTGTTCCATGTATCTCAGTTGAGGAAATACATTGCGGATCCGTCTCATGTAGTCCAAGTAGATGATGTGCAGGTGAGAGATAACCTAACTGTGGAGACATCACCTATGCGGATAGAGGATCGGGAGTTGAAGCAACTTCAAGGTAAAGAGATTGCTTTGGTGAAGGTCGATTGGGTAGGACCAGCTGGTGGAAATGTTACTTGGGAACTTGAGAGCAAGATGAGAGAGTCATATCCAGAGTTGTTTGAATCAGGTAACATTTTCGAGGACGAAAATTCCTAAGTGGGGGAGGGTTGTAACAACCCAATTTTCAATAATTAATTATTCACATTAAATAATTAATTTATTTCATTTATTTAATTATTGGATTATTACTTAATGAAATTGGTAGATATTTGAGAATATGATGGTGGAAATAGAGCGGAAAGACATATAAGGAAATTGGAAAGAAAAGAGAAAGATAGAAAACATAAGAGGAAAGAAGAGAAAGAAAGTAGAAGAGGAGAAAAAGAGAAGAAAAGAGGAAAATCTTGGATTCATCAAGAACAACTCTTGGCTATCGATTTCATCAAGGTAAGGGTGTGAAATATCATCATCTTGTTAATGTATATGATTGTGTATAGATTGTATGAGTTGTTTGGATGTTTTCTCCATTTTTCCATTTTAGGTCGAAATGAGTTTAATCGGTAGAAACTGAGTTTTATCTGTTAGAATCTGGAAGGGAAGATGTAGATTAGTCGAGATATGTTAGGCTAAGTCTACTGGAACGAGTTTGGTTGGAATCGGGAGCTCTAGATGAATTCTGGACAGTTTGGAGTTTATTGTTCGCAGACAGTCGCTAGCTTATTCGCTAGGCGAGCAAGTCGCGAACGTTCGCTAGGTCCTCACCTAGCGAGCCTGTGGCGAACGGTCCCAGACTTAGGACAGAATGGATTTTGGACATCCTCGCTGGTAGCGAGCGAGGTAGCGAGTTGCTCGCTAGGACCTTGCTATGGCGAATTGGTAGCGAAGCCTTCCAGTGACTTCTGTTTGTGTTCGCTAGCTTGTTCACTAGGCGAACAAGTAGCGAATGTTCGCTAGGTACTCGCTAGGCGAGCCAGTAGCGAACGTGACAACATTTTGTTTTTCTTGTGGTTCCATCCAATGTTGATTGTGTGGTTCGGTTGTATTCAATCCTTGTTGGAATTGAATAGTTATGTTGTTGTGATGTGCTGTGGGTAGTCGTATGACGTGAATCCTAGATGGTGAGATGAATTATGAATTGTGGCCGTTTGGCGATTATGTTGCATTATTTGAACTGATTAAATGCATGAGGAATATGATTGAATTCGTTACCATTGGCGCGATATTGTGAATGCATGGGAACATATTGCGAACATGTGTGCATTGTGTGATAGATGTGAGGTCGGTGAGGTACGCATTAGGGTAGAATGATGAGATATTATTCCTAGTGGCGAGATCATTAGGGTAGAATGACTAGATGTTGTTCCTAATGAGGCGTAAGTATTGGTGCACTAGGGTAGAATGGCTAATGATGTCATTCCTAGTGTGGAACTCACTGGGGTAGAATGATGTGATATCGTTCCTAGTGAGAAACTCATTGGGGTAGAATGATGTGATGTTGTTCCTAATGAGATATGAGTGCTTGGATGCATTGGGGTAGAATGACTTGATGTTGTTCCTAATGCAATACAAGTGTTGGTGCGCACTAGGGTAGAATGGCTAACAATGTCGTTCCTAGTGTGAGACTCATTGGGGTAGAATGACTTGATGTCGTTCCTAATGAGGTATGAATGTGAAACTCACTGGGGTAGAATGATTTGATATCGTTCCTAGTGGAGTAGTTACTGGGGTAGAATGACTATGTGTCGTTCCTAGTAACATAAACACCGGGGTAGAATAACCGAGAGGTTGTTCCTGGTGGGGTACGAGCGATGTACCATAGTCTCGAATAGAGAATTATGAGAGTGACGAGTTGTATAAACCACATGGTGTGGAAGTGATTCGTGATAGGAGAGAACGGTTGTGTATGAATGATTGAGTCGAGAATTATGGATGTGTACATGATGAAACATGTTTGGCGATTATCCATTATTGATTTATGCATATATTTTGATGCATATGATGATTGTGATGAGGAGTGGTGAGAATGTGAAATATATATTATTATGTTTACGAATATATATATATATATATATATATATATATATATATATATATATATATATATATATATATATATATATATATATATATATATATATATATATATATATATATATATATATATATATATATATACATGTTTGGCGATTATCCATTATTGATTTATGCATATATTTTGATGCATATGATGATTGTGATGAGGAGTGGTGAGAATGTGAAATATATGTATTATTATGTTTACGAATATATATATATATATATATATATATATATATATATATATATATATATATATATATATATATATATATATATATATATATATATATATATATATATATATATATATATATATATATATATATATATATATATATATATATATATATATATGCATTGATTATTATGGTAATATTTCTCACCCTTCTGCTGCTTTATAATGCTCTATTAGGCATTGCAAATTAGGATGGCTGGAGATCCTTTTTGTGAAGTATATCTTCATTCTTTTGGTTGGTTCGCTCTGATATGTAGCACCGGGTAGTTAGGCTTGTATAACATTCTTTTGGGATACATTGTGTATATGTATCTGTTAGCAGATGTTTTGTAACATGATGATATTGTGAATCAAACTTGGTGATATGTAAATTATATGATTACATGTTTAAATGATTCAATGTTTAGATTTTCCGCTTTTAATTCTAAATATTGAAATGTGGGTGTAAGGATGAAGTTCCTCTGTTAATAGCTACCCCACTGTTGCATGTCTTTTATAGAGCAGGTGTTATATGTTTTGGTGTATGATGTGGCATGTCTCTTTTATACCATGTTTTAAACGTTACTCTGATGAAATTTTGAATACGTACTTAGTTGTTTTATTGTTTATTTTGGGGTATAGAAGGGGGTGTTACATCAGACGCATCCTGGTCAACGGCGGAAGCTCGATGGACATCATATACACCCATCTTTTCACAACCCTCCAACTTGACGATTCCAACCTGTCCCCCTACGTGGCCTCTGACCTTCGGGGGTTCAACGGGACGACAACAAGGCCGTGGGGGTACGAGGAGTTAAAGGTCACCTTTGGGGAAAAAGAAACGGCCAGGGAGGTCAATGTTCGCTTCCTGGTCATCGAATGTTCGTCCCTCTACAACTATATCCTGGGCAGGATGATGATGGCAGAGCTCACTGTGGTGCCCTCCACCGTCCACCTAAAAATGAAGTACTACACAAGGCGGGGGGCAGTGGTCACCCTAAACGGAGACATTGAGGCTACCCGTAGATGCTTCGAGGCCACGCTGAAAGGTCTAAGTACAATCGCCCCAGCAACCAAAAAAGCAGCGCCCACCGCTACTCCGAAGAACGAACCTAAGGAGCTCGTCGGCTCGGTAGACCTCGACAACCGCTTCACCGAAGAATCCGACTGCAGCACGACCTTCATGATGGAGTCGGGAAACTATTACTACAACGTAATGCCCTTCGGCCTAAAGAACGCCAGCGCCACATACCAACGGATGATGAACAAAGTCTCCCGGGGAGAGATTGGAGACATGCTCGAGGTGTATATGGATGACATAATTGTCAAGTCCTGCACGGAAGTCGATCACACGGCTCATCTCATAAAGGTCTTCGACACATCGAGGAAATGCAGAATGCGCTTCAACCCGGAGAAATGTACCTTTGGGGTCCGAGCAGAGAAATTCCTCGGCTTCTACTTGACCGAGCGTGGGACCGAAGCAAATCCGGACAAGTGCCGAGCTTTTCCGGAAATACCTACGCCCACCTCAAATAAATCCATACAATCCTTCAATGGCATACTCGCCTCGCTTTCCCGATTTATCGCCATGTCCTCATAACACGCCCTCCCTTTCTTCAAGTTGCTCAGAAAGGAAGCCACGTTCGAATGGACAGAGGAATGCGAGCAAGCCCTCCATCACCTCAAACGCATCCTGTCCGAACCACCCGTGCTGACGAGGCCCGAAGTTGAAGAAACCCTATACCTATACCTGATCATGGCAAACGAGGTCGTCAGTGTTGTACTGATCAGGGAAACTCTCGAGGGACAAAAGTCGATCTACTTCACGAGCAAAGCCCTCCACGGTCCCGAAGTGAGATACTAGCAGATCGAAAAGGTCGCTTTGGCCCTTATCACCATCCCACGACGCCTCCGACATTACTTCTTGGCCCACACTATTGTGCTCAGAACCGAGCAGCCTGTCAGGCAGCTCCTCCGTCGACCAGACATGGCTGGACAGATGCTGAAGTGGTCGTTGGAACTATCCGAGTTCGACATCGTCTACGAAGGAAGGAAAGCCTTCAAAGCTCAGGTCCTGGCCAACTTCGTCGCCGAGATGACCCCTGCCTCGGGCCCTACCCCAGGTAATCACAAGTGGACTATCTTCGTCGATGGCTCCTCAAACTCCTATAAGAACACAGATTGTTTCTTAGTAATATCTCTATGTTTTGATGATAACACTTATGAATTTTGTATTCAAGAATTATATACTCTAAAATTGTTCTAGACTGTTTGCTACAGGTACTAAAGAAAATATTCTTAAAGAGCAAATTTGGATCTGAACAATGATATTATGAAAGGCTTCAAAGATTCAAGAGCATCTTAAATGAAGATCTGAGCGCTGTCTCCAGAAGAATCTGAGTGCTGTCTACTGAAGATTCAGAAGCAGAAGCCTCTAAAGAATAGAAGACTCTGAGAGTTCAGAAGCTTAGTCATCAGAAGACTCTGAAGGATACTGCGCTGCATAGTATTGAGAATCTGATATAAAAGACTCTGCTCTGACAGAACTACATGGTCAAGCACACAAGCTGCATATACTCTGATTCAGCATAATCTGAAGAACATCCCAAGACTATGAAGATCCAGAAGACCTCTACTCTGGAGATTCTGAAGATCCAGACTCTGATGTTGATAGCTGAACTTACTTAGTGAAGAAGATTTGAATATGTCTGTTGGCATATCTCAACAGCTCTTTCCTCTTTCATGCTAGACACAGGAAAACAGACAAAAAAGTTTTATCTGTGCATTCCATTCTAAGGAAAGGTTCTGCAACGTGAAGACAAAAGGCACCAGGCTTTTTCAGCACAGTCTCCAACGTTGAGAAGACTTCATGGATCTAAGTGCCTATATAAAGATGTCTACTCCATCTTCTTCAAGAGACGAACTTCTTGCAAAAAATCACTCATCAAAGCAAATCTCTAAAAAGCTCTTATATTCTATTTGCTGTAACATTGTTCTTAAACTTAAGAGAAATATCATAGTTGTGATAATAGCTTTTTAGAAGCATTCTTACTCTTGTATTAGTTTTACATTGATTGTAAAAGGTTTCCTTAAGAGGATCCAGTTGGGATCAGTAGCTCTTGAGAAGACTAAGAACAGTTGTTCTTAGGTGTTACTATTGTAATCTGTTTGATTAAATAGTGGATTAAGTCCTTGACGGAGAAAGGCAAATCACTCTTGAGAGGGTGGACTGGAGTAGTTGAGTTCAACGAACCAGGATAAAAATAATTGTGTTTGAATCTTTGATTATTTGTCATACTTATTCAACCCCCCCCCCCCCTTCTAAGTATTTTCTCACCTTCAGTTGGCATCAGAGCTCCGGTTCTGCGTGTGCTACCACTTAACCGTGTCAGTAAAGATCCAGTGAGAAAAGTTACTTTGATATATATTTGTTTGTCATTATGGGTGATACTTCTACATCCAATACATCCAAGTGTAACAAATATGAAGGGGATAGAATCAGCACAAAGCCTCCTATGTTTGATGGAGAGAAATTTGATTACTGGAAGGACATGATAGAAAGTTTCTTCCTGGGTTATGATGCTGATTTGTGGGACTTGGTCATTGATGGCTATGAACATCCTACAAATGAGGATGGCAAGAAAATTGATAGAAAATCAATGACAGAAGCCCAGAAGAAGTATTTCAAGAATCACCATAAGGCTAGGACAATATTGCTTAATGCAATCTCTCATACTGAGTATGAAAAGATTACTAACAGAGAAACAGCTCATGGAATGTTTGAGTCACTGAAAATGACTCATGAGGGAAATTCTCAAGTGAAGGAGACCAAGGCTCTGGCGCTTATACAGAAGTATGAAGCGTTCAAAATGGAAGAATCTAAAAATATAGAAACTATGTTTTCTAGATTTCAGATCCTCACAGCAGGTCTAAAAGTTCTGGACAAGGGATACTCCACATCAGATCATGTAAAGAAAATCATCAGAAGTCTACCTACCAGATGGATACCAATGGTGACTGCCTTAAAGATGGCTAAAGATCTGAACAAGATCTCTTTAGAAGAACTCATCAGCTCACTGAGGAGCCATGAAATTGAGCTTGAGGAAGATGAACCTCAAAAGAAAGAGAAAGGTAAATCTATTGCTTTAAAATCTAATAAATCTGCTAAAGCCTTGCAGGTTATTGAAGAAAGCTCTGAAGGATCTTCTTCTGAAGAAGAAGATGAATTATCCATGTTGTCTAGAAGGATCAACAAACTCTAGAAGCACAAGGGAAAGAAGTTCAACAACTTCAGAAAATCTGATCATAGAAAGGAATCTTCTGGGCACAGAAGATCTGGCAAGAAAGAAGTTGTATGCTATGAGTGCAATGAACCTGGGCATTACAAAAAAGATTGCCCCAAACTTCAAAGAGAAAAACCCAAGAAGAAGTTTGACAAAAAGAAGAAGGTTCTGATGGAAATATGGGATGACTCAGATGAATCTGAATCATCTTCTGAATCAGAAGAAGAATGTGCTAATGTTGCACTGATGGCCAGCACAAATGATCAGGAAGAGGGAACATCAGGATCTGAAGCTGAATCAAACTCCGACTCTGAAGAGGTATTTTCTGAACTATCCAGAGCTGAACTTGTTGAGAGCTTGTCTTAAATGTTGGAAAGCTACAGCAAGATCAAACTCAAATACAAGAAGCTGAAAAGCAGTCTTGAATCTGAGATTGATCTTCTGAAGACAGAACTTGTTGAGCAAAAAGAAATTAATCTGAAAATCAAAAATGACTTTGAAATAGCTCAACAAGAATCTGAATCTGAGACTAAGTCATGTGAAAACATTTTAGAAAAATATGACTCTAGCTTTCATAGATTCCTTACTAAGAGCATAGACAGAAGCAAGATGGCTTCTATGATCTATGGTGTTAGTGGGAACAACAGAAGAGGTATTAGATATGAATCTTCCTCTGGAAGTAATCCAAAATCTGTTGACAAACTCTTCATCAAGAAGACACCTTTGTACTCTCAATTTAAGTTTGGTCACTTAAATGACATTGAACACACAAGCTCTGAAAAGAATACTTATGTGTTTAAACCCAAGGCAAGTCAGAATAAACATTATGTTGAAAATCAGAAGTTTAGGCAAACCAACTAACCCTAAAGGACCCAAGAAGATCTGGGTACCTAAGAGCAAAATAATCCCTGTTGCAGATGTTCTTAGTAGCAAGGTCAGGACGCCAGTCATGGTACCTGGACTCTGGATGCTCACGACACATGACAGGAGAAAGGTCTATGTTCCAAAGCCTGGAACTTAGATCTGGAGGTGACGTGAAGTTTAGAGGGAACCAGAAAGGCAAGATCATTGGATCTGGCACTATTGGAAATGGTAAACTTCCCTCTATAACTAATGTTTTACTTGCTGAAGGGTTAAAACATAACTTATTGTCCATAAGTCAATTAAGTGACAATGGTTATGATATTACCTTTAATAAAAAATGTTGTAAAGCTATTAGTCAGAAGGATGACTCAATCCTATTTAGTGGTAAGAGGAAAAACAACATATATAAAATAAATCTTTTAGAACTTAAGGTTCAGAATGTTAAATGCCTCTTGTTTGTTAATGAGGAGCAATGGGTATGGCACAGAAGATTGGGACATATTAATATGAGACGTATATCTCAGATTAATAAACTTAATCTTGTCAGAGGACTTCCTAAGTTGAAGTTCAACTCAGATGCTCTTTGTGAAGCATGTCAAAAAGGAAAATTTTCAAAATCTTCTTTTAAATCAAAAAATGTTGTTTCTACCTCCAAGCCATTAGAACTGAAGGTGAGATAATACTTACAAGGGGGGGTTGAATAAGTATGATGATAAAAACTAAGAAATAAAAACTCAAGTATTTTTATCCTGGTTCGTTGAACTCAACTACTCCAGTCCACCCTTCCTAGAGTGATTTGCCTTTCTCAATCAAGGACTTAATCCACTATTAAATCAATTGATTACAATAGTTAACACTTAGAACAACTGTTCAAAGTCTTCTCAAGAACTACTGATCCTAACTGGATCTTCTTAAGGATTACAATCAAATGTAGAATCAATACAAGTGTTTAAGATTGCTTCTAAAAAGCTTTATCACAACTGTGATATTTCACTTAACTATTTAGAACAAAGAAATAAATTCTTAGAATGAATATGAATAGTATGAGAGCTTGAATGTTTGATTTCTTTTCAATAATACGTCAACTGAAGAATTTGGTGGAGTCTTTCTTTTATAGGCAGCTGATCCAAGGTGAGCTTCACGTTGAGAAGAGTGTCCAAAAGGTCTGAGCCTTTTTGTCTTCACATCAAGTGACCTTTCCTAGAAGAAGAAAGCACAGAAAAATCCTTTTTGTCTGTGTTCTTGTGTCTAGCATAAATAAGGAAAGAGACGTTTGATTTACTCCAACGGATATAAACTTTGAATATTTCTTCTTCAGTTTTCAGCAAATTCATCAGAGCCTTATTGGGTCAGAGTCTTCTGATGATGATCAAAGTTTTGCTGAATCAGAGTCTTCTGCAGCAGGTGTGCTTTTAGCGTGTTTATGATCAGAGCATATTTGACACAGAGCTTCAGTACTGGCAGCTTTAGTACTTTCAGAATCTTCTGTAGAAACTATGCTTTGAAAAACTCTTCATACAAAATTCTTCTTTGCTTCAGATGCTTCTGACTTGCTTCAGATTCTTCTGGAGCTTCTGCTTCAGATCCTTCTGGAGGCTATGCTCAGGATCTTCTGTTGGCAGCAATCAGAATCTTCTAATGGATGCATCTGGCGCTTTAGAGTCTAGCTAATTTCTTGTGTTCAATTCTGATTTGCTTCTGGAGTGTTAATTCCTTTACTATCTGCAGTAAAAACTCTTAAGCAAATTTTAGAGTATATAATTCTTAAATACAAAATTTCATATTAGTTATCATCAAAACATAAAGATATTATTAAGAACCAATATGTGTTCTAACAAGAACTACTTCATATTGATCTGTTTGGACCAGTGAAAATTGCATCCATCAGAGGCAAGAAGTATGGATTAGTCATTGTTGATGACTATAGCAGATGGACATGGGTAAAGTTCTTAAAACACAAGGATGAGTCACACTCTGTGTTCTTTGACTTCTGCAAACAAGTCCAGATGGCATTGCTCATGATTTCTCCTATCCTAGAACTCCACAACAAAATGGAGTTGTAGAAAGGAAAAATAGAACTTTGCAAGAAATGGCCAGAACCATGATCAATGAGACTAATCTGGCAAATTATTTTTGGGCAGAAGCAATTAACACAGCTTGTTACATTCAGAACAGAGTGTCTGTAAGACCTCTTCTGAAAAAGACTCCCTATGAATTGTGGAGGAACAGAAAGCCCAACATTGCTTATTTTCATCCTTTTGGATGTACTTGTTATATGCTTAACACTAAAGAGAATCTTAACAAGTTTGATTCCAAAGCACATAAGTGTTTCATGCTTGGTTATTCTGAACGCTCTAAAGGCTACAGAGTATTCAATACTGAAACATAGATTGTGGAAGAATCTATTCATGTAAGATTTGATGATAAGCTTGGCTCTGAAAAGCCAAAGCAGTTTGAAAGTTCTGCAGATAGAGAAGTGATTCTCACAGACTCTGAAGGCTCAGAGGCAGAAAAGGCTAAAGAGAAGGAATCTGAAGCAACTCCAGATGCTATTCCCTTATCTTCTCAATTGGACAACTTACACATTTCTGAAAGATCAAATGTCAGAGGATCTTCTTCCAGAATCAAGGCATCTCACCCAGAAGATGTGATTATTGGAAAGAAAGATGATCCAATCAGGACAAGATCCTATCTCAGAACATCTGAATCTTCATTGTTTGGCTTAGTGTCAATAATAGAACCAACATCTGTGGATGAGGCTCTGAAATATAATGAATGGATTATCGCCATGCAAGAAGAGCTAAATCAATTCATCAGAAATGAAGTTTGGGATCTGGTTCCTAGACCTAAAGGATTCAACATTATTGGAACAAAATGGGTCTTCAGGAATAAGTTGAATGAAAAGGGAGAAGTTGAAAGGAATAAGGCAAGGCTGGTTGCTCAAGGTTACAGTCAGCAAGAAGGAATTGACTATACAGAGACTTATGCTCCTGTTTCCAGGTTAGAGTCTATACGTTTACTCATTTCTTTTGCTGCACAGAATAACATCACTCTATATCATATGGATGTTAAAAGTGCCTTTCTTAATGGTATTATAGAAGAGGAAGTATATGTCCACCAACCTCCTGGTTTTGAAAGTGAAAACTTTCCAGATCATGTTTTTAAACTAAAGAAATCTCTTTATGGTTTAAAACAAGCTCCCAAAGCTTGGTATGAGAGGTTGAGCAATTTCCTTCTGGAGAAAAATTTTATCAGAGGAAAAGTGGATACAACTTTATTCTGTAAAACTCTTAAGAAAGATCTGTTGATTTGTCAAATATATGTAGATGATATTATGTTTGGATCAACAAATATTATGCTTGGAAAGGAGTTTGCTAAATGTATGCAGGCAGAGTTTGAGATGAGCATGATGGGAGAATTGTGATGCTTTTTGGGAATCCAAGTCAACCAGACTCCAGAGTACACCTACATACATCAAACCAAATATGTTAAAGAGCTTCTAAAGAAGTTCAACATGGTTGATAGTAAGATGGCAAAGACTCCAATGCATCCTACAAGCACTCTTGGTAAGGAAGAGGTAAGTAAGAAGGTAGATCAGAAACTCTACAGAGGTATGATAGGATCTCTTCTATACTTGACTGCTTCTAGACCTGATATTCTGTTTAGTGTCTGCTTATGTGCAAGATTCCAATCAGATCCTAGAGAATCACACTTAACAGCTGTTAAGAGGATTCTAAGGTATCTGAAAGGTACTACTAACATGGGTCTGTGTTACAGAAGATCTGATGAATTTTCATTAGTTGGATTCTGTGATGCTGATTATGCTGGAGACAGAGTTGAACGTAAAAGCACTTCTGGAAGCTGTCAGTTTCTTGGAAGTCATCTGATCTCATGGTACAGCAAGAAGCAACCCACTATTGCACTATCAACTACATAGGCAGAATACATTGCTGCTGCTGGATGTTGTACGCAGATGCTCTGGATGAAGAGTCAGCTAGAAGATTATCAGATCTATGAGAGTAATCTTTCTATCTTCTGTGATAATACTTCTGCTATATGTTTGTCAAAAAATCCAATCTTACACTCTAAGGCTAAACATATAGAAATTAAACATCACTTCATCAGAGACTATGTTCAGAAGGATGTAATAAATCTAGCTTTTGTTGATACAGATCATCAATGGGCTGATATTTTCACAAAACCCCTTGTTGAAGATAGGTTTAAGTTCATTCTGAAAAATATTTGTATGGATTTTTGTCCAGAGTAATATTTATCAGAGGCAGCTTATTAGATGCAAAATTTTTAAAGATCTGAAGTATTTCATCTGGTTATTTGTTCATTTATCTTTGATTGATTTATTTGTGTGAAACTCTGAACTAACAAACTCAGAAGATCTGAACGTTGGAAACGTTTCATTTCTTGAGAAACATCAGATGCACATGCAAGCAAACACGTGTCACTCAAAATCTGAAAAGATGGAGTGCTCTACTGAATTAACATTTGAGGTACTGCTTTGAAAATCTCATTTTTCTTGGATTTCCCCCCATTTGTCATATCTTTAAATTGAAATGATTATTTTCATTAAATGCTATGTGTAAACGTGCGTATGTGTCTATTGATGTGCCCAATGTTTGATTTTTTGGTTTTTCTATAAATACCACCTATCACACCATTTTCACACTTTTCACACTCACTACACTTATGCATTTTTGCTCTCTCTTCAACCTCTACCAAAACCCTAAACCCAAATCAAGATCTTCATCTTCATCAATGGCTTCTTCATCAAAAGCTGTTGAGATCTTCAACAATAATATAATGTACAAGGAACCAGTACGCACTCTATTTACTCCAGTTGTGGATCTTGAGGTTCTGTGCGAGAGTTTCATTGATCTTGAATCAATAAAAGAAAATGGGTTTGACCTAACAACTTCCATTAAAGCTCAAGGCTGGGAGAAATATTTTGATAGACTGATGGGTCCTATGTACCCAACTCTTGTGAAGGAGTTCTGGATTCACGCTAATGCTGGTCCTAAGTTCATTCACTCATCTGTCCTTGGGAAGGAGATAGTGATCACTGAGAAACTGATCAGGCAACTGTTTAGTTATAAAGAATCTGATGGTGTTACAAACCTAGCCTCTGCACGTATTGATTTGGCTAAGGTGTATGAAGAGATTACTGTATCTAGAACACCAACAAGCAAGGTTAAAGATCTGAAACCTATCTATAGGATCTGGGCGAAGATATTTATGAGTACAATCTTTCACATAAAGTCATCCAACTCACGAGACTATGTGAGTACAGAGCATTTGTACTTCATGTACTGCATCAGCAAGAATACTAAGGTGGATCTGCCCTATCTGATTTTCAGTCATCTTCTGACTCATGTCAAAGAGACTAGAGAAGAGGTCAGAGCTAAAGCTTGGAAAGTTAGAACTTGGATACCTCTGAGAAGACTTATTTCAGACATCCTTACAGAGAATTAGTTGGTGAAGCATCTGACAGATGCAAACACGACAGAGGATCTGTCCTACATCATTGGATCTGAGATAAATGGACTTACTCTGAAAAGAATGAAGATCATTTCAGAGCTGAATGGTAAACTAAGGAAGATAAACTCTGAGGAGGTCAACGGCAGAAGGATACCATTAGAAGATTTTCCAATGTTCAGCGCAGATGAACCAAAAAGTATTGTCTGGGCTTACATTGCAGATTGTCTGAAGAATGGAATCCCTCTACCTGCTAACCTTGTTCAGAAACAAGGAGAAGAATTGCCCAATCAGATGAAGGAAAGGCGTAGTAAGCGAAAAGCTGAAGAAGGCTTTGTTCAGAAGAAAAGGAAAGAATCTGAAGTTCCAAGGAAGAAGAAGAAAAGAGTAAAGAAAGTCAGAATCAATTCTAGAGATGCTACTCTGGAAGAGATAAGAGACACTATTCATCAGGTATTAACATCTGATCCTACCCCTGCTGTTCATTCACCCCTTTCATCACCTCAACTCTCTCCAAACCATAGACATAGAACTTCTAAACCCAAACCATCTGCAAACCTTTCATCTGAACCACCTTCATCTCCCTCAGTACATTCACAACCATCTTCTGTACCAACAACCTTTAACCCCTAACCTCATACTACATCTGAACCCCCTCAACCTACTCAACCAGAAATTCCACAACCAGAAATTCCATAACAAGATATTCTGGATATCCAACCCCTGAATCAATCCATTAACATTTCTTCAACATCTGTTCACTCAAAAGAATCTTCTTCTGATTGTGAATCATCTGATTTTGAACCAGAGTCTCTCAAACAACCTCGTTCTGACATTGCTATGAAGGAACATGTTAACATTTCTTTGTTTCAAACTTCATCATCTGAAACCCAAACCATCCCTCAATCATCTGAAACCCATCTATCTGAAACCCAAACCATTCCTCAACCTACTGAACTCCCTCAGTCTGACACCCAAACATCTCAACCAACACCACCTCAACCACAACCATCTGAACCTACACCATCTGAACCTACTCCTGTTAACACTCCTAATCCTAAACCCTCTGAACAGTCAGATCTAGGATCATGTGTTAATACTATGTTTGAAATATTCAAGAAGGAGATAGATTCTGAGTATGCTCGTGTTAAGGAAGCATGCTTGTCAAGTGTGGATCCGGTTGTTTCAAATGCTTCTTGGAAACGCTTCATCTGGATGTTCAACAAGGCTGCTTTAAAAGTTAGAGCTAAATGTTCTAAGCTTGCAAAGACTCAGTTTGCAGAGTTAATCAAGATAACTCTGATGAACATTCCTCCTCCTCCTCCTGTGTTGCTTCTGGAAGCTGCTCCTCCAGAGGCTCCTGCATCTGAAATGGTTGAACAAGCTTCTGAAGAGAACCAGTCTGACAAGAACACTGCTGCTACTGCATCTGCTTCTTCTTCATCCGTGGTCACAGAGCTTGTGAATGATGTCAAGGAAATAAAAGATTGGATGGTAAAGCAAGAGAAGACAACTGATGAGATCAAGACCTGGATGTCTAAGCAAGAAGAGTCAATTGCCAAAATGACAGAGCTTCTGACCCTTATTGCCTCACGCCAGACTTAGTTTTATTTGATGTTTTTGCACATGTTATTGCTTCTGATGTTTTCTTATTGTTTTGTTATGCTTTTTGGCATCTATTTTTTGTGTGACTCTGTTTGATTATGAACTCTGATCTGTTTAAATGAAAGTTGATGTTTTTGCTTCTATATGTTTTTTTTCTTCTGTATCTTTATGTCTTTAAAAATCTTTTTGATTATGACAAAAAGGGGGAGAAAAAGAGAATCTGGTTGTTCAATCTAAAAGCAATTACTAAAACTGAAATTCAGACATTTTATTAACTTACTTTGAATTTAAGTCTTTCAGATTACATTGATATATCTGACATAATTCATTGAAGTTACCCTGAGACTTTTCCAACCAGAACCTGATCTTCAAGCAAATCTGAGTATTCAATCAACTCTGATATCTTACTCTGATACCTTTACTCTGAAAGATAATTCAAGCAAGATGATAACCAGGCACTCTGACTGAAGGAAGTCATAATTATCTGGCATCAAGATTTGATTCTGAAAGTCAAACCTCTTGCATCAGGCTCTGAATCTGAAATATACCTAATCAGAAAGGGAAGTGTTTTCTTTTATTAGAGTATTCATTTCAGGGGGAGATTGTTAATCTCATGGGGAGTTATAATTCATACTTTTTATTGAACAAAATTTCTCATGTTTTGTCATCATCAAAAAGGGGGAGATTGTAAGAACACAGATTATTTCTTAGTAATATCTCTATGTTTTGATGATAACACTTATGAATTTTGTATTCAAGAATTATATACTCTAAAATTGTTCTAGACTGTTTGCTACAGGTACTAAAGAAAATATTCTTAAAGAGCAAATTTGGATCTGAACAATGATATTATGAAAGGCTTCAAAGGTTCAAGAGCATCTTAAATGAAGATCTGAACGCTGTCTCCAGAAGAATCTGAGTGCTGTCTATTGAAGATTCTGAAGCAGAAGCCTCTAAAGAATAGAAGACTCTGAGAGTTCAGAAGCTTAGTCATCAGAAGACTCTGAAGGATACTGCGCTGCATAGTATTGAGAATCTGATATAAAAGACTCTGCTCTGACAGAACTACACGCTCAAGCACACAAGCTGCATATACTCTGATTCAGCATAATCTGAAGAACATCCCAAGACTCTGAAGATCCAGAAGATCTCTACTCTGGAGATTCTGAAAATCCAGACTCTGATGTTGATAGCTGAACTTACTTAGTGAAGAAGATTTGAATATGTCCGTTGACATATCTCAACAGCTCTTTCCTCTTTCATGCTAGACACAGGAAAACAGACAAAAAGGTTTTATCTGTGCATTCCATTCTAAGGAAAGGTTCTGCAACGTGAAGACAAAAGGCACCAGGCTTTTTCAGCACAGTCTCCAACGTTGAGAAGACTTCATGGATCTAAGTGCCTATATAAAGAAGTCTACTCCATCTTCTTCAAGAGACGAACTTCTTGCAAAAAATCACTCATCAAAGCAAATCTCTAAAAAGCTCTTATATTCTATTTGTTGTAACATTGTTCTTAAACTTAAGAGAAATATCACAGTTGTGATAATAGCTTTTTAGAAGCATTCTTACTCTTGTATTAGTTTTACATTGCTTGTAAAAGGTTTCCTTAAGAGGATCCAGTTGGGATCAGTAGCTCTTGAGAAGACTAAGAACAGTTGTTCTTAGGTGTTACTATTGTAATCTGTTTGATTAAATAGTGGATTAAGTCCTTGACGGAGAAAGGCAAATCACTCTTGAGAGGGTGGACTGGAGTAGTTGAGTTCAATGAACCAGGATAAAAATAATTGTGTTTGAATCTTTGATTACTTGTCATACTTATTCAACCCCCCCCCCCCCTTCTAAGTATTTTCTCACCTTCAACTCCTTGGGCCGCGGCGCGGGCATCATCCTCGATAACGAAGAAGGCACCCGCATCGAGGTTTTTCTAACGCTAGCCTTCCCAACAAAGAATTGCCAGGCCGAGTACGAGGCGTTTCTGGCCGGGCTTCGCTTAGCATCAGACCTCGGGGCCAAGGAAATAAGAATATTCATGGATTCCCAGCTGGTCGCCTCGCAAGTACGGGGGGAATATCAGGCGAAAAATGATAACCTGCCCGAGTACCTGGCTCTCATTACAGAAAAAATGAAAAGTTTTGACTCCGCGGAAGTTCAACATGTTCCACGTGAATAGAACACTCGAGCATATATTCTCTCAAAACTAGCAAGCACCAAAAAGAGGGGTGGGCACATGTCGGTCATCCAAGAGATCCTATCACAGCCGAGCACGAACAAGGCCAAAGCACCGCTCGACGTCAACGCCATAGGGGATACCAACTGTTGGATGATGTCGTTGCACGCCTACCTCAGCGCATGTCACCTCCCCGCCGGCCCCAAAGAGGCCAGCACGGTCAAACGAAGATCCTGCTTGTATGTCCTTCTTGAAGACAAATTGTATCGCAGAGGCTTCGCGGTCCCCCTCCTTAAATGCATAGACAACTCTCAGGCTGCTGCCGTTCTGGAAGAAATCCACGAGGGCATCAACGCGCAACACCTCGGGGGACGATCCATGGCAAGAAAGGCCCTGCGAGAAGGCTACTACTGGCCATCGATGCAAGAGGATGTGAGAGAACACGTCAAGAAATGTGACAGATGTCAACGGCACGGGGACATTCACCTCGCCCCACCCAGCGAGCTCACATCCCTCTCCTCCTCTTGGCCGTTCGCCTGGTGGGGGATGGATATCTTCGGTCCCTTCACCTTGGGTTCATATCAAAACAAGTACCTGATTGTGGGTGTCGACTACTTCACCAAATGCATCGAGGCCGAAGCCCTTGCCAAAATCACGACCCATAACATACTCCGATTCTACAAAAGGAATATCCTCGCAAGATTCGGTGTCCCACTCGCCATCGTCACCGACAACGGCGCACAGTTCACCAACAAAATTTTTTGGGACTTCATCACCAAACTCGGTCGAACATCCTCAGACGAACGACCAAGCCGAATCCGCAAATAGAGTGATACTCAGAGGACTAAAACGAAGACTCGGCGACGCCAAGAGAGTATGGGTCGAGGAACTCCACAGTGTCCTATGGGCATACCGAACCACACCCACTCAACCACGAGGGAAACTCCATTCCGCCTCATGTATGGAACCGAGGCGGTGATCCCGGTCTAGATCCGAGAGTCTTCCAGACGAACTGAGGATCCCCTCAAAACTGAGGACAACGATGAAGCCCTCCGAGAGGAACTCGACCTCGTCGAAGAAATTCGGCCGGGGGCAGCTCTTCGAGAAGCCCGGCTGAAACAGCAGGTAGCACTTCGCCACAACAGCAGAGTCCTGAAATGCGAGTTTCAGATCGGCGACTTAATCCTGCGGAGAAAACAGAAGGACTCCCACAAGGGCAAACTAGCCGCGAATTGGGAAGACCCATATCGTGTTCGTGACAAGACGGAGCACGGGGCCTACTACCTCGAAAACCTACACGGGGATCAACTAGCTCGACCATGGAACACTGAGAAGCTGAAGAGGTACTACATTTAAGCACTGCTCGCGGCACCCACCGGGGGGGGGATATGGTACCACTGCACCTCCTCGCGTCTCCTAGAGACCAACAAAATAGCAAGCCATACCTCTGTGTGCGCGGGTAGAAGGCTCTGCTCGACGGAGAATACCTCGACCGAGGCTCCCCATCGTTGTACCAGAACCGGCAGGACACCCAGCTTGTGATGGGACGTCTACGCCCCGGGGACAAACTACCCCGACTGGACCGGGAAATCAAACCGGATGACGGCCAGTTCTCCTCACTGCCAGAGACAAATACCGCCGAGCTACCCCGAACAGGCCCAAAGGCATACAAACATGCAGACATACAATTCGAGCATACAAAGTGCAGAAGTAAAACGAGCATAACACCATGCAAAAACAAAACAAAGCCCACACTTAAACAAATTTCCAAAATTATACCAATAAAAAGCGGGCACCAGCCCAGTAGTTAATGTTACACCACCAAGAAGGGCACGCAGGCCCAGTAAAGAAAACACTTAGAAAAATATACAAAATATTTGGCACGCAGGCCAGAATCCGCGGGCACGCAGGCCCGAAACTAATCTACGCTCCCCTTCCTCCTCCACTTCAGGCTCGGCGGGACGGGCATTGGGGCCAGCCTCCTCGGCGCTGAGGTCGACCACCCGGCCATCGACTATCTCGTGGAAAAGCCCAATGTCATCCTCGACCAAAGCGACGCCAGGGTTTACCACCTTAAGCTGTGCGACAGTGCCACTAAAACCCACTGCGAAGGCCTCCAGACAATCGCCCTCCAGCACCCGAATCCTGACGAGCAGGTCCGCCCGAGTGACCATCTGCCTGTCTTCTTCGGTCTCGTCATCGGCAGGATGAAGGGCACCCTCCAGCTTCTCCACACGAGCCTTCAGTGCTCGCACCTCCTCTTCAGCAGCCTTCCACTTCTCCTCAACACTATCGCCCCTCTTGCGCTCGCCGGCGGTCTCCCCCCGACTCTTCTCCAGCTCCTCGGTAAGTTGGGTCACCTTCCCCCGACTCTTCTCCAGATCCTCGACGGCTTTAGTCAAACGCGACTGTGTGAAGGCGAGATCCCCCTACAACTTAGACAGCTCGACAGCTGAGCAGCTTTCCTTGCTTAGAACCATTGCCGTGGTGAAGGTCCACATCAAAGCAGCCAAATCCTCCGTCAGGACCTGCCTACGAGAAGCCCAGTCCGCACTTAGGACCATCTTCGCCTCCCCATCCGGGATGCTAGGCGACCTAGCCCCGTGGAAGTAACTGGGGTGCTTATGGCAGGGCGCGATTGAGTAATCCTCCTCAGCAGAGCCCGTCGAGAGGTCGATAACTCTCTCCACCTCTTGAACTCTGGGCCTCTTTGGGGCCCCCTGAGACGTGGGGGACTGACTGCTTTGAGGAGACAAAGAACCCTTGCCATCCTGATCAACGAAAGCTTACCCGACCAATTGGCCAAGCCGCGTCTTCAGGGTAGTAGCGACCTTCAACATGCGCAACTTCTTCACTCGCTCCTCGATAAAAGACATGTTTCTTGCAAAACAAAGGAGATAAATTAATAACATACAAAAAATAACAAATCGAGAGAAGAAAGAGACGTCAACCACCTAGATAGCGAAGGGCCTCTGCCTCCGAGGAACACTCGAGCAGGGCTTTCGTGTTGATCAACCTCGCCGTCTCGTAGACATTCCCCTGACTATCGAGGATATATTGGTCGTCGGGTGTCACCAACTTTGACGGCGGCAGGCTACGCACAAACGCGACTATCTTCAAATTGCCAGCCATGTTCTCCTCATCAAGGGACCCCGCGCGCACTATATACCTGTCAGTCCCCCGGGAGAAATGTTTCGGAGACCATTCCACGTACACCCTCGGTAACATAACGGCTTCCCGCTGGCCGTTCACTATCCGCTCCCCGGCATAGTATAAAGAGTCGGCCCCCGCGTGCGTGATCGGGTTGACGATGAAGAAGCGACCCTTGAAATCTCGAATAGAATCCATATATGTCTTGAAGAGCCTGTTCGGTTGTTTAAACGACACCCATCCATGCCTGCCGTCCACCGTTTGCCACTGCAGATGGAAGACGCGGAAAAACAGCGGCAACGTGACGCCGACCTCGAGGAAACGACACACGACCTTGAACGCCCGAATAAAAGCTAAGGCGTTCGGATGTAATTACGAGGGGGCCAACCGAAACCAGTCGAAGAGGCCCAGGTGAAAATCTGAGAACGGCAGCCTGAGCCTGGCCTCCTTAAAGTAGAACTCGTACATCGGGAACCGCATCCTCCCGTACTTCAAACATATACGATGATGTTCCCGAGGACGGTAAACCTGCCAATTTTAGGGATCACCTTCCTCCCGATCCTCCATGGTGGCATAAGCTCCCGTCGGGTCAGAAGCAAAACAAGAAGGTGTGGACATCGGCTCGTCGGCCACCCACTCCTCGAGGGGGAGGACTCGCTCGTCGAAATGAGGGACATCCGACTCGTTATCCTCGACCATTATCCCCGGGACCAACGTAGTCATGAACACCTGAAAAGTAGAAGGTAACGGTGAATTTGATGACAAAGATCAAATTCACCCTTCCACCACAAGTCAAGTGAAAGGGCGACGAGGACAACCCGACATCATCCTCGGTGGCTCGATCCAAAATCCTATCGTCTCCCCGGGACACTTACCTAACTAATCTACACACTCTCCTTGGGACGTTCATCAGAATAAGCATCTCTCCCCGGGGCGTTCGACGGAATAAGCATCTGTCCCCGGGGCATTCATCGGAATAGGCGTTTATCCTCGGGGCGCTCATTCAAAAACCCTAGAAAGCCCTGCCTATGGAGGAGGAGACCCATACCTCTCCTCGGGGCATTCAACATGCCCCGACCATGATCCTAGAACAAATGAGAAAAACAAAAGAAAGGAGAAGAAAAACTTGCTATATCGCGATCTACAGCGGAATGCGAGGCGGCTGTTGCGACGAAGATATCAAACGGAAGCAGAGCGGAAAATCCTAGTGGTTAGAAGCAAGAAGGTGAAAAATGGAGAATAAGCGGGGGCTCGCTTACTTATACCCCAGCACGGGACTCGAAGCGTCACTAGGCACTCGAGTACCCTAGGGTAGCCGCCCTAGCAGCCACCCAGCGCATGACACGTGGCGAAGGCTGACAGTCACGTCCCTTCACATCTCCCCACCAACATGTGTCCTCAACCCCCGGACACCCGATGACGAGGAAGGACTCACGTGCTCGCGTCTTTGCAGAATGCGAGTTGGAGGAATTTTTCCTCAGGTTAACCTCTCCTCCCCAGCACAACATCATCAAGTCCTCGCCCCCTCCCTCAGAGCTACGACTTGGGGGGCTCCTGTTCTGGCCTGGGCCCCGACTTGACTGGGCAGGCCCAACCCAATGATATTCTGCCAAGCCCAATCCAGCTTGGGCCACGTCCATTGAGCACAGAGTCCCCTTCGGGCAGACACTGCCCCGTCGGGCAGAACCTTCCTCACCTGTGTCGAGCACAAGACTCCCCGTCGACCAGACGCTGCCCCCCTCGGGCAGAACCTTCCCTCCGTGGGTAGGACTTCTCCCTTGTCGAGCAGAACAACATGTTCTTCACACGTTCTCCACGTGCTCCCCTCCACGGGGACACGTCACCAACCAACTGTCCACCTCCGAAAAAGCAGGTCAAACCCACTCTTCGGAGATCACGGGACAACTGAACTAGGGCGAAGACCATGTTCTGGTCTTGACTTGCCACGTAAGCCCTAGAAGTCACTTGGGTTGGGCCTGGCCATCTAGCCCAACTCAAATGACCGTTGTCCCTGCGCTGGGGTCTCTCTATAAATACCCTCTTTCACAAGAGGGTCAGGTATTCTCTTCTTACCTTTTTTTGTATTTGCTCTCACTTTGCCCAATTCCTTACTTTGGCATCAGAGTGTCTTACAGGTACACCCCCTCCTCTTCTTCAACACCGATGAACAAGCAGTAAGTTAAAGACGCGTGGCAGTCAGTGATCCCATTCTGATCAGGTCAGATCATTTATGCTGCTATCATTTGTCCTTTTTTGCAGGAGTTTTAGAGGGACTGTATGGGTCATGGTCCATTGTTGTGTGGAGGCTGTGGAATTTGGTGATGCTATTTAGTGAGTTTACTTCAAGCTCATTCATGTCACGACATTCTTATTTTGGCAATATGGGCTTGGGTCAAGAAATCAATTCGCGATGCTACGTGAGTCATAGCTCCTCTTTTTGAATGAGTTTCTTTATTTGTTTTTGTGGAATTGGGATTTGGTTCTTAGAAACATAATTTTTTTTTTACTTTTTAATGGGCCTCCTAAAAAAAAGTGATGTAAGAAGGAAATAACATGGAATTATTATGAACTTTCATGTGGACTTTTGTATGATTTATGTGAAAATTGGTAGAAGCTTGTGTGGTGATGGACTCCCTTTTGTAATTTTAATGGGCTCTTTTTTTGTACCATGACTTGCTATTTACACCATACTTAAATTCCTTCACAAAAACAAATAGAGACAAATGAATTCGATCCTTGTTTCCACGTCAGCCACATTCAATCCAAAATGAATCTGTCACAAGCATTGTAAATGAAACCAGAAAAATGAATTAATCCTCCATTTGTGCTTTTGAACTATGTTTAATCATGATCATAAATAATCTTAATTCATGATTTAGAATTCCAAAACTTGATCCATGAACCTCATAAATATCATCCTTGTATTTTCGCTCAAATAGACCATTGAACTGATCCACATCCCAATCTTGACCTGATAAAGTAATGGATTCATCTTGAGCTAATGTCACTTGGATTGCATCTTAACCACAATCTTCCTCATGAACTGGATTTCTCAAAGCCTTGAAATCAAAAGATGGTAATCTGATATGGACTGCATTACAACTGTACCAAAACCCTAAGTTCACCCATAAACCTTAACTGAAACTCCAGGTTTACACCCCTAGAATTGTAAACCATAGTCTTGATTTACCGTGAAACAAAATCTTGCCCGACCAAGATCAGGTCAAAGCCACTTGAACTGAAACCAATATCTCAACACATATACCCATACCTGTCCTAAAAACCTCAAATAGGCACCAATTGAAACTTGCTTCGATCCAATTCAAACTTGTGAAACCCTGAATTTATACCACCATCAGAATCAACTTATCCTTTGGATTTTTGGGTATGGTTAGTGCATGTATGCACAAATGATAGTTACATACATAGGTAGGACAAATTTGGGGTATGACACCAATAGCGCAAAGTGTGGTTGCACTATTGTGAAAACTTATTGTCGCTACTACGAAAATCGGCGCCGGATGACAGAAGAGTCGCCACCGTGCGTTATTTATCCCAAAGGAGGGAAAGGAAACGCTCAAAGTAAACCTCGCAAAAAACGGGAAAGGTATGGTCATCGCAACCAAAACCTGGATTCGGGAGTCGGTTACGCAAGGGGAAGGTATTAGCACCCCTCACGTCCGTCGTACTCGACGGGATCCACGCTTGTTTTCTAGTACAGATTGTTATTCTATCTATTCTACAGGTCAATGGTTAAAAGAAAAGAAAATGACTCGGCAAAGTATCGCACTTTATGCCTACGTATTCTCGTCCGGAACGAGAAATCAGAGTCAACGTAGTTCGCCTAACTACGGGGGAGGATGGGTGAAGGTTGCTCGCTAGGATATCACATCCTATGCCTACGTACTTCCACACAGCATGGAAGATCAGAGCAAACGTAGTTCGGGCTACACATGGCACAAGCTGTTCAAGTGTCTTTTATGAAAAATATCACCTTAAACAAGGGTTTTCTTATTGCAAAAAGGTTTGTGTTTGTTCAAATCTTTTGACGGAAGAAATGAATTGATCTCTGTTATAACCTTTATTAATGTTTTTCTGTTGTTTTGAAGAAAGAAGAGATGACACTCTACAAATCCTAGGGTTGAAAAGGGGATAAAATCTACCCTAATGTTATCATACATGGGTTAGCTCCTAATGTCTATCATGCTCCTCTCTTGCGTAGAGAGAAACAGAGATCCTAAGGGATAAACGGAAACAGAAACAATAGCAAATATACAATAAAGCAGTAAAATGCATGGATGCAGCAATACAAGCGAGGCAAGGGAGTCCCACTCAACCTCGAACCTAGAAAACAATAGGCAAAAGTGAACAGAATTCACTTTCAACCTAACAGGTTAAACAGCAAGCAATACAGTCAGGGAAATTCAATCAATACAAAAAGAATTATAAACAGCAAAAATCAGCAGCAAAAGCAATCTTCATCAACATCTGACTTCAAGTCATCTTCAACCATCTACAGGCCTCAAGCAAGCATCAGTCTTCGTCTTCAAGCCTTCAAGCAATGCCTCTATCTTCAATCTTCAATGCTTTTCTTCAAGTCCTAATCTCCCAGTTGAGGAACCAATCACAAGAATGAACTAGGGTGTTAAGCAATTAGTTGACCACCAAAGGTGGCAAACAGACTGCTAACAACACATAGAATGTCTCTCTCAAGAGTTCTATCTCTTAAACACTATCACCAAGCCTTCCAAAGGAAGGGGGTGAATGTCTTAGAGAGACTCTGCATCATAGAGAGGGATGGAGGCAAACAAGACCTTCCAAGTTTGTGAATCAAGTTTTCTACCCTAGAGCTCTGCCTAACTCCTAGATCCTAGAACCTTCAACAGCTGCCAGCAAGAGATACTCCTCATCAACTCTGGAAGTTGGTCTTCATTCTCTTTGATCCCCAATGGGCTTCATCAGCACAGTCTTCAACTCAAACCCAAGCCCCCAAACATACCCAATACCCCACACAGTCAAATAATAACCCTAGAAAGGGCACACCACACAGTCAAGAAAATACAAGCAGTATACTAATAGTAATAGTAGAATAGGGGAAACCTAACATTTTCTAAGGGATCTATTATCTACCCATAATACCCCTATAGTCCCATACCCCAAAATTCAAACTACAACTCCTAAAAGAAATGATCTCTTACACCTATGTTATCTCTAAACCCTAGTTTTGATTATCCTAATCACACCTAAACAAACCATCTAAAATTAAGTCCTAAAATCATGGATTAAATTTTATATACAAGCTAAAGTTCTAAGTTAATCACCCTAAAAAAATGGATCCAAAATGTAAAAGCATCTAACTAAACTAAAATCAACAATATCATGCATTGAACTAAACATTATTTACAACCTATTTAAAAGAAAAATATGCTAAAAATACAAAAATAAAATGAAATGCTAATTTTTTTATATGATAATTTTCTTAACAAAATTATGAAAAAGATGCAAAAACAACCATAAAAAAATATGCAATTTTCTATTTGTTATGATTTTTTAAAGAATTAAAATGAAATGGATGAAATTAAAATGAGTTAAATGAGGTGAAGGGGTGCAATCAGTAATTAAAAGCATTGAAAAAAAACAATGGGCCCAGACTGGGAGGCGCGCATAGCAAAGCGCGTCTGGGCCCAGCTGATCAGAAAACACAACCAAAAAAATAAAAAAAGGAACACGGTGCAATTAGTAAGAATATTAGTGCAATGGTTTGGGCCTTGGTGAACGGGGGTGTGCATAGCAATGGTTACTTGAGCCCAGTCATTTCTATTAATGAAACGCTGCGTTTCTGCTTCAATACTTCCCTCCAAATTCAACTTTAAACGTGAGCCACGCGATTGGATTGCAAGTCAAAGTCTAACATATGATCCCACGGTCATCCATCATCGTCCTCCTTGGAAACCCTAGGTTTCAGAAAAACCCTTTCCATGCATGAATCTTCCATCCCTCTGTTCTCCCTCAATTCTCAATGAAATCTCAAACTTCAAAGACCAAAATTACTCTATTCTCTTCCCTCTACACAACCATGGTATTAGTTTCTTCCAACACTCCCTCTAGGTCCAAACCCGATAGCTAGAACACCTTGACTCCACCATTTTACACTGCTATCAATCATTCCAATTCTTGCTAACTCTTACCTTAACACAATCTACACACTTTGCTGATCATTCCTATCTATCTAAACAAGATTATCATGCCTTAACCTAGGTGTTCTAAGCCAAAACAGATTTGGTACTCCAATGGTAACCTCCATGAAATGCCTTCAAAGTCATCAGAAACAATCATCTAATCATTCCTAACCATTCTAACCTAATGATTCTCTAACATGCTAACTAAATCTATCCAAATCGATGAAAACACTAACCTGGTTTGATGATGAAAACAGGTGCAGAATTCCTTGGATCCAAAGCTTGCAATGCTTGGGATTTGCTCAATAAACTTGGTTCTTGATTCTGTATGCAGTAGTTCTTGCTCCAATGTCCTTAATCTTGCAATCACAATCTTCTTGCACTTTGGATGATACACTTGTATAGCACGAATTCCTCTTCAATTCAAACAGATTTTGATGGAAATTGGATCTATGAAGGATGTAGATGATGATAGGATCAAGGATTTTGGAAATTGATGAAGGTTTGATAGAGTTTGGGATGAATTTGCACACTTGAAGAATGAGATGAAACTTGGTATTTTGATCAAAATGAATCACCAACCCTTGAATGAAGCCACTCTACCCAATATATAGACACTCATAGAACACTCTAGAACTTGGTAGAAACTTCTTGTGCACAATTTCCTTGAATTTTGGCATGTGTTACTTCCTTTGTAAGCCAACTAGCATAACTTCCAAACTTTGAACCAAACTCAAAAATCTACTTTTGCCAATGTTCTTAAAACATTTTTTCCAATCAAAATGACCTATAACTTCATCTCATTTGGCCATGGTATGAAAAATCTCAATTTTAGGTCACTTTTATTCATTAAATTCACTTTTTAAATGACCAAATTTGGAATCTTGAGCTATGAACATTTCCAAACTTTCATGATCACTTTTCTAGACTCAAAATGTCATTTGGAGCAACTTTGATGTTGTGAAGTTTTTCATTTGAAGCTTCCTTGTATGAGTTTTGGGCATAGGCTTGAAATGACCTGTAATTCTCAAATGACCAAAATACCCTTTGCTTGACAAGGTCATAAGTAGAGTTCCACAAATCAGATGGAGGCATACCATACCTTTCTAGAAAGCTAAGACAATTAGGAACAACTCTCATGTTGACCAGGAATTCATTTGAAATCTGCTTGAGGGGTAAAAGTTGCTTGGAAGACAAGTAACTTTCACAGACAAAATTTCAGATACCTCAGATGACCTATAACTTGCAAGGACCATAACTTGAGTTCTATAAATCTCCTTGATGTCTTCCACCACTCAAATTAAAGGTCTTGAGATCCTATACAAGTTTCATGTTGGCCAAGGATCCATTTGAAGCTTGCATTTTGAATTATCTTGCTGGGAAGTTTGCCTTAAATCAGGGGATTTTACACAGTAACCCTAATTTAGAAACTCCTCTTCTTCTTGATTTCTATTGAGTTCTTCTTGGAACAACACCACATCCTTATCTACATGTCAAATGATGAACCCCACATCTCTCAGATAGCCCTTGATGCCTTTCAATCAATCATTTGACCTAGGGTTGACCCAGGGTTGACCCAGATGAAACCCTAGTTGACTGCCTTCAACTGCAACTCTTGTGACCTTATCAATGACTTGTCTCTCTTTCAACATGACCCTCTAAGTCCTCTATGATGTCTGTATACCCTCCATGACCTCAATTCCCAGCTCACAACTTCTTTGATGATCTTCAAATACACTCAAGATAGGAGAGAGACCCACTGCCTGGTCCAATGACTTCTTTAGGCTTCAACTTCTTTCTGATGACTTGACTAAGATTGAATTTGAACAATAACCTCCTGATAGGCCCATAGAGATAAGAATAGTACCTGGTCCCTTGTTGGATGACTTACTATGTTATGCTATGCAGATGAATTATGTATATGATCTACTATGCAAATGCTAATGCAATTAAAACATAAACCAAGTGAAATAGTTTGAGCAAATTTTAGGGTGCAACAGCTGCCCCTATTCAAGCGACTTGGACCCGACTGGATGAAGAGCGTGTAGCCTTCAAACATTCGAGGTACGAGACGGTTGAATACTAGGAACCCGGAAATTTGCCAACCGCAGAAATAAACTACAACACTGCTACTGCTTGGGGAGAGCCCCCTAGGGTACTAGCTTCTGTTGCCATGGCAACAACTAACCATCCATCTGTCAATCTATTATGTAGACTATTCTGATATTGTCCGCAGACCACTCTATTCCGAAGAAATGGGCATACACCAAACAACGAGAAATTGTTGATATCACTTATCAACCTCTGTTGACCTCACTTATCAACCAAGCACACGCTAACCAGCGGGAGAATATTGACTTCACTTGTCATGTTGACTTCACTGATCAACTTTTCGTGTCTAAAGAAACGAGCAAACGCTTAGCCAAATAGGGCAATGTTCGAAGACATGAACAACCGACTCTGCGGGGAAACGAGAAACTTAACTAAGTAACTCTAAGGGGAATCTGACGACTGCCGTCAAACACCTGCTGGGGAAATTGGGAACTTAACCAGGCACTCTGACGAGAATAACCTTGTTGAAAAGTAATAGGAATTTAACCAAACAACTCCGTGGCGAATACCCTGCTGGGGACTATGAGGGACTTAAACCTAGTAACTCATTGAAGTAACACCCTGCTGGGGAATATAACTCTGCCGGGGAACCTGCGGGTAACCACCCAAAAATCTGCATTACCATCTTCTAATGCTGACACCACAGCATCCTGAGAAAGACTCAGCCGGGGGAATACAAGTAACTTAACCAAGCGACTTGTCACAGACTACCCTGTCGGGGACTACGAGGAACTTAACCAAGCATCTCGTTGAAGACCAACCTGCTGGGGATTTCGTCTCTACTGGGGTAACTGTGAGTAACCACCCAAAATCTGCATCATGCTATATCCACCGTACTCTGATAAGGACTCGGCTGGGGAGAAAGAGAAGTGCTTGACCAAGCAACCTCTGCTAGGGGAATATGACATGACGAACACGATCACTGCGTGTTGCGTTCCAACCATAATCACATGGTAGGACGAACACGATCACTGCGCGTTTCGACCATAAATCCAACCGGATAAGATAAACACGATCACTGCGTGCTTTGCGCCACAACCCTCTTGACAGGAGGAACACGATCACTGCGCGTTCTGAGCCACGATCCTCTTGACTGGAGAAAAACACGATCACTGCGCGTTCTGAGCCACGATCCTCTTGACTGGAGAAAAACACGATCACTGCGCGTTCTGAGCCACGATCCTCTTGACTAGAGAAAAACACGATCACTGCGTGCTGTGTGTCTTAACTAACCCACATAACTGGACGAATACGATCACTGCATATTCTAACCATACATAGGGTGAACGCGATCACTGCACGTTTCATGTCACGACCCTCTTGACTGGAGGAAACACGATCACTGCGTGCCTTGCGACACAAATTCAACCATGGGACGACCACGATCACTGCGTACCTCGGCCACAAACAACCAGATGAACACGATCACTGCGTGCCTCACCCTATAACCAACCCGTATAACGGACGAATACGATCACTGCATATACCAACCAACAAAAACTGGATGAACACGATCACTGCGTGTCGATCTATAACCACTGTATAACGGACGAATACGATCACTGCATATCTCGACCAACCAAAACTACCGACCATGATCAACACGATCACTGCGTGTCTCACACATTGAACCCCCGAGATAATGCCAACACGATTACTGCGTGCCGTACAAAACAATCCTCTTAGATCGGGACGAATACGATCACTGCGCCATTCGACCACAGATACACATACCAAGATCAACACGATCACTGCGTGTCCTATAACGTGAACCCCATGGATGGTACAAATACGATCCCTGCGTACTCGGACCACAAATCAACATCTCAAGATCAACACGATCACTGCGTGCCTTACAACATAAATCCCATAAATGAGACAAAATACGATCACTGCATATCTTGTCCACACATTCACATCTTCCTGAAACCACGATTTCTCTTATCGGCAGGGAACAACACATCTGAAACTGAAGAGGTAACCACCTGGCTTATGTTTCAAAAATGCATGTTTGATAATGACGTAATGCTTCCATACTGCATGGAAATGCCACGTATTCGTGTAAAATGCAAATGCTCATGATGCATGCTTATGCAAAGAGTTACTTCAGCAAAATAAATGCTGAAGACAAACTGGATCCGCTGGGGATGACCGGAACACTACCGATACCCCTCCAACAAAATAAATGTTGGGAAGATGAACTAACTCTGCTGGGGATGACCATCCTGCTGGGAAAGTAGCTCACCAACTCAAAACTTCAAACTCTGCTGAAGATGATCGTCCTGACGAGGAAGGATCAACCTGTTGAGGAAAGAGAAAACAATCCTGGAAACTGCTTTCAAAGGTATCAACGCTCTGATTACGCCCTGTGGGGATACTCCATCCTGCTATCACTGAGCTGGGGATTGACCGGCGTGCTCTAATTCGCACTACGTAAGAAACTCTTTGGGGAAGTTAATCATATCCATCTCAACCTTCGCTGGGGAGGACTCGGCTCTGCTGGATAATCCACTTCTGAACAACTGAAGATACATTGCTCTTTTCCTTTGACGCAATCTCCACTCTCCTGGGGAGACAACATTCAATTTTACCTGGGGCGACTTCACTGGGGAAGGACACAACATTCATCCTCTGGAGAGGGTACTAGCCTGCCATGGACTCTGGCGAGGAACTTTGCGAGCTTTTGAATACCTGTAGAAGTCGACAAGCAAACACAAGACAATTTATGCAAAAAGAAACATCTTGGTAATCACCCACGACAACCATTCAGGTAATTTTTGGTTTTAACAATCATCGGCCGAGGCCCGCCTGTTTACACGCATGTAAGTTTATCAAAAACATCGGCGCTTTTTACAAACAAAACTGTAAAAAATTAAAACCAAAGTCACACACTACACTGAATAACACACTTTATTGATAACGGCCTGAGAATAGGCAAGATTTGTACATCAGATGTAACTCCTGAAAAGAGGTAGTCACACATAAACAAAATGCAGAAGTATACAAATATACAGAATAATATTTGTGCACATGTCGACAACGTGTTACAGACGAACACCATGAACCGATTCTCCTATGACTCGTCGGACTCTGACGCTTTCCCGATCTCTGTCTTCGGAAGAAATTGCTTTGGATAGTTGACCCCCAGATGCTCCCAAACCACTAATCATCAAACTTGGACCGCAGTCATTTGCTTCTCAAATCCCTAACTTTTGCGTGAATCGCCCTTTGCGGGTTTTCGATTCACCGGGATACCCCTTTTTGCCGAAGCCGCCTAGTGTAGGTTTTCGACTTCGCGGGTGTACATTCTTTTCAATTATATCCCTAACTTTTGCCCGAACTTTTTTATTCTGTTTATTGGTTCGCCAGGATGCCCCATTTTTGCCTGGACTCTCTTTTTACTGTCCAGCGGGTCAATTTTAAGCAAAGTATTTTTTAACTGCGTCCGAGTTCACAGGGGACGAAAAGTCTTCACCATCCATGGTGGATAACAATAAGGCTCCTCCGGAGAAGACCTTTCTCACGACGTATGGACCTTCGTAATTGGGAGTCCATTTGCCCCTGTGATCCGATTGCGGTGGGAGAATCTTCTTCAGCACAAGATCACCCGTTTGAAAGCTTCGAGGTCGAATCTTCTTGTCGAACGCTTTCTTCATCCGGCTCTGATACATCCTACCATGTGCAATGGATGCCAGTCTCTTCTCATCTATCAAGCCCAGCTGATTCAATCTACTTCTCGCCCATTCTGCCTCATCAAGCTGAACATCAAGCAAAACCCTCAAAGATGGTATCTCAACCTCCAATGACAGGACCGCCTCCATGCCATATACCAGTGAGAACGGTGTTGCCCCGGTTGATGTACGCGCTGTAGTACGATAACCGTGCAAAGCGAATGGCAGCATCTCATGCCAATCCTTATACGTTATCACCATCTTCTGAACAATCTTCTTTATGTTCTTGTTGGCCGCTTCAACAGCGCCATTCATCTTGGGTCTGTACGGAGATGAATTATGATGCTCGATCTTAAACTCCCGACAAAGATCCCTCATCATCTTATTATTCAAGTTCGAACCATTATCAGTAATGATCCGTTCAGGAATACCGTATCGGCAGATTATATCTCTCTTGATAAATCTGGCCACCACCTGCTTCGTCATGTTGGCGTAAGATGCTGCTTCCACCCACTTGGTGAAGTAATCGATCGTGACTAGGATGAAGTGATGCCCATTAGAAGCAGTAGGCTCAATCTTGCCGATCATATCAATTCCCCACATGGAGAAAGGCCACGGAGAAGCCATAACATTCAGTGGACTGGGTGGCACATGGATCTTATCTGCATAGATCTGGCACTTGTGACACCGCTTGGCAAATTTGAAACAATCTGTCTCCATTGTTAACCAGTAATACCCTGCTCGCAACAATTTCCTGGTCATAGCATGTCCACCGGCATGCGTACCAAAAGTTCCTTCATGGACTTCTTCCATGAGTAAATTGGCTTCCTTCTCGTCTACACACCGGAGGAGTACCAAATCATGGTTCCTTCTATACAAAACGCCGTCGGGATTCAGATAGAAGTTGCCTGCTAATCTCCTTAGAGTCTTCTGATCACGACTGGATGCCCCAGCCGGATATTCCTTGTTCTTCAGGAAATTCTGTATGTCGAAATACCAAGGCTTACTGTCAGACGCTTCATCAATTGCAAACACAAAGGCCGGCCTATCGAGGCGAGATATGACAATCCTGGGGGCCTCATTCCAGTAGTTGACCTTATACATCGAGGATAACGTTGCAAGGGCGTCTGCCATTTGATTCTCCGCCCGGTGTACATGATGAAATTCCACCCTATCAAAGAAAGGTAACAACCTTCTCGCATAATTCATGTACGGTACCAGATTAGGTTGGCGTGTCTCCCATTCTCCTTTAATCTGGTTCACCACTAGCGCTGAATCCCCATATACATCCAGATCCTTGATCCTCAGATCAATCGCCTCTTCTAACCCCATGATGCAAGCTTCGTACTCTGCTTCGTTATTCGTCACTGGAAAAGTCAATCTGGCTGTGAACGGGATGTGCGACCCGTGGGGAGTTGTAATGATTGCCCTGATCCCGCTACCATACGAATTGACAGCCCCATCAAAAATTAATTGCCACTGGGAATTCCGCTCAGGACCTTCACCAGGCAACAACTCATCACAATCTTTAGCTTTCAAGTACATTATGTCCTCATCAGGAAACTCAAACTTCATAGGCTGATAATCCTCAATCGGCTGTTCGGCAAGATATTCGGACAGAACACTTCCCTTAATGGCTTTCTGGGAAACATACTGGATATCGTATTCTGTCAATACCATCTGCCATCTAGCAATCCTTCCAGAGAGCGCTTGCTTTTCAAACACATATTTGATCGGATCCATCTTTGATATCAGCATGGTTGTATGATTTAGCATGTACTGTCTTAGACGTTTGGCAGCCCACGCCAATGCACAACACGTCTTTTCGAGCATGGAGTATCGAGATTCACAATCCGTGAACTTTTTACTCAAGTAGTAAATTGCATGCTCTTTCCTTCCTGTCTCGTCATGTTGACCGAGAACACAACCCATACTGTTCTCCAGAACCGTCAGATACATAATCAGTGGTCGTCCCGCTACTGGGGGTATCAACACCGGAGGTTCCTGCAAGTATTCTTTTATCTTTTCAAATGCCCTTTGGCAATTGTCGTTCCAGACCACCGCTTGATCTTTCTTTAACAATTTGAATAATGGTTCACACGTGGTCGTTAGGTGAGAGATGAACCTAGCAATGTAGTTCAACCTCCCTAAGAACCCACGAACTTCTTTTTCTGTTCTCGGTGCTGGCATCTCTTGTATTGCTTTTATTTTTGCAGGATCGACCTCGATTCCTTTCTTGCTCACAATGAACCCCAGTAGCTTCCCGGATCTCACTCCAAAGGTACATTTATTAGGATTCAGCCTCAGCCTGAACTTCCTCAGCCTCTTGAACAACTTCAGCAGATTAACCAGATGTTCTTCCTCTGTTTGAGACTTAGCAATCATGTTATCGACATACACCTCAATCTCTCTGTGCATCATGTCGTGAAAAAGCATTGTCATAGCCCGTTGGTACGTTGCCCCAGCATTTTTCAAACCAAAGGGCATCACCTTATAACAGAAGGTTCCCCACGGGGTGATAAAGGTCGTTTTTTCCATGTCCTTCGGAGCCATTTTGATCTGGTTGTACCCCGAAAATCCATCCATGAAAGAGAATACCGAAAACTGAGCTGTGTTGTCAACTAACACATCAATATGCGGCAACGGGAAATCATCTTTCGGGCTCGCTTTGTTTAGATCCCTATAATCAACACACATTCGAACCTTGCCATCTTTCTTTGGCACAGGCATGATATTAGCGACCCAAGTGGGATAAGTGGTAACAGCCAGGAATCCAGCATCCCATTGCTTCTGCACTTCTTCCTTTATCTTTACGGCCATGTCAGGACGAGTCCTTCGGAGTTTCTGCTTCACAGGCGGGCAATCTTCCTTCAACGGCAGACGATGAACAACCATATCAGTATCCAGCCCTGGCATGTCCTCGTAGGACCAAGCAAATATATCACTGTATTCACGCAGCATCTTAATAAGCTCTTGCTTGATGTCAACTTGCAACGCGGCCCCTATACGGATATTCCTGACGCATTCTTCAGACCCTAAGTTGACAATATCAATCTCTTCCTGGTGAGGCAGAATGACTCTCTCCTCTTGCTTCAATAACCGACTAAGCTCTTCTGGTAAGTCACTATCCTCCACAATCTCCTCCTCAGCTTGGTAGATCGGATGCTCGAAGTCTAAACGAGTCATAGGAAGTTTTTGGTCGGTGTCATCTGAAAATTCATGAATCCTGCGAGGGAAACGGTTAAGTGCTTCAAAATGATGTACAAGCAAAATGCATAACCACGCTGCCATTTTATTGAAGAATAAAAACAGAAAGAAAAGGATCACAACATTTGAATGTAAAAACGCCGTCATTTATTGATCATGCAAACATACAGGTAAACAGTTAGGCCCTAAGACAAGATCATCGATGCCCCGGGCAAGGCATGTGATCATACAATGATTGAAAAAGCAATGCATTACTGTTTGGCGACTTGGATGACGTCCTGGATGGACCAGTTGCATAGGCTTTTCCCCGGCGTGCTGGGTCGAATCCATGCGTCCATGTCGCAATCGCTATCCACTTCCTCCGTATCAGACACGACATTAATCCCCTCGAAACTAACTCCTCCGGGTGTGAACACGACAGGTCCCTTGTACTTAGGCGCACTCTGCGAGGGAGATGGGCGGTACCCCAAGCCATACCTATCTTGCTTCACCGGGATGTCCAGAACCTGCCCCCACTTCTGAGTCTCTCCTACTTGTACCAACGCCTTGGCTTCTTTATATGAGGAGACGATCACTTCTTGCCCTTCACTCTTCACCGGAGCTTCTTCTTTAACCTTCACCCCTTCGAACGCCTGACACAGTGTTTCATGAATCTCTCCATCTACCTCCACGTACTTGAAAGAAGACAAATGACTGACTAAGATATCCTCTTCGCCATACACCGTCACAATACTCCCCTCAACCATATACTTCAGCTTCTGATGGAGCGTAGAAGTTACTGCCCCAGCGGCATGAATCCAAGGTCTCCCAATCAAACAGCTATATGCAGGCTGGATGTCCATGATGTAAAACACTGTATCAAACACCTCCGGACCTACCTGGATGGGTAGCGTCACTGACCCGAATACTGACCTCCTTGTTCCGTCAAAGGCCCTCACCACCAAATCACTAGGGGTGCACAACAACCCACGGGTATCTAATTTTAACAGGGCTTTCTTTGGTAACACATTCAACGAAGACCCAGTGTCTACCAGCACATGGGATAAGATAGTGCCCCGGCACTCGATAGAGATGTGCAAGGCATTATTGTGATCACGCCCTCTAGGCGTTAGGTCAAAATCCGTGAATCCCAGCCCATGCCCAGCGTTAACATGTGCCATAACTCCCTCCAGCTGATTAACTGAAATCTCTTGCGGCACGAAGGATGTCTCAAGTACCCTCAACAGGGCATTTCGGTGCGCCTCAGAGCACAATAACAGCGATAATATGGAGATCTTTGACGGGGTCTGCTGCAGGTGATCTACAATCTTGTAATCACTTTTGCGGATCAATCTCATGAATTCTTCCACATCTTTGGTTATCGGCTCTTTCTCTTTACTCCCCGAAGATTCCCCCTCAACAACTTTATTCTTACCTCTGGCAAGCCTCTCTGCCTCGACCTTAGGTGAAGTGAAAATTCTCCCGCTCCGGGTTATACCACCCGCTCCCACTATGTTATCCACGGACCCCGCTGGCGGATCATTCAAGTCAATCTTTTCCCCATTACAATACACCTCAGCACCATAACTCCACGGGACTGCCCTTGTGCTTTCATAAGGGACTGGCTTAGCCTTGGTAATAGTAATGGTCGGCCTTTTCGATGATGCCGAAATTGTCACTGATTTGAACGGAATGGTGATCGTAGCAATCTCCCTGCGCTCTTCTTCCGATTCTGTCTCAACAGACTTCTCTCGCCCCACAGACCTGTCAAACTGCAAAATTCCTTCATCAATCAAACTTTGAACTCCCCTCTTCAACTTCTCACAGCCCCCAAGTTGAATCAAACAGTCATCACACTCTTCACTGCAACCGGGATAGACACCTCCTTTCAATAAACGCTGCTTTACGTGACTCAAAGGGGTTTTCAGCTTGCTCACTTCCGAAACCAAGTTCAACTCATCATCTACCATGATTGCATTGGCCCCAGCCCCACCATGCTTGGGCATTGGCTGCTGCGTGATATTGGGACCGTCTTTCCCGAAGTTAATAGCCGTACTATCAAGCAAATCCTGTACTTTATGCTTGAAAGCTAGGCAATTTTCAATATTGTGCCCTGGTGCACCCGAATGGAAGTCACAGTGCTCATTAACATCATATCCGACTGGTGGCTGGCCGGTTGGTGGTGCTAAGGTCCTCTTTTCGACTAGCTGCAATTTCAACAAAGTTTGAAGGAGTTCTGCATATGATACCGGTGGTACCTCGAATACTCTCCTCGGTCGTGGGTTCTGAAGTCTGCGCTGATTATTATTAGGCTGCTGCGGAGCCTGCTGCTGGGGTTGTTGTCTCTGCTGCTGAGAAGGCCCTGGAATGGTTACACTTGCAACCTGCGACTGCTGATGCCAGTTCTGACCTTTATTCCTTCGTCGAGCATTGTATACAGCGTTGGTATCACCCTGCCTTTTACCACCAAACGTCTTCTTATTACCTCCTGCGGAACTGGACTCACCCGCTTGAATTTTACCAATCTTTACCCCGTTTTCAATGCGCTCCCCCATCAAGATCAACTCAGAGAAGATACTCATCGAAAAATTGAGCAACCGGTCATAGTACATTCCAGAGAAAGTTCCTATGAAAATATCCATCATTTCGCGCTCCACCATCGGAGGGTGCACCCTAGCAGCCAGATCTCGCCATCTCTGGGCGTATTCCTTAAAGCTCTCGCTAGACTTTTGAGACATACTCTGCAACTGGACTCGGTTAGGGGCGAGATCACTATTATATTGATAATGTCGAACAAAAGCCTCTGCCAACTCTTTCCAACTCCTGATCTGAGTAGGCTCCAAGCTCATGTACCACTCCAGCGATGGCCCTGACAGGCTATCCTGGAAGAAGTGCATTAGCATCTTTTCATCCTCAAAATATGCAGACATACGCCTATAAAACGCACGTACATGCACCCTAGGGCATGTATCCCCTTTGTACTTATCAAATGACGGCGCTTTGAATTTCAGCGGGACCCTCAATCCTGGGACCAGCCCCATATTTGACATATCCAGCCCAAGAGCATTCTGGCTGGCTAATCCGTTCACTTTCTCTTCTAGCAATCTCATCCGATAGTTGTCATCCCTAGCTCTTTCATAACCCTCGTTCTGACCAGAGAACACATCCTCCTGACGATCCTCCCAGCGAGGTACTGCATCGTATCTAACATAATCTGCATCCCGGCCCGGACCCGTTTGAACGTACCTGGGGTCATACCTCAGATTACCCATCTCTTGAGCGTTGTATGCGCTAGTTCCATATCCAAGATTACCATAGCCACCAAACCCAGCCTTGGCGCCAGCAATGCTACCATACCCCATGTTCACACCATTGAAGCCCTGGTTACCATTAATACCATTCATTCCGACATTCTCAACGCCCCCATTAAAACCCTGGTTGACATTACCCACAAATACCCCAGAAGTATCTGCATTGGCATTCATATTACCGGTATTCCCACCTCCACCTACAGGACCAGTTTCTCCAGCATTCAAACCGGTTACGGGAATAGCATCAGCACTTTGACGATTCTCAATTCGGGGAGAAGCAGCAATATTTTCACCGTGTGGTGTCCCGTTGTTTTCAGCCCGTGCGACTATCGGTTGAACCAGATTCTGCAGCTGCTCTTGTCCCTTGGCGATAGTCTCCATGGTTTGCATGAGCAGGGCCATCCTGTTGTGCATCTCTTGCATTTCACTCTGCACGTTGTCCATGATCTTCTTCTGGTTAGTCCTTGTAGAGTAACGGTGGACCTGCTTTTCTGCAATCCTGAAAATAGCCTGTAATGGATGCGGGAGATAAGATACACGGATCACAAACCTGTAATGCAAATATGAGTATGTATGCAAAGTGCAATATGTGTCTGTGCATTAGGGAATATCATTCCCCGATTCTAGTGTGAATGTGCCAGTGCAGTGACAGTGCTAGCAATACGGTGATCGGAGTCGAATCATAGAAAACCTCGTATATTGCAGAGAAATCCCTTAGGCCAAGAATACAATATCACTGAGTGTACAATAAGAAGGCATGACCTCAACCAACAATCCTGGTGATGGTCAGCACAAATGCAAATAAAGCATACACATTAATATATGAAATGGTCAAGTACACCCATAAGCCTGGTACTCTTCTAGTAACTTCTTAGTCTCTGGATGACTTGGTTGGGTAAGCAGCCCCTCAACAAGTTGATTTCTTCGTTTGAGAACACGTCGCACGTCACCAGCGGTTTCCTCCCGTGCCCCGTCTCCGAAGCGATCCTCTAGCTTCCGCTTCTGAGACACAGCTTCGTTCCTGCCTTCGATGGCCTTGTTCAATGCATTCTGGAGACTATATCTGGCCATTACCTCCTCTTCATGCTTCTTAATGCTAGCCTTCAACTGCTCTTCGAGTTCAGAAATTTGCTGCTTCAATTTGTCTTCCCTCTTTTTGTTGTTGGTTAGCATAGCATTCCACGTCTTGTTACAAGAAGAGATTTCTCGGTGAGCGGCGTCGAGTGCTTTCTTTTTGGACTCCAACATGTCATGAGAGCTTCTGAACTCTTGACCCAGACGTTCGCGCTTCTTTTTCTCCTCAGTCAACTCAGCACCTAGCCTGTTTACTAGTTCGATCTGCTGTTGGAAAGAATGCACAACCTTGTTCTTCTCACTACGCATCTGAGCCAGCTCCTTTTCTAACTCTTCATTAATCTTCATCAAGGCTTCCTTTTCTTTTACAACTCGCTCGTAGGCCTCCCTAGTGACAGTGGTTGGTTCTTCCACTGGAATATGAACAGGGACCGGCGCAGCTGGAAATGGCATCAGTAACTGTCTTGCCCTCTCCTGGATCCAAACTTTGTAGGGTGTATAAGCCTGACAATCATTCTTCCCCAACAGTGGTTTCCCTTTTCTGTTAATACGCATCCAGGCATGCCGAAGCTTGGCTAGTAACTCTTCGTTCAAATCACCGGTGAAGTACAGAGATTCCTGTACTTCTTCATCCTGAGGTGGGTTCTTCAACGCATATCCAAACTGGCGAACAAACAGAGATGGGTTGTAATTGATGCACCCTTTTCTCCCTATCAACGGAACATTAGGATACCCAGAACAACTGAAAATAAGCTCAGACCCCAACAAGTCTCGATCAAACCACTCAATGTCTTCAGAAGATAGCCTCATCATGCGCTCTGGCCAGTCAGCTGTAGTTGCACTATCCACAAAAGGTCCCTTCAGGGGAAGATGACTCTTAAACCACATGTACAGCAAAGGCACGCAACAAGAGACGTTCTTGCCTCTCCTGTTCTCATTTCTGTAGTGCATCGAATGGTAAAAGTCCCCGATCAATGTGGGTACCGGGTTGCCAGCAGCAAACAAATGAAATGCATCCATGTCCACGAAGTTCGGGAAATTGGGAAACAGCACTATCCCATAAATGCATAGAGCCAAAACAGGGTTGAAGACTACCCAACATCCATTCTTGGCGTATTCTTGAGCCTTACCAACCAGAAACTGGAGAGAGAAACCTGGAACCCCGCGCCAAGAAGTCATCAACAGCTCAGAAGCATTCATGTGCAAGGCCTTAGCTAAATCCTCCAACTTGGGCTCAGCGGTAGAGTGAATAAAAGGAACTGTATTCTGTACCGGCAGCTCAGTAAACTCTACATACTCCTCCATGGTGGGCCCCAAGATAAAATCAGCGAATGTGAAGCATCTCAAAGCAGGGTCGTAGAATTGCATCAGCGTGTACAACACATTCAGTTCATCATCCGTTGATTTGCGAACCAATCTCAACAACCGTCCGTAACCCTGCCTGAAGCTTCTACGGACATCCTCATCAGCAAGAGAAATCAGATCCAGGAGGGGAGTAATATCAGGGATAGGTAGCTTGTAGGCAACTGTCATCCTCAAACCAGCCATGATCAATACTCAGGAGTCTGGACACTAGAACCAGGGAATATGCAAATGCACCTGCAGCACATACACACGTTAATGGGATGCAATGATAATGGTTATGCAAACAATGCAATGCAAGTAACATGCAACAGGGACCAAATGCCGTGGCTGAGAAGCCTGAACCATATCAAAAGTCTCAGATAGACCCTCCAGAATTCCTCAAACCCTGGTCTCGGATAGACCCAATATAGAGCTCCAACACTGATCTTTGATAGACCCCATAACATAACTCCAACTGGTCTCTGATAGACCTCATGCCATAACTCTGTCTGGTCTCTAATAGACCTCACAACTGTCCATAAATACTCAGGATCTCAGATCGAGAAACAACCGGTATCTGGAGGTCTAGTTACCTGCATAACCCCAAAACCCTCTCACAGGTAGGTGTCCTAGTAACTGACAAAGGTATGGCATCCTATGCGGTCGTCGGCGTCACAGACTTTCAGGGTTGATGATACGATTCCCAGAAGGAGTGGCATCATCAAATCCTGAAGAGGCCTCACTTAGCCAACTTCCAAATGATCGGTTCTCAGAGTCGACAATCCAACTAACCAGCAACCCGAGCCACCCAAAGGGCAGGACAAGAGGCCAACCAGAAGAACCTCGTCTGAGTGTGGATTTCGCGGGACACTAGGACATGCAAAGCACGTGCGCGCCCACTAATTTCCACTCTAATTCTAGGTGCACTCAAGCCCAAGTCTGGCTTATCTCTCAATCATAGAACACCCGTCGTACCCCAATACAACAACAATAACAATAATATAATGCTGAAAGTAAATGACAGAAATATAAATCCATACAAAATCCTCGACAGGAAAACAAGCGTTAGGATTGACTCGCTTAAGGGATGTTGGATCCCAAATGCATAAGGAACTATCGCAGTCCTTAGCAGCCAGGGGACGTTATATTCCCCAGCAGAGTCGCCAGCTGTCGCTACTGCGAAAATCGGCGCCGTCTGACAGAAGAGTCGCCACCGTGCGTTATTTATCCCAAAGGAGGGAAAGGAAACGCTCGAAGTAAATCTCGCAAAAAACGGGAAAGGTATGGTCATCGCAACCAAAACCTGGGTTTGGGAGTCGGTTACGCAAGGGGAAGGTATTAGCACCCCTCACGTCCGTCGTACTCGACGGGATCCACGCTTGTTTTCTAGTACGGATTGTTATTCTATCTATTCTACAGGTCAATGGTTAAAAGAAAAGAAAATGACTCGGCAAAGTATCGCACTTTATGCCTACGTATTCTCGTCCGGAACGAGAAATCAGAGTCAACGTAGTTCGCCTAACTACGGGGGAGGATGGGTGAAGGTTGCTCGCTAGGATATCACATCCTATGCCTACGTACTTCCACACAGCATGGAAGATCAGAGCAAACGTAGTTCGGGCTACGCACGACACAAGCTGTTCAAGTGTCTTTTATGAAAAATATCACCTTAAACAAGGGTTTTCTTATTGCAAAAAGGTTTGTGTTTGTTCAAATCTTTTGACGGAAGAAATGAATTGATCTCTGTTATAACCTTTATTAATGTTTTTCTGTTGTTTTGAAGAAAGAAGAGATGACACTCTACAAATCCTAGGGTTGAAAAGGGGATAAAATCTACCCTAATGTTATCATACATGGGTTAGCTCCTAATGTCTATCATGCTCCTCTCTTGCGCAGAGAGAAACAGAGATCCTAAGGGATAAACGGAAACAGAAACAATAGCAAATATACAATAAAGCAGTAAAATGCATGGATGCAGCAATACAAGCGAGGCAAGGGAGTCCCACTCAACCTCGAACCTAGAAAATAATAGGCAAAAGTGAACAGAATTCACTTTCAACCTAACAGGTTAAACAGCAAGCAATACAGTCAGGGAAATTCAATCAATACAAAAAGAATTATAAACAGCAAAAATCAGCAGCAAAAGCAATCTTCATCAACATCTGACTTCAAGTCATCTTCAACCATCTACAGGCCTCAAGCAAGCATCAGTCTTCGTCTTCAAGCCTTCAAGCAATGCCTCTATCTTCAATCTTCAGTGCTTTTCTTCAAGTCCTAATCTCCCAGCTGAGGAACCAATCACAAGAATGAACTAGGGTGTTAAGCAATTAGTTGACCACCAAAGGTGGAAAACAGACTGCTAACAACACATAGAATGTCTCTCTCAAGAGTTCTATCTCTTAAACACTATCACCAAGCCTTCCAAAGGAAGGGGCTGAATGTCTTAGAGAGACTCTGCATCATAGAGAGGGATGGAGGCAAACAAGACCTTCCAAGTTTATGAATCAAGTTTTCTACCCTAGAGCTCTGCCTAACTCCTAGATCCTAGAACCTTCAACAGCTGCCAGCAAGAGATACTCCTCATCAACTCTGGAAGTTGGTCTTCATTCTCTTTGATCCCCAATGGGCTTCATCAGCACAGTCTTCAACTCAAACCCAAGCCCCCAAACATACCCAATACCCCACACAGTCAAATAATAACCCTAGAGAGGACACACCACACAGTCAAGCAAATACAAGCAGTATACTAATAGTAATAGTAGAATAGGGGAAACCTAACATTTTCTAAGGGATCTATTATCTACCCATAATACCCCTATAGTCCCATACCCCAAAATTCAAACTACAACTCCTAAAAGAAATGATCTCTTACACCTATGTTATCTCTAAACCCTAGTTTTGATTATCCTAATCACACCTAAACAAACCATCTAAAATTAAGTCCTAAAATCATGGATTAAATTTTATATACAAGCTAAAGTTCTAAGTTAATTACCCTAAAAAAAATGGATCCAAAATGTAAAAGCATCTAACTAAACTAAAATCAACAATATCATGCATTGAACTAAACATTATTTACAACCTATTTAAAAGAAAAATATGCTAAAAATACAAAAATAAAATGAAATGCTAATTTTTTTATATGATAATTTTCTTAACAAAATTATGAAAAAGATGCAAAAACAACCATAAAAAAATATGCAATTTTCTATTTGTTATGATTTTTTAAAGAATTAAAATGAAATGGATGAAATTAAAATGAGTTAAATGAGGTGAAGGGGTGCAATCAGTAATTAAAAGCATTGAAAAAAAAACAATGGGCCCAGACTGGGGGGCGCGCATAGCAAAGCGCGTCTGGGCCCAGCTGATCAGAAAACACAACCAAAAAAATAAAAAAAGGAACACGGTGCAATTAGTAAGAATATTAGTGCAATGGTTTGGGCCTTGGTGAACGGGGGTGTGCATAGCAATGGTTACTTGAGCCCAGTCATTTCTATTAATGAAACGCTGCGTTTCTGCTTCAATACTTCCCTCCAAATTCAACTTTAAACGTGAGCTACGCGATTGGATTGCAAGTCAAAGTCTAACATATGATCCCACGGTCATCCATCATCGTCCTCCTTGGAAACCCTAGGTTTCAGAAAAACCCTCTCCATGCATGAATCTTCCATCCCTCTGTTCTCCCTCAATTCTCAATGAAATCTCAAACTTCAAAGACCAAAATTACTCTATTCTCTTCCCTCTACACAACCATGGTATTAGTTTCTTCCAACACTCCCTCTAGGTCCAAACCCGATAGCTAGAACACCTTGACTCCACCATTTTACACTGCTATCAATCATTCCAATTCTTGCTAACTCTTACCTTAACACAATCTACACACTTTGCTGATCATTCCTATCTATCTAAACAAGATTATCATGCCTTAACCTAGGTGTTCTAAGCCAAAACAGATTTGGTACTCCAATGGTAACCTCCATGAAATGCCTTCAAAGTCATCAGAAACAACCATCTAATCATTCCTAACCATTCTAACCTAATGATTCTCTAACATGCTAACTAAATCTATCCAAATCGATGAAAACACTAACCTGGTTTGATGATGAAAACAGGTGCAGAATTCCTTGGATCCAAAGCTTGCTATGCTTGGGATTTGCTCAATAAACTTGGTTCTTGATTCTGTATGCAGTAGTTCTTGCTCCAATGTCCTTAATCTTGCAATCACAATCTTCTTGCACTTTGGATGATACACTTGTATAGCACGAATTCCTCTTCAATTCAAACAGATTTTGATGGAAATTGGATCTATGAAGGATGTAGATGATGATAGGATCAAGGATTTTGGAAATTGATGAAGGTTTGATAGAGTTTGGGATGAATTTGCACACTTGAAGAATGAGATGAAACTTGGTATTTTGATCAAAATGAATCACCAACCCTTGAATGAAGCCACTCTACCCAATATATAGACACTCATAGAACACTCTAGAACTTGGTAGAAACTTCTTGTGCACAATTTCCTTGAATTTTGGCATGTGTTACTTCCTTTGTAAGCCAACTAGCATAACTTCCAAACTTTGAACCAAACTCAAAAATCTACTTTTGCCAATGTTCTTAAAACATTTTTTCCAATCAAAATGACCTATAACTTCATCTCATTTGGCCATGGTATGAAAAATCTCAATTTTAGGTCACTTTTATTCATTAAATTCACTTTTTAAATGACCAAATTTGGAATCTTGAGCTATGAACATTTCCAAACTTTCATGATCACTTTTCTAGACTCAAAATGTCATTTGGAGAAACTTTTATGTTGTGAAGTTTTTCATTTGAAGCTTCCTTGTATGAGTTTTGGGCATAGGCTTGAAATGACCTGTAATTCTCAAATGACCAAAATACCCTTTGCTTGACAAGGTCATAAGTAGAGTTCCACAAATCATATGGAGGCATACCATACCTTTCTATAAAGCTAAGACAATGAGGAACAACTCTCATGTTGACCAGGAATTCATTTGAAATCTGCTTGAGGGGTAAAAGTTGCTTGGAAGACAAGTAACTTTCACAGACAAAATTTCATATACCTCAGATGACCTATAACTTGCAAGGACCATAACTTGAGTTCTATAAATCTCCTTGATGTCTTCCACCACTAAAATTAAAGGTCTTGAGATCCTCTACAAGTTTCATGTTGTCCAAGGATCCATTTGAAGCTTGCATTTTGAATTATCTTGTTGGGAAGTTTGCCTTAAATCAGGGGATTTTACACAGAAACCCTAATTTAGAAACTCCTCTTCTTCTTGATTTCTCTTGAGTTCTTCTTGGCACAACACCACATCCTTATCTACATGTCAAATGATGAACCCCACATCTCTCAGATAGCCCTTGATGCCTTTCAATCAATCATTTGACCTAGGGTTGACCCAGGGTTGACCCAGATGAAACCCTAGTTGACTGCCTTCAACTGCAACTCTTGTGACCTTATCAATGACTTGTATCTCTTTCAAAATGACCCTCTAAGTCCTCTATGATGTCTGTATACCCTCCATGACCTTAATTCCCAGCTCACAACTTCTTTGATGATCTTCAAATACATTCAAGATAGGAGAGAGACCCACTGCCTGGTCCAATGACTTCTTTAGGCTTCAACTTCTTTCTGATGACTTGACTAAGATTGAATTTGAACAATAACCTCCTGATAGGCCCATAGAGATAAGAATAGTACCTGGTCCCTTGTTGGATGACTTACTATGCTATGCTATGCAGATGAATTATGTATATGATCTACTATGCAAATGCTAATGCAATTAAAACATAAACCAAGTGAAATAGGTTGAGCAAATTTTAGGGTGCAACACTTATGATCTTCTGTATGCTTGTGTTATTGCTAAAAAGTTGAAACTAGGTGAGCCAATAAGAATGGACGAAGTTTGCCCTCATTGGAAAAGACTTAGTTTTGATGATGAAAAATGGTATTCAACATTCAAAAAAGAATCTCGTCAATTTTAGAAAACAAACAAGATCTTCCAAGAATGAGGGAAACAAGAGTAGTAAAACAAAAAGGTCTTGCTACAACTATGGAAAAGTTGGTCATTAAAAATCAGATTGTTCATTAATGAAGAAGGAAAAAGAGAAGGAAATGAATCATTCACAAAAGAAACAAAGCAAACCTAGAAGAGCTTACATCGCCTGGTAAAGTGATAGTGAGTCATCTAGTGATGGTAGCTTAAGTGACGAATAAGAGTCTGTTAATCTTGTTAGAACACAGATTGGTTCTTAATAATATCTCTATGTTTTGATGATAACTAATATGAAATTTTGTATTCAAGAATTATATACTCTAAAATTTGCTTGAGAGTTTTTTACTGCAGATAGTAAAGGAATTAACACTCCAGAAGCAAATCAGAATTGAACACAAGAAATTAGCTAGACTCTGAAGCGCCAGATGCATTCATTAGAAGATTCTGATTGCTGCCAACAGAAGATCCTGAGCGTAGCCTCCAGAAGGATCTGAAGCAGAAGCTCCAGAAGAATCTGAAGCAAGTCAGAAGCATCTGAACCAAAGAATTTTGTATGAAGAGTTTTTCAAAGCATAGTTTCTACAGAAGATTCTGAAAGTACTAAAGCTGCCAGTACTGAAGCTCTGTATCAAATATGCTCTGATCTTAAACACGCTAAAAGCACACCTGCTGCAGAAGACTCTGATTCAGCAAAACTCTGATCATCATCAGAAGACTCTGACCCAATTAGACTCTGATAAATTTGTTGAAAACTGAAGAAGAAATATTCAAAGTTTATATCCGTTGGAGTAAATCAAACGTCTCTTTCCTTATTTATGCTAGACACAAGAACACATACAAAAAGGATTTTTCTGTGCTTTCTTCTTCTAGGAAAGGTCACTTGATGTGAAGACAAAAAAAGCTCAGACCTTTTGGACACTCTTCTCAACGTGAAGCTCACCTTGGATCAGCTGCCTATAAAAGCAAGACTTCACCAAATTCTTCAGTTGACGTTTTTTGTTGAAAAGAAATAAAACATTCAAGCTCTCATACTATTCATATTCATTCCAAGAATTTATTTCTTTGTTCTAAATAGTTAAGTGAAAAATCACAGTTGTGATAAAGCTTTATAGAAGCAATCTTAAACACTTGTATTTATATTACATTTGATTGTAATCCTTAAGAAGATCCAGTTAAGATCAGTAGTTCTTGAGAAGACTTTGAACAGATGTTCTTAGTGCTTACTATTGTAATCAGTTGATTAAATAGTGGATTAAGTCCTTGATTGAGAAAGGCAAATCACTCTAGGAAGGGTGGACTGGAGTAGTTGAGTTCAATGAACCAGGATAAAAATACTTGAGTTTTTATTTCTAAGTTTTAATCTTCATACTTATTCAACCCCCCTTCTAAGTATTATTTCACCTTCATTTGGTATCAGAGCTTGGTTCTGTGTGTGCTACCACTTAACAGTGACAGTAAAGATCCAGAGAGAAATACTTTGATATATATTTAGTTGTTACTATGGCTGATAATACAATATCTAACATTAACAACAAATATGAAGAAAGGGACATAATCAACACCAAACCCCCTATGTTTGATGGGGAGAAGTTTGATTATTGGAAAGACATAATTGAAAGTTTTTTCCTTGGATATGATGCTGATTTATGGGATTTGGTCATAGATGGATATGTTCATCCCACAAATGGGAATGGCAAGAAAATAGACAGAAAATCTATGACAGATGCTCAGAAGAAAGAATTTAGAAATCACCACAAGGCCAGAACAATATTGTTGAATGCAATATCTCACACAGAGTATGAAAAAATTACAAACAGGGAAACTGCATTTGACATGTTTGAATCTCTAAAAATGACTCATGAGGGAAACTCTCAAGTCAAGGAAACAAAGGCTCTGGCTCTGATCCAGAAGTATGAAGCCTTCAAGATGGAAGACTCCGAATCTGTGGAAGCTATGTTCTTCAGATTTCAAATACTTACAGCTGGACTCAAGGTTCTGGATAAAGGATACTCTACTGCTGATCATGTGAAAAAGATCATCAGAAGCTTACCCACCAGATGGAGACCTATGGTGACAGTGCTGAAGATGGCTAAAGATCTGAACAAGATTTCCTTGGAGGAACTAATCAGTTCACTAAGAAGTCATGAGATTGAGCTTGAGGAAAATGAACCTCAAATAAAAGGTAAATCTATTGCTTTAAAATCTAATAAATCTGCTAAAGCATTGCAGGTAATAGAGGAAAGCTCTGAAGAATCCTCATCTGAAGATGAAGATGAACTGTCCATGCTGTCCAGAAGAATAAACAAACTCTGGAAGCATAAAGGAAAGAAGTTCAGAAACTTCAGGAAACCTGACCAAAGAAAAGAATCTTCTGGACACAGAAGATCTGGCAAAAAGGAGGTTGTCTGTTATGAATGTAAAGAACCTGGACATTACAAAAATGAATATCCAAAGGTGCTGAAGGAAAAGCCTAAAAGAAAATTTGATAAGAAGAAAAAGGTTCTGATGGCCACCTGGGATGATTCAGATACATCTGAATCTGAATCTGAGTCAGAAGAAGAATGTGCCAATGTAGCCTTGATGGCAGACATAGAAGATCAGGAGGAAGGAACTTCAGGATCTGAATCTGACTCTGAATCTGACTCTGACGCAGAAGAGGTAATGGCTAAACTTTCCAAAGAAGAACTTATCAATGTGTTATCAGAAGTTCTGAAAAGCTATAACAATATTAAGCTCAAATACAAGAAGCATCAAAGCAATCTTGTATCTGAGAATAATATTCTCAAATCAGAAGTAGCTGAGCTAAATGAAAAGAACTTAAAATTGAAAAATGATTCTGAATTAGCTCAACAAAACTCTGATTCTGAAACTGAATCTGAATGCAAAAATATTTTGGAAAAATATGATTATAGCTTTCAGAAGTTTCTTGCTAAAAGCATAGACAGAAGCAAAATGGCTTCTATGATCTATGGAGTTAGCAGAAATAACAGAAAAGGTATTGGATATGAATCCCCCTCTGGAAAGGATTTAAATCCAAAACCTGTTGATAAAATTATCATCAAGAAAACTCCTTTATATTCACACTTCAAATTTAGTCACTTGAATGATATTGAACAAACACGCTCTGAAAAGAATATTCATGTGTTTAAATTTAAGGCTAGTCAGAATAAACCTTATGTTGAAAAACAGAAGTTTAGACAAACCTTCAGAACTACTAACCCTAAAGGACCCAAGAAGATCTGGGTACCTAAAAGTAAAATAATTCCTGTTGCAGATGTTCTTAGCAGCAAGGTCAGGACGCCAATCATGGTACCTGGATTCTGGATGCTCACGACACATGACAGGAGAAAGGTCTATGTTCCAAAGCCTGGAGCTTAGATCTGGAGGTGATGTGAAATTTGGAGGGAACCAGAAGGGTAAGACCATTGGATCTGGCACCATTGGAAATGGTAAACTTCCTTCTATTACTAATGTTTTACTTGTTGAAGGGTTAAAGCATAACTTATTGTCCATAAGTCAATTAAGTGACAATGGTTATGATATTACCTTTAATCAAAAATGTTGTAAAGCTATTAGTCAAAAGGATGGCTCTATCCTATTTAGTGGTAAGAGGAAAAACAACATATATAAAATAAATCTTTTAGAACTTAAGGTTCAGAATGTTAAATGCCTTTTGTCTGTTAATGAAGAGCAATGGGTCTGGCACAGAAGATTGGGCCATATTAATATGAGACGTATATCTCAGATTAATAAACTTAATCTTGTCAGAGGACTTCCTAATCTGAAGTTCACCTCAGACGCTCTTTGTGAAGCATGCCAAAAAGGGAAGTTTTCAAAATCATCTTTTAAATCAAAAAATGTTGTTTCTACTTTCAGACCACTAGAATTACTTCATATTGATCTGTTTGGACCAGTGAAAATTGCATCCATAAGAGGCAAGAAGTATGGATTAGTCATTGTTGATGACTATAGCAGATGGACATGGGTAAAGTTCTTAAAACACAAGGATGAGTCACATTTTGTGTTCTTTGACTTCTGCAAGCAAATCCATAATGAAAAAGATTTCAAAATTATAAAAGTCAGAAGTGATCATGATGGTGAATTTGAAAATAAATATTTTGAAAAATATTTTAATGAAAATGGCATTGCTCATGATTTTTCCTGTCCTAGAACTCCACAACAAAATGGGGTTGTAGAGAGGAAAAACAGAACTCTGCAAGAAATGGCCAGAACCATGATCAATGAGACAAATCTGGCAAAACACTTTTGGGCAGAAGCAATCAACACAGCCTGTTACATTCAGAACAGAGTGTCTGTAAGACCTCTTCTGGAGAAGACTTCATATGAACTGTGGAAGAACAGAAATCCTAATATTTCATATTTTCATCCTTTTGGATGTATTTGTTATATGTTAAATACTAAGGAAAATCTGAACAAGTTTGATTCCAAAGCACAAAAGTGTTTTATGCTTGGATATTCTGAATGCTCTAAAGGCTACAAAGTATACAACACTGAGACACAGATTGTGGAAGAATCTATTCATATTAGATTTGATGATAAGCTTGGCAATAAAAAGCCAAAGCAGTCTGAAAACTCTGCAGATAGAGAAGTAGTCTTCACAGACTCTGAAGTCCCAGAAGCAGACAAAGCTCAAGTGAAGGAACCAGAAGCAACGCCAGATGCTATTCTTTTAACTTCTCAGATGAACAATCTAAACATTTCTGAAGAATCAACTGTTAGAGGATCATCATCCAGAATTAAAGCTTCTCATCCAGAGAATGTCATTATTGGAAAGAAGGATGATCCCATCAGAACAAGATCCTTTCTAAGATCATCTGAAGCATCATTATTTGGACTGGTGTCAGAAATTGAACCATCTTCTATGGATGAAGCTCTGCAAGACAATGATTGGATCATTGCCATGCAAGAAGAGTTAAATCAATTCACCAGAAATGATGTATGGGATTTAGTTCAAAGACCACAAGGATTCAATATAATTGGAACAAAATGGGTCTTCAGAAATAAGCTAAATGAAAAAGGAGAAGTTGAAAGAAATAAGGCAAGGCTTGTAGCTCAAGGGTACAGTCAACAAGAAGGTATTGATTACACTGAAACCTATGCTCCAGTGGCAAGGTTAGAATCTATACGCCTTCTTATTTCATTTGCTGCACAAAATAACATCACTCTGTATCAGATGGATGTTAAAAGTGCATTTCTTAATGGTATTATAGAAGAAGAAGTTTATGTCCACCAACCTCTTGGTTTTGAAAATGAAAAATTTCCAGATCATGTTTTCAAATTAAAGAAATCTCTGTATGGTTTAAAATAAGCTCTCAGAGCTTGGTATGAGAGATTGAGCAATTTTCTTCTGGAGAAAATTTTCATCAGAGACAAAGTGGACACAACACTCTTTTGTAAATCAATTAAGAAAGATCTTCTAATTTGTCAAATTTATGTGGATGATATAATATTTGGATCTACCAATACTATGCTAAGAAAGGAGTTTGCTAAATGGATGCAGGCAGAATTTGAAATGAGCATGATGGGAGAACTCAGATTCTTTCTAGGAATCCAAGTCAATCAAACTCCAGAGTGCACTTACATACATCAGACCAAATATGTTAAAGAACTTCTGAAGAAATTTAACATGACTGATAGTAAGCTGGCAAAGACTCCCATGCATCCAACTAGCTCACTTGGCAAGGAAGAGGTAAGTAAGAAAGTAGATCAGAAGCTCTAAAGAGGTATGATAGGATCTCTTCTTTATTTAACTGCTTCTAGACCTGTCATATTGTTCAGTGTATGCTTGTGTGCTAGATTCCAATCAGATCCTAGAGAATCACACTTGACAGATGTCAAGAGGATTCTAAGGTATCTGAAAGGTACTTCTAATGTTGGTTTGTGTTACAGAAAATCTGATGATTTCAAATTAGTTGGATTCTGTGATGCTGACTACGCTGGAGACATAGTGGAAAGGAAAAGTACTTCTGGAAGTTGTCAATTTCTAGGAAGAAATCTAATCTCTTGGTATAGCAAGAAGCAACCCACAATTGCACTTTCAACCACAGAGGCAGAATATATTGCTGCTGCTGGATGTAGCACGCAGATGCTCTGGATGAAAAGTCAGCTAGAAGATTATCAAATATTTGAAAGTAACATTTCTATCTTCTGTGATAATACTTCTGCTATATGTTTGTCTAAAAACCCCATTTTACACTCTAAGGCAAAACATATAGAAATTAAGCATCATTTCATCAGAGACTATGTTCAGAAGGGAATCATAAATTTGGCCTTTGTTGATACAGATCATCAACGGGCAGATATTTTTACAAAACCCCTGGTTGAAGATAGATTCAAATTTATTCTGAAAAATATTGGTATGGATTTTTGTCCAGAATGATATTTATCAGAAGCAAATTTTTACAGATGCAAAAATGCCTAATGCTCTGAAGTATTTCTTCTGATTGCTTATTTATTCTCTTTAATTAATTTTTTTTGTGAAACTATGAACTAACAATCTTTAGAGGATCTGAACGTTGGTTAACGTTTCATTTCTCAAGAGAATTCAGAACACATGCAAGCAAACACGTGTCACTCCAAATCTGCAAAGGTGGCGTGTACACTACTGAAGAGACGTTTGAGGTGAAGTTTGAATAGTGAAAATCTTGATTTCCCCCCCCCCCCCCCCCACAATTTGTCAGAAGCAATAAATGCTAATTTTAGTATAAATACATCTCTTCTCTTCATATTCACACTTTTCACATCTCAGACATTTTATGCATTTCCATATTCTCTTCTCTCTACATAAAAACCCTAAGCGTGTGACAAAACCATCTTCAATGGCAACTTCATCATCAACTGCTGCACAATTTCAATCTACAATGGCTGCAGTTACCTCTGCTAACATGGGCGTTACTCCTTATTCTCCACCAAAAAGAACTTTGCTCACCCCTGTTAAAAAGCTGGAAGTTCTGTGTGAATCAATGGTGGAATTTGATTCACTTGCTGAGAATGGTTTTGAGTTCCGTTCCATCATAGGTGCTCAAGGATGGGTGAAGTATTTTGATAGACTTTTCGGACCAGTTTACCCCCTTCTTGTGAAAGAGTTCTGGATCCATGCTTCAGTTTACCCTAAGTTTATTTTATCCTATGTTCTGGGCAAAGATATTATAATAACAGAGGATCTGATTAGAAAACTTATTGGCTATGAGGAAACAGATGGAGTTTCACACTTGCCAGCTGGGCGTGTGGATATGGATGAAGTGTATGAAGAAGTGATGACTGTTGGACAAGCTTCTAACAAGTTCAAGGATCTGAAGCCTGACTACAAGATCTGGGCTAAGATCTTCATGGGATGCATTCATCATAGGAAATCAACAAACTCTCCAGACTATGTCAATAATGAACAACTTTACTTTATGTATTGCCTCAGTCAGAGCACCAAGGTAGATCTTCCATATATTCTCTTTATGCATCTTTGGAATCATATAAATGCCTCTAGAGAGTATCTGAAAGAAAAAGGTCAGAAGATCAGAACCTGTATTCCTTTTGGAAGGTTAATCTCAGATCTTCTAATTGAGAATGGACTTGTTACTGCTCTGTACGCTGCTGGAGTTACAGAAGAACTGGAATTCATTTTGGGAAAGCCTCTGAATGCCAAAAGTCTTCAGAGACTTAAAATAGTGGATGAACTCACAACAGCTCCCAAGAAGCTGAATACTTCTGAACTGAGTCAGAAGAGAACTCCTGTAGTTGATTACCCTCTGTTCTATGCTGAAGAACCTAGGGAAATTGTTGTAAGATACATTGATGATTGCAAGAAAGAAGGAAAGTCTGTTCCTGCAGATATTATAAAGAGTGCAAGACAACCACTGCCTGTTGTAGAAGAAGAAGAACCACCAAGAAAGAGGACTCAACCAGAAGCAGAAGCTACACCTGTTCAGAAGAAGCCCAAGATTGCTGCAAATCCTCAGAAGCTGTTAAAGAGGAAAGAATCTGGAGCCACTCCTTTTGTACCAGCTAAAAGAATCAAGATAAAAGGTACTCAAACTTCTGTATCTTCTGCAAATCCTATTGTTATAAATGATTCTAATGTTAAGTCTATTCCAAAACCACCCTCTACACAAAATACATCTGTTACTGCTCCACCTCATGTTTCTACCCCATCACCACAAAAATCTTCTACTCCAATTTCCATTTCACTTGAAAAACAATCATCTGTTCCAACACCAATAACAACAAAAACAATTCAAACTCCAAAAGTCTCTGTACCACAAACAATTCAACCAAAAATTCAAATCAAACAATCTGTACCACAACCAACATCAACAAAACAAAAAATTCAGCCTCCACAACCAGAGGTTCCAACCAAACCATCTGTACCACTAAAACAACCACAAGAAAAACAACCAGAAAAACACTCTGAACCTCTACAAGCAAAGGACTCTACACATCAAAAATCCCAAAAATCATCTGAACCTCAAACACAACAACAAAAGAAACAACCATCATCAGATAATCCTCCATCCACCACATCTAAACCCACTGAATCTGTACCAGTTTCATCTGAACCAATAAAAATTTCATCTGATCCACCCTCATCAAAACCTTCTGAAATTCCTTCAGAATCAACCAATCCTTCTGAACCCAACATTCCTGAGACAGAAGTTTTTGATGTCACACCACTAAAAACTGTGTTTCAAGTATCCTCTACCTCCTGCACACCAACCACCTCATCAAACTCCTCAGAATCTGACATTCACCCAGATTTTCTAATCTCTCCATCTCACAGAGACTCTGAGGTAAACCAACCAGAACACCCTATATCTTCTAAAGTTCTTATTCCAGATCCTACTCCCACACCTAAACCATCATCTGAAACCCTCATTATAAATCCTATCCCAACATCAACACCAAGACCATCTGTAACTCCTGCTTCTTACAGAAATATCTCATCTTGTTTTCAAAACCTTTCTTATGGTTTCAAACTCAAAGATTTCTATGACAGAGTTGAACCATCTGACCCTATCACTCCCTTGAAACCCAAACTCACAATAGCTCTTCCATCTGTGCTTCTCACATATATTCAATCCATGTCAGATGTAGGATCATTAGCAACAATATCATATTCTGCTAAATCTGCCAAAGTTGTTGCTTCAGATATACCTGTATCATCTGATAAACCTGTTGCTTCAAATAAACCTGCAAAATTTGCTTTCCAACCTTACATTGATCAACACTTTTATGTTGTTTCTAATAACCCAACTGCCAAACCATGTTTAATAAATGCTATGAAAAGGTCAAAACCAGACAAATCATCTGAGATTCCATTTTCCCCCTACTACCCTCCTCCTCTGATTTCCATTCGTGAATCCTTATTTCCACCTACTCCCCAACCAAAACCAATAACACTGGCGACTCTGTTACATCCCAAGCCTAGACTTAATATTAATCATTTATTTCAATCTTTTTTGCAAGAAATACAGTTGTATTTAGGTACTGTACAGAAGAAATGTTCAGCAACAATGGATGCCCAAGAATCTGATGTCATCTGGAATGGATTCATCAGCAGATTCAACACTGTAGCATCAAATCTGAAGAACATATGTTCTGATGATGCGAAGCTCAGATTCGCTGAAGCTGCAAGAAATTTGTTCTGGACCGTCAAGAGATCTGGACCACTGCTCCTTACAGATGCTCCTCCATCATCAGAAGAAACTACTGAACTTGCATCTGAGGACAATCCTTTGGCCATGACTCTGGTAGAACTTCCTTCTGGCTCTAATGCTCCAGACTCTACAGGCACCATGGAAATTGACTATGTTCAAGCTCTAAAAAATGATCAACCCTCTTCATCTGAGATTAAGAAAGAACATCCAGATTTTGAGGATAAAATTGCTGGTCTGGAAGCTGGTCAATCAGAGATCAAGTCTTGGATGGCAAAACAGGATAAAAAGTATGAAGACATGACAGAGTGGATGTCAAAACAGGATCAGAAGAATGAAACAATGGCTAAGCGGATGTCAAAGCAAGAGCAGTCCTCCTCTGAGATCACAGATCTGTTGAAGATGCTTTTGTCAAAACACTCTTAGATTTTCATTTTCCTTCATTCTGATGTTTTTGCATTTGATGTTTGCTTATGTACTTTTTGAAATATCTTCTGATGCATATTCTCTTGATCTGAACTCATTGAATGAATCAAAGTTTTCTCTACTGAACTATATCCTTTACTGTTTCTTTTTATTTGTCTTTTTAATGTTTTTATTTTTTGCTTATGACAAAAAAGGGGGAGAAAATATAGATCTGAACTGTTTAATTTAACTTCACCAGAATGAAACTTCAGACATATCTATTCTATCTAACATTTAATCTGAGTATTTCAGAACATTTGATAAGTACACTCTATAAAAGAAACTCTGAGTCTCTCAGATCATTTGACTTTTATCAAACTCTGAATCTGATATTTGCAAGACATTCTGACTTTTAAATGTTAAAAGAACAATCAAGATCTAACTCTGAGAATTACTCAAGACAAAAGGGAAGTTTCTATTCCTTATCTGTATTTAACTCAGGGGGAGATTCATCATCTCAGGGGGAGTTATAACTTTAATATTTTCAATTAAACAAAATTTCTGATGTTTTTGTCATCATCAAAAAGGGGGAGATTGTTAGAACACAGATTGGTTCTTAATAATATCTCTATGTTTTGATGATAACTAATATGAAATTTTGTATTCAAGAATTATATACTCTAAAATTTGCTTGAGAGTTTTTTACTGCAGATAGTAAAGGAATTAACACTCCAGAAGCAAATCAGAATTGAACACGAGAAATTAGCTAGACTCTGAAGTGCCAGATGCATTCATTAGAAGATTCTAATTGCTGCCAACAGAAGATCCTGAGCGTAGCCTCCAGAAGGATCTGAAGCAGAAGCTCCAGAAGAATCTGAAGCAAGTCAGAAGCATCTGAACCAAAGAATTTTGTATGAAGAGTTTTTCAAAGCATAGTTTCTATAGAAGATTCTGAAAGTACTAAAGCTGCCAGTACTGAAGCTCTGTATCAAATATGCTCTGATCTTAAACACGCTAAAAGCACACCTGCTGCAGAAGACTCTGATTCAGCAAAACTCTGATCATCATCAGAAGACTCTGACCCAATTAGACTATGATAAATTTGCTGAAAACTAAAGAAGAAATATTCAAAGTTTATATCCGTTGGAGTAAATCAAACGTCTCTTTCCTTATTTATGCTAGACACAAGAACACAGACAAAAAGGATTTTTCTGTGATTTCTTCTTCTAGGAAAGGTCACTTGATGTGAAGACAAAAAAGGCTCAGACCTTTTGGACACTCTTCTCAATGTGAAGCTCACCTTGGATCAGCTGCCTATAAAAGCAAGACTTCACCAAATTCTTCAGTTGACGTTTTTTGTTGAAAAGAAATAAAAAATTCAAGCTCTCATACTATTCATATTCATTCCAAGAATGTATTTCTTTGTTCTAAATAGTTAAGTGAAAAATCACAGTTATGATAAATCTTTATAGAAGCAATCTTAAACACTTGTATTTATATTACATTTGATTGTAATCCTTAAGAAGATCCAGTTAGGATCAGTAGTTCTTGAGAAGACTTTGAACAGTTGTTCTTAGTGCTTACTATTGTAATCAGTTGATTAAATAGTGGATTAAGTCCTTGATTGAGAAAGGCAAATCACTCTAGGAAGGGTGGACTGGAGTAGTTGAGTTCAACGAACCAGGATAAAAATACTTGAGTTTTTATTTATAAGTTTTAATCTTCATACTTATTCAACCCCCCTTCTAAGTATTATCTCACCTTCAAATCTTTGCCTCTCTGCTCATCAAAAGAAGAAGAATAAAAAGGTAAGACATGTTAAATACGATAACTCTAGCAAAATGTCTCATTCTGAATTACAACATGCTTTTGATACTTTGCACCATGAGGCTAAGGAAGCATTCAAATGTTTGGCTTCAAACAAACAAATTTTTTACTCATTTGGAGAAAAAGATCTCCGATTCTGAAAAGGAATTAGAGGCTCTCAAAGCATCTATGGTGAAAACAACAAAACTAAATGTTGAGGAAGACAAGAGTAGATGGTTAAATTGGGGTTGTGATACTTGTCATATTTGGCAAAAGGAGGTTAGAACTCTTAAAGCCAAACTTGACAAAACTCTAGAACCAAATATCACTTTTGCTATTGATATATCACATTTTAGGAAAAGCAAGGTTAATCCATATCACAAATATACTTATGTGATCAAAGATCAAGTTAACAAAAGTGATACCAACATTAATCTTACGTGCTTGTATTATTGCAAAAGAGGCCATACCATTGCAAAATGTCGCTTTAAGAGGTTTTTAGTTCCTAAAGGCGTTTACCAATGGTTTCCCAAATGCAACCAAAATTTCACTCACAACCAAGGACCCAATAAAAATTGGGTACTTATTTCCCTTGATTGATTGTGTAGGTACAAAGTCTTGAGTCTACAGAAAGAAGATGAGTTCTCGATAGTGGATGCTCAAGACATATGGCAGAAGACATTTCTCTATTCATTGACTTTGTGGCAAAGAAGAAGGGATTTGTAACCTACGGAGAACAATAAAAGGGAAATTCTTGACAAAGGTAGTGTAGGTAATCCCTCGTCTACTAATATCTCGGATGTGATGTTAGTTGAGGGCCTCAAACACAACCTTATAAGCATTAGTCAATTATGTGGTAAGGGATATAAAGTATCATTTTCAAAAGATTGATGCATAATTGAAAGTAATGATAAAAAGGGGAATGTGTTTAAAGGTCTGAGGGTTAATAACATGTATATGATTGAATTGAGTGAGGTATCATTGAGTAGCGATAAATATCTCGTCACCATGAGTGAAGATTCATGGTTGTGGCATAGGTTTTTGGCTAATAAGATAGTCTCTAAGGACCTAGTGATTGGATTACCCAAAATCAAGTTCTCAAAGGATCACTTATGTGATGCGTGCCAAATGGGGAAGCAAACAAGAATCTCTTTCAAATATAAAAATATTATTTCAACTACGAGACCCCTTGAACTCCTCCATATGGACCTCTTTAGACCATCTAGAATTAAGAGTCTAGGTGGTAACTATATGGTTTTGTGATTTTCGATGATTACTCTAGGTTTTGTTGGACTATCTTCTTAGCAAGCAAGAGCGATACATTTTCGGCTTTTGAAATTTTTTCCAAGCTTTGTCAAAACAAGTTGAACACAAACATTATAACAATTCGAAGTGATCATGGAGGTGAGTTTGAAAATCATCTCTTTGAAGAATATTGTGGTAGGCATGGAATTAATCATAATTTTTCTGCATCGTGTACCCCTCAACAAAACGGGGTTGTGGAACGTAAAAATCAAATTTTGGAAGAATTAGAAAGAACTATGATCAATGAAAGTGACCTTCCTAAATATTTTGGGTCGATGCCATTAGTACGACTTGTTATATTTTGAATAGGATGCTCATCTGTCATATTCTTAACAAAACTTTGTATGAAATTTTGAAAGGAAGGAAGCCCAATGTATCTCACCTTCATGTATTTGGTTGTAAATGTTTTGTTTCAAACAATGGTAAGGAGAGCCTTGGCAAGTTTGATTCTAAGGTCGATGAAGGTATCTTTCTTTGATACTTTCATACAAGTAAATCATATAGAATATATAATAAGAGGTTACTTATTGTTGAGGAATTTGTTCATGTTACTTTTGATGAAACTTATCCGAAAAATGTCGGAAAAGGTATGCAAACCAAGGATGGGATGAATGGAAACATACCAGATATACCTCTCTTGGTTCAAAATACATGCCTCCAACAAACAACTGGAATAACCAAGAGTCGTATCACATGCTTCCCTCTCCTCCGTGTCCTCAACAAAACAATGATGAACTCCTTAAGATGTTGAGAAATATGCAACTCCAACAACAAAAAATTTCTACCGCCCAAGATGAACGGTTCACAGTGTTGCATAACCAAATTCAAGCTCAAACTGACAATTTTAACTCGTTCACCACCACCATCATGAGACGTTTCAACACTATGGCTGAAATCGCAATAGGTCAAAATCGAGCTCTCACAACAAGCTTCAATGTTCTCAAGAGGGTTGTGCTAAAACTAACTGAGCGAATGGATGAGCAACAACCTCCACCACCTCAAGACTATCAGTTCAGAGGAAAGAGTCATCATTTTAGGGGGAGGATGCCTGGAGGATCATGTTGTGTTGATGTTGTGCATGTCATGTTATCTCTTGTTCATTTCATCTAAATGTTTACTTACCATTATGTTTGTTTGTTTGACTAAGACTTGGAGTTATTTTGGACCATAATGTTTGTTAAATGCACTTCGTTTATGTTCATATGTTGTGTGTTCTATTTATCTTCATATTCTTTTCCATTAACATCATTTTATGTGAATGCTTGTTAATGTGCATCTGTTGCAAAATATGTGAGTGTGCTCAATTAGATATATTATGTTTCTCTTTGACTTTGTGCTTCTTTCTTTTTAATATTGTCAAAGGGGGAGAAAAGACTAAGCAAAAGCAACAATTCATCCTACAAAGATTGATCAAACTTTCAGATTGTTTTTTAGAAGAATGCATAAAGTTAGGGGGAGGATGATACTACTCAAAGTACTCGATTTTGCTACTGTTTTGCCATCATAAAAAAGGGGAGTATGTGAGGGCAAGTTGTATCAATCCTTATTTTAATGATGTTAAAACGTGTCTAGTTAGTACTTTGTATGTTGGACGGTATCATCGAGTCTCATCTGCATTTGTAGTTCTCTCGTGCACAAAAATTTCTCAAAAACATGAGCCTATTCATATAGAAAAGCATTATATGTGTTTTATATGGGTTTGATATTTTTGAAAGACTTAGATGTGCATTAGTAGTGTTTAGATAGAGCAAGACATGTCAAAAATATCATTTTTAGAAGTTTCAAGCATTTGAGTCGACTTAAAGCCCTGCTTAGGACGACTCATACAAGGTGGATTTTGAGCATTTACTCTTAGGAGTGTTCGCATCGATCCTCCCGTCGACTCATACTGTTAGCATTTCAATTTGTTATTTCTAGGCAGGTTTGCGTCGATGCATGAACCTATTCTGGTCGACGCATAGAGTCAGTTTCTGCATAATTTTGAAAGCGGGAGTGCTCAGGTCGACCGTTCGCTCGAGTCGCCTTATTTTTCTGTTATGTTTGACTTTCAAATTGCTGTTATATTTGTTACTTGGTCTTAACTTCATATATATATATATATATATATATATATATATATATATATATATATATATATATATATATATATATATATATATATATATATATATATATATATATATATATATATATATATATATATATATATATATATATATATATATATATATATATATATATATATATATATATATATATATATATATATATATATATATATATATATATATATATATATATATATATATATATATATATATATATATATATATATATATATATATATATATATAAGCTCATTCTTAAAATAACAACAACAAAAGTGAAACATAGACACTGATTTTCTCTCATCATCTTCATCCTCTTTCTTACATTTTTCTCAATAACTACACATACCATTTTTTGTTGATCATTCTACATCATTGAGGTGATAAACTCCAGACATAGGATATTGTATTAGGTTTGGATTGAGATCAGTGGGTTTTTCTTGAATAAAACCGTTAGGGTTTTTCCTCCAAGAATCTTGTGATTTTGGGGGGGGGGGGGGGGTTGCATAAATCTTTTCTTCACAGATTCATCCGAGTGAAGGTGATTGAAGAATAGGTGATTCTTTCAATCTAGTAACGGTAACCAGAGGATTATGGAAGAAAGATTTAGGTTCGAATTGTGTGTGATTGAAATCAGACGGGCTAAAGATTTGAAGATTGTTGGGTTGTTCAAACGAGTAGCTGGAATCGGAAGTTTATTCAACACATTCGAGGCACTTGATTCATCTTAAATTAAGGGAAGAGAAGACATAGTTTCAACATCAACAACTAGGCTTGAGTGTGTGATTACTATTGCTTCTCTTGTACAAACATTTGCAACAGGTTAATATAGATCTCAATTCTATTTCTAGAATTTAGGGTAGACGTATCCCAAGCGAGGACGAAGGGGGAACTGCCTCAACAAATTTGGTGTTGTTCTCTCTTTCGCTATTTTTCCATTTCTGATTTTTTAACGTTTGTGTTCAATCAAATTGCTCGATAAAATTCTGGTATAGTGTAGTGCTGGAATATATTTTGAAAGCTCATTACAATCCTTTTGGTTGTAATTGGAAAAGTTATGCACTACCATTACTTGTAGAATTTCACTTGGAGTGTGTCGCACACCAAGTGTTCGACAAATTGATCAAACACAAACCTTTTGGGTTGTTGTCAATTTGAATTTTATTTTCACAAGCCATTGGAAATTGTACAACCTTAAGTGAATAAAATTGTATTGATTGGTGTTCAAATTTTTGATTCATTTTTCTCATCAGAGTCGATATTCCCTATAGGGTTTTTGCATATCTGATCTTTTCAGTAACGGTTCGTTTAGACGATCGTAGTTCCTCGACTACTTCTGCATAAAATTTTAAAAACTAAATTTTCATTTAAGAGCCGACTCTATTTAGGAATTAGTGATATATTCAACCTTCTGTCATACCCCAAATTTGTCCTATCTATTTTAAAATTTCACTCGCCTGACTTTATTTTCAATTTGCATCGCTTGTACAACATAACATGTGTTTTATCGTAAATAATTCACAAATGATTAGCCAGAATAAATGTCTTGGGTATATGGATGGATTGGCTAATTCATGTCTCAAATGTACAAGAAAAATTAACGATTGAAAAGTTTCGAATTTAAGCGTGCGGGCGTTAAGGATTTGACCTACTAATCAATAGTTTTTATAAGTTATTTTACCATTAGTTTTAGTTGATCATTTTTATTTTTTAGTCGCATTTCATTCGTTTTATTGCATTTTACGCGTCGGTTTGGTATTTCCATTGTTTATAGGTTCAGGTAAGCAATCAAGGAGAATCAGATGCAAAAATCAGGAAAAACAGCAAGAATTCAGAAGAGTTTTCATGAAGGTTTTCATGAGCAGAAGCAATTGAAGATCAAGGCAACCCTACTATCTTGTAATGTTCAATCTAACTGTGAATTTATTTTAAATATTATGAGTAGCTAAACCCCCTAATGTTAGGGGGTGTCCCTGAATTGACTTTGTAATGACCTTGTTTTCTTTGAATTAATGATTTCACTGCTTTCTAATCATCATTGTTATCGTATAATGTTCTTAAGGTTTTTCTTATCTGACAAATAAGGATTCAATTTACGGTTAACCTTAGGTTTGGAAAAATGAATGTTAATGCTTTTATACGATAATACTATAGTAGATATTGCCTAGGAATGAGGATACCATATAGTAACCGTAATGTTTTAGATAAAATAAATTGCTTGGTATTGTTCCTATACAGCCAAGGAGTTGGGGTATAGGGAGAATACCAAAGGGTTTTCTGCTAAGGAATTAGAGTAAACTAATCTTTAAAACCGGTACCGATTGAATTGAGCAGTGATTTCTGAAACTAAGAATTAAGGTTGTTACAAGGCTTTTCATACACCCTACCCTAACATGCTCCTCATTACTATCCAAAACCTTTATTTTACGCTTTTTGCCTTCAACCTTTTACTTTACAAATTAAACAAACCAAAACCCCTATAACCTTTTGTTCAATTGTATTATTATAGAACCTGTATTCACACGCAGTCCGCGAGATCGATATTCAAGGAATTTCCCCTTATTACTACATCGGTCAAAATAGTACACTTCCTATTTTACCAGTCAAGTTTTTGGCGCCATTGCCGGGGACTGCCAGAATATCAGTTTAATTATAATTCAATTGAAATTTTGTTGCTCTGCGACCAAAATTTTATTTCCAGTTTTTATTCTTATTTTTTATTATTATTTTTGTTACTACTAATCCGCCGCTAACATTTTCATGCGAGGAGATTCCTCAGCTAATTTTTCTTTGGACGCGGAAATTGAAAGGACTCTACACGAAAGACGTAGACAACCTAAACTATTAGCTTCAGAAGACGAAAGAGTTTTTGTTCATTCAGATTCAGGTTTGGAATCAGATAGAGACACTGTAGTTATGGAGGGACTTCCACCTGCAGAGAGACTTCTTGGCGATTACGGCGGAGCTAATGCACCAACTGGTAGGTTAACAATTGTAAACCAAACCAGTGAATGTCCCAAATTTCCAGTTGCATCCGAGCACAATCACTCAACTTGAGAGAAGACCTTCACCAGAAAGGTTAATGAATATGCCAATAAAGATCTACAAAGATTGTTGACAATGAGCACTACTCTCAAAATTGAAGAGCACACTGGTGAAGCAAAAAGGTTAAGAATGTTTCTGTTCACTTTATCTGAAGATGTCGAAGAGTAGTTTTACTCCTTACCAGCCGAAAGTATCACTACGTGGGAAGAGATGGAGATGGCCTTTTTGAATGAGTATTTTCCTGCCTCTATTTATATTCGCAAATGATATGATATTATGAATTTTAAACAGAGGGAGGAAGAATCACTCAGACATTCTTATAAAAGGTTCAAACGGTTATCGGTTGCATGTCCTACCCACAATCTGGATCAAATTGAACATATGCAGATGTTTGTGAATGGTCTTAAGATGAAGACTAAGCAGTTGATTGATACAGTAGTCGGTGGCTCATCTAACTTTACAACAGCCACTCGTATCATAAAAATCATTGAAGTCATTGCTGCAAATGAGCATCTAGAACTATATGACCGGAGTGTGAGTAAGCTAGAAGAAATAGTTGACGTGAAGTTGGCCACACAAGTTGTGAAAATGGAAGAGCAAATCAAAGCTGGAGTGGAAAGAAGGCTTAAGGGAATGAATGTGAGTACTGAAACTGTAGCTCAAGTTCAACCTATCCAAGTTGTGAGTTGCAAGGTTTGTAATGGACCCCATTTTACTGCATATTGTCTTGCTACTGCTCAACAAATTAAAGAGATAAAATATTTGAGGCAGAGTAATCCATACTCTCAGACTTATAATCCAGGGTGGAAGAATCATCCTAACTTTTTCTAAAAAGATCGAAGTCAACCTCCATATCCGCAATAACAACAGACTCCTCAGAAGGCAGAATCGAAGATAACTATTGAAAAAACGGCAGCTCAAAATATTCAATTCCAAGAAGAGACCAGTAATATTCAAAGGAATAACACAGCTTCCATCAAAAATCTTGAGTCACAAATGGGGCAGATAGCCCAACACCTCTCAACACACGCTCAAGGAACCCTCCCGAGTGCGACAATATCGAATCCAAAAAATCAAGAAAGTATTAATGTTGTCACAATAAGAAATCAGAAAATTATAGAAGAAGAGGAAACAAATGAGTATGAATGTATAGAGGTGGAACTCGAAGTAAGAGAAAAAGTGAAAGAACCAGAAGAAGTTGTACCGTCTGAAAAACCAATGGAAGAGAAAAAGAAAAAGGAGGTTAAACCGAAAATCAAACTACCTTATCCTCAAAAAGTTACAAAGAAGGATCAGAAAGAGAAAGACTTTGGAAGATTCAACACAATGTTCAACAAATTGGAAATCAATATACCATTCTTTGAAGCACTCGAGCAAATGCCTTTGTACAAGAAATTTATGAAAGAGGTAATAGGTAAAAAGAGATCAATGGGTGAAGAATCGAAGATCACAACTGAGCAATGTAAGGAAATATCACAAGAAAAGAGAATCTCCATCAAGAGAAAGGATCCTGGACCAGTAGTAATCCCTTGTACTATAAAAGATAGAACTTTTAAGAAAGTCCTAATTGATTCAGGTGCTAGTGTGAGTCTCATGCCTTTATTTATTTCAAAAAGCTGGATATTGGAAAAGTAAGCGATATGGGAATAAGCTTGAAGTTTGCCGACCACACAACTAAGAGGGCATATAGGCTAGCATAGGATGTACTGGTTAAGATCGATAACTTCATCTTCCCATTTTACTTTCAAATCATGGATATTCTAGAAGATGAAAAGACTTCAATCATACTTGGCTGACCGTTCTTGCTTACTAGTCGTTGCAATATTGATGTTGAAAGAGGTACACTCACTTTGAAATATTTTGATGAGGAAATCACTTTAAAAGCTTTAGAGGTTAACAAGAGAGGTAATGAGGAAGATGTTAAACCTCTAGTTGGGATGATCAAAACAACTAAAAAGGGAGAACGATCAAAACCAGTTCAAGTTGCTCTTATCTCTGAACCTGGCCGATATTCTGTTGCGAAAAAGTCAAGCAATAGAGTTTGGAGGCTAAAGTACCCCCCATAATAATGGGGAGTCAACCGTCGAGCCATGTGACGTTAAACGAAGTGCTGCGTGGGAGGCAACCCACGAATATTTAAGAATTTATGTTTTTCTTTTTGTGGTTTTTTTGTAGGAATAAATGAGAGTTTGCAAGGAAAAACGTGTAAGCATCAAATAGGTGTTGCATTACCTATCAACCCCTCTGTGAGGATCTCTGTGAGTACATCTCTTCTTCTCTTACTCTTAAACATTGAGGACAATGTTTAGTTCAAGTTTGGGGGAGGTTTCACCGTTTTAAATTGTCAATTTAAATACCTTTTTAATTGAGTTTGATAAAAATTACGTCGAATTCGCCCCATATGAAGACCGCAGTTTTTTTCTTGTGATGCTATATGTGTGAGGTAGTCAGGAAAGTATTTAGAGTTCGAGGGAAGAGGAGTTAAAACTAAGGAACTTGGAAAGTTTGGAAATTGAGGTATAGTTTGAACACCCTAGGTTCCCCGAAGTAAGGAAACGAGTCTAACGTGTAGATTTGTGCCATATTACTTGGATTTGAGAAGTATTCCCCGATTAGTTCATAATGATAGTCCAACATGATTAAAAAGAATTGCATGTTTAAAGATTGATTGTGAGAATGACTCGTGGCACCAAAAAAAATTTGAATAATGACGGTAAAGACAACTAGTCCTTCTAAGTTGGGTAACCCTCACCCGGTTATTTAGCCTAACGGCGGTTGAATCTCTATAGTCGTCCCAAAGTGGACTAATAAACGCCAATGAGCAAGAAAAAAAAAATAATAAAGGTGCCACGGAAAAAGTCTTGATCAAAATTGTACATGTGAAGGAAAGTAATAAAAAATTCCTTAATCTGATTATCCGAATGAAAGGGGTAGCAAATTGAAGAAAAAACTTAAGCCCAAAGCATAGTTGGAGAGGTGGCCGAAAGGGGGATTTAGGTCTGTGGTTTTACCGCGGTGTGTGTTTATGTAATACCTTCGTTAACGGATGATTACCGAGAGAACTAGTTTTAGTCGTTCAGAACAAAGACTCACGTATGAGTGTCAATACACCTTACATTCTTAAGTCATTCACTTGATGTGCTGTTTGATCTGAAAGTTATTTATCCAAGCTTTTTGCTTGAGGTCAAGCAATGATTTAAGTTTGGGGGAGTTTGATAAGTGGTTTTTATACGTTATTTTATCCAAGCTTTTTGCTTGAGGTCAAGCAATGGTTTAAGTTTGGGGGAGTTTGATCAGTGGCTTTTATACGTTATTTTACCATTAGTTTTAGTTGATCATTTTTATTGTTTAGTCGCATTTCATTCGTTTTATTGCATTTTACGTGTGGGTTTGATATTTCCATTGTTTCTATGTTCAGGTAAGCAATCAAGGAGAATCAGATGCAAAAACCGGGAAAAACAACAAGAATTCGAAAGAGTTTTGAAGTGGACCAGGAGCCTGACACGGCCGCCCGTGTCAGGAAGTGCTCAGAAAGGCAAAAATTGGTGGAAACCAGGAAGCTGACACGACCGCCCATGTCAGCACACCTGGAACATAGATAATTCTCGTGCAAATGTAACAGGGAGCCAACAAGGCTCGTGTTGGCTAAAACGCTTCATCTTCTATTTTTGTTGGATTTTAGGCATTGGTGATCCATGAGGGCATTTTGGGTATTTTCCTATTGCTGGGTTGGACCTGAGACTATTTAAGACGTGTTTTGAGAAGGAAAAAAAGACTTTTGAAAAGAAAAGAATTTTACGATCAAGATTGCAACGATCAAGGATTGGGGAAACTGAAGGTTTTCATGAGGGGAAGCAATTGAAGATCAAGGCAGCGCTACTATCTTGTAATGTTCAATATAATTGTGAATTTATTTTAAATATTATGAGTAGTTAAACCCCCCAATGCTAGGACGTGTCCCTGAATTGACTTTGTAATAACCTTGTTTTCTTTGAATTAATGATTTCACTGCTTTCTAATCATCGTTGTTATCGTATAATGTTCTCAAGGTTTTTCTTATCTGATAAATAAGGATTCGATTTACGGTTAACCTTAGGTTTAGAAAAATGAATATTAACGCTTTTATACGATAATACTATATTAGATATTGCCTAGGAATAAGGATACCCTATAGTAACCGTAATGTTTTAGATAAAATAAATTGCTTGGTATTGTACCTATACAGCCAAGGAATTAGGGTATAGGGAGAATACCAAAGGGTTTTTTTGCTAAGGAATTAAAGTAAACTAATCTTTAAAACCGGTACCGATTGAATTGAGCAGTGATTTCTAAAACTAAGAATTAAGGTTGTTACAAGGATTTTCATACACTCTACCCTAGCATGATCCTCATAACTGTCCAAAACCTTTATTTTACGCTTTTTTGCCTTTAGCCTTTTACTTTTACAAATTAAACAAACCAAAACCCCTATAACCTTTTGTTCAATTCTATTATTATAGAACCTGTATTCATACGCAGTCCGCGAGATCGATATTCGGGGAATTTTCCCTTATTACTACATCGGTCAAAATAGTACACTTGTTATTTTACCGGTCACCTACTTTTCATTGAAACTTGACCTATCACGCTCATCTTATCTCTCGACGAATTTTCAATAACTTTTGATTAGTCTGAGCCTTTTACTCGCCCCAGTCAATTTTCAAAGCTGAGTGCTGCATCTTTCCAAGTTATTTATTTCGGGTTAATCTTTTATGTGCAGTCGATTTAATTTTTCAGACATCTCTGTCACCCGATTTCTGTTTATTTTCACCCGATTTATTTTTATATTTTCATCAAAATGTCCAGAATAATTAATTTGAATTTTCCATGCTTGCATTTCATTTTTAGCATACTTATTTAATAAGTTACGAATTTTCGAGTGGTTTTTAATTGATTTAATTCTATTAAATTAATTAAGACTTTTAGAAAGGGCAATTTTGGCATTTTTATTTAGGCGTGTTTCTTTGATTAAATATGAATCGTCAGATTAAAATTTAATCAAGGGTGCACATGTGTGATTCTCATTTTTTGCCATCAACCAATTACATTTTAGCATTTTGTTTTATTTTGAATTAATTGATAATAAAATAAAAAAAATGTGGATAAATATTTTTCATGTCGTTAAGCCATATCACCTTCCTAAAATGGTGAATTTTCAAAATTATGTCATTCTATCCAATAAAGAAGTGACATGTGACATATGGTGGTGTCATTGGTTTTATTTTGTTTTTCATAATTTCATTTAGTATTGTTTTTCATAATTTCATTTAGTAATTTATTTTAATTCTTCTCCTTCAAATCCCTCCATCCCCATCTTCATCATCACCGACATCTTCTTCCTTTTTGCCACAAATTCATCCTTTCCTTCAAATCACCACCATCACCTTCTTCTAAATCCACCGCCATCCCTCTTTTTCTCCTTCTCCTTCATTTCATCACCATCAACGACCGAAAAACCCCCTTCTAACCTTCGCAAACACATAAAGCCGCAACCTTTCTATCATTCGCCTTCACCGGATTTTGAGGCTTTCGAAAACTACCACCCTCCGCCCACAACTGTACAACACTGAACCCCCATAATCGTCTTCAATCTTCTTTAATCGCCATGAAAACATCAACAATAACGCGACGCCACTTCAAAGTCGTAGCACGTAGCAGCTTCTGCCATCTCCCTATCTTCAAATTTTGCAAGATTATAATGAATCCATTGTCGTCGTCGGTTTCCAGTGCACCACAACAAATTCATGGAGCCGCAACAACAGTAACTTTGCAGAAATGACGTCAAAAGCAAATTGATATTGATCAACACAGTCGCAGTTTTTATGGTGTTGCAATATTTTAGTTCGATTTTCAGCTATCAAAGGCCGTCCATGTCGCTCGACATTACAACGATGGTTTTGAAGACAGTCAACAGCAACAAGTGGCTTGAAGTAGTAAAAAATTTCTTTAATTGATTAAGTTTGGTTTTATTAGTTAAACTAATTTGGTTATATTGATAAATCTATCAAATTAAAATAGTAGGCTGATTGTAAAGAATAGTAAATTGTATGCTTAAGTTCTACTATTTGAATTGTAACATGACTGTACATATCAGTTTGGTGCAGGTCCTTGAATTTCTGGGATTTGAATCCCATCCCACGACTGCGGCACGACGGGTTTGCACGGGTTTGCACTGTGATAAATGTTGCTGCACAAACTTGCTGTAAATGTGTGATGTTAGCTGCTTGTTTCTAATTTCATCTGATTGTGTAGTTTTTCGAACATTTCCTTTGTCAAATTCAAATATGTTTTGGAAAGAAATGAGTTAGGCAATTTTATTCATGATTTGCTTTGTTCTTGCAGGAGTACGAGTTTTCAAATGTGAAGTTGGTTGAAAATCAGAGCTCAACTTGTGGATGATTGAATATCCAGACGCGACGGATCCCTAGATGAAAGTGCTTCTTCTCCACCAACAACTTTCATCGTTTGGACATCTTCTCCTATGGCATTCTTTATAGCACTGGAAAGTGAATTCATGCTCGTTCGAAGCGTCTCAAAACATTCAGTTGTAGGAGCAAACTTCAATAAATTCCAACACTTGTTCCTTAGAATATGTATTACCAGTAACATTACTTCAAACGAAAGTGTGATCTAGTGTGATCTTTGCCTTGTAGAGTAACTCATTCTTGTATTTCGTGTGCTGTTAAATTTTGGATCAACTTTTGTACACCTTGAAACTTTGAACTAATATGAACTTTGCAATCCTTGCATTTTGTATTTGAATTTGTACACCTTAAATCAGATTTGTTTTGGAAATGGTATTGCACCTTGACCCTTTAGGCTTGCATTTTTCTTTGAATGGATCATGATTTAAACTTTGTGAATATGACTTGAACTAAAGCCTTAACATAACGATGATTTAGATTTGAACTTTGAATTTTTTTAGGAATCACCACAAGTGGACTTTCTAATTCTAACATGCTTACCAACTTTGACCCAATCAAATTGAATTATTTGAACTCAACATTGTGAACCAAGCTTTGGTTCCATATAGAATACAAACCAAATCCCATTACTCTGTCACCTTAATCCCAACAATTCTGTAACCTCATCCTTTTGCATCATAACTCGCACCTTTCACATTTGGGCCTTAACAAGAAGGTGCTCACAATCCTAATTCCACAGTTCATGAAAAAACTAGTTGGATTAATCTTGGAAGATTTAATTAGTTGAAAGACCTAGAACCATTTGAATCAAAATCAGCTGGTCATCTCTTGAAGTATTTGTGAGAACGCGTATTCACTTGAATCTAGTGTATTTGGTTGATGGTACACTTAAGGCTTGATTGACTAACCTTTGAGGTCCCTTTGAAGCAAATCCTTAATTCAACCGTGAACAAACAAAAATAATAAAATATAAAGATTTGGTTAGCTATGCAGGTATGATTGACCTAGAAATGTTATGCCAGATGATGCACGAAGAGGTGGGATCTTAGGGTTAAAAAATTAGTGTGTGACAGCAATCAAAGTACTTCAATAAAATATCTTTTCAAATACATCAACAAGGGCTATGATAGGATCTCAGCAGTGATTGTTCCAAATAGCTCTCATACAGATGCGAATATTGACGAAATCAAACAATACATAGATTGTCGATATGTATCACCAAGCGAAGTTTGTTGGAAAATATTCTCTTACTCAATTCATGGTTGAAAACCAGCAGTTGAAAGGTTGTTTTTTTCACATGGAAGGAGAGAATTCAATTTACTACAAAGATTATGAGCAAATTAGAAATATCCTTTTGAAACCAAGTGTAAAAGAATCAGTGTTTACAACATGATTTGTTGCTAATAGTGAAAATGAAGAAGCAAAACAATTAACATGGTCAATTTGTGTCCAAGTTTGTTTATGATGGACGAAAGAGGTGTTGGAGGCCACGGAAAAGAGGTTACACAATTGGTATACTAATTTGGGTCCCGCCAACAGCCGGTGAATTGTATTATTTGAGGATGTTGTTGACTATAAACAAATGACCTACTTGCTATGATGATTTAAAGACAATTGATGGGTTCAAACACAATACCTTTAGAGATGCATGTTTTGCTATGGGTTTTCTGCAAGATGACAAAGAGTATGTTGACGCAATAAAAGAGGCATACAATTGGGGTTCCAGTGTTTTTTTTCCGGAAACTTTGTTACAATGTTGTTATCAACTTCAATGAATCGACCTAACCATGTTTGGCTCAAATTTTAGATATACTTATCGGATGGTATTCTTTATGAACAAATTGTCTCAAACCAGGATATACATTTTTTATACTCTTTATATCCTTGTATGCATTTATAATTAATCTTTGTATGTATTCTTTATGTAGTTTGAGACGCTTTTGAATTTATTATGTGTAGACTTAAATTTGTTTGATGAAGATATTCAACAACTGACAATGATGGAAATTGAGAAGCAACTTCTAAAAATTAGAAGAAGTTTGAAAGAATTAATATATGATGAACAACAATATGATAGTTCTGCTCAGGAACAAATTTATCAAAATCTATTTCAATCCTGAACGGGTATTGATAATTCATTATTCTTAAATTCAATTCATTTAGTTTACCAAATCCAATTCTCATGCTTTACATGAATTGATTTTTAATTTTCTGTGCATAGATCTATTGCATACACATTACTATGCATTATACTAAATTTATTTGAAAATATGTTATTTCTTATTGTAGGATTACAACTTAGCATTTTCAATGAGATCATGCTTGCTGTCACAACACAAAGAGGTGGAGTTTTTTTATATGGTTATGGTGGCACCCGGAAAACATTCACGCGAAACACTCTTTCTGCTGCTCTTCGTTTCAAAGGAGATATTGTATTGAATGTAGCATCAAGCAGAATAGCAAGTTTATTGTTACCTGGAGGGAGAACCGCACATTCGAAGTTTAAACTTCCAGTACCATGTCTAGAATCATCTACATGTAACATTGAGAAAAAAATCAAATTTAGCTAATTTGTTAAAAGTTGCAAAACTCATTATATGGAATGAAGCACCAATGACAAATAAATATTATTTTGAAACTCTTGACAAGACATTGAAAGATATAATGAGTGGTGATAGTGGTGAATGTAATTAAATTTCAAGAGGTAAAGTTGTCATTTTTGGAAGAGATTTCAGATAGATTCTATCTGTTGTACCAAGAGGAACCATATATGGTATTGTTCATTCTACAGTTAATGCATTATATATTTGGGACCATTGCAAAGTCCTAACTCTAACCAAAAACATGAGATTACAAAGTGGTTCAAATATAAGAAATACGACTATTCTCGAAATAGATTTTACAAGTTGGTGATAGGAAGATATTCGACTTCAATAATAGATATGCTGAGATACTTATTTCAGAAGAGTTACTTATTAGAGATTATGACAACTTACTTGAAGCTATTATTAAAAGTACTTATCCAAATCTCAAATTTAAAATTTTTTCAATGTAGAACTATTCTTGCATCAACTATTGAAATAGTTGATTATATTAACGATTACATAATAACAAATTATTTCTAGAGTTAATGTTCAAACTACAAATATTATCTTCAAAATTTTTTTCCATAACATCGTATAAATATCTATGTCGGGTTTTCTACTAATTTTAATATATGCGTGTGTGTCAAAAAGTCAAATGGTTTGGTTGAAAAGTGTGCATTTTCTAATCTAAAGGTACAGATTTCGAAACCCTTCTCACACCTTTTTGGAAAGATTTTTGAAAGGCATTGTCGCCGACTCTTTATCATAAGTGAGAACAACGATCCCCCAAAAAGTCTTAGTAACAAATTTTACTTTTTAACCGTTTGTTACAAACCTAAAAAAGGGGAAATGTAAAGATATAGAGCTCACGAAGGAAGAAAAGCGCGCGCGAGAAGTATACGGTGGTGAACATCGGAGTTTGGTGGTGGTGCAGTGTTAGTCTGTACGTGTAGGTTGCAGTGAACAATTTTCATAGTAAAATAAACCATTATTACTTCTATCAATGTCATTAACAGTAATTTAGACACTTATTGTTTTAGAAAATGAATTGCTTATTACTATGACTATGACGTTTATCTGTTTGTTATAATTCCTAGCTGAGGTATACAACTGTAGTAGATGCAGAATAGTCTAAAGCTTGACTTATATATGCATTTTATTAGTCATTATTATCTTTCTTAGTCTCTGAAATTAATGAAATTTTAAGACGTTTATCTGTTTGTTATAATTCCTGGCTGGGGCATACATATATAGTACACCTAGAATAAGTCTAACGCTTGACTTGTATATGCATTTTCTGACTCTTCTCCTCAATCTTTTCTATGTCACTTTCCTCTTTTAAATTTGTGTCTGGCAATCATCCATGTGAACCATACATACACTTGACTTTAATTTCTTTTGTTTATGGGGAGTTAATAAGTTGACTGATTCATCAATGTACAAGTTCTCAATCACATTAGTTTTACATAGATAGGTTAAGGGATTAGATTAACCCTTTTAATATGATTGAAGGTTTTTGTATTTTGCGGGCATACTAATACTTTAAAGGAATAAATTACTAGCCTTTTAATTTCCAAATACACTGAATATATATTCAGACTCCCAACCTCTAAATTATTGATATATTGAGCTTTCCTTGTTAATATTAAGATGAACACTTCCTCTCAGTGTCTCTTCTTTTCACTCATTGCCATTTCGCTCATATCTCTATCAGCTTTTGCTGCTACTACTATCCACCCCGACGAAAGTATGATATCTATTTCTACCATAGCTCCCATTTCTATTTCTTTTCCAGATTTTCTTTATCTAAGGATTCGAGTTTTTTTTTCTCTCAGAATTTCTATAGAAATTGTCTATATATATTTGATGACATGTGTTTGAAGATTAGAAAACTTTCAGTCCTTAGCTGATAGCTTCTGAATTGTGTATTTAGAGAAAGCTCTTCAAGATATAGCTAACTCACTTGGTAAGAAGGGTTGGAATTTTGACACAGATCCATGCAGCAACAAACTTAACTGGGTTACAAATTTAGAGAACAGTGTCACCTGTAGCTGCTCTGTAGCTGGTGACGACTTCTGCCATGTTGTTACAATGTAAGCTTATTTTCCATAGAAGCACCCTCTGCTATCAGTAGTCCTAATAACTTGGTTTGATTTTTTATTTTACATGTCTTTGCTGTCAAATATATGTATTTTGTGCTAAAATTATGTTTGAAAATGGTAAAACAAGTCTTAAAACTCTCTGCAGTAGAAGAGCTTGTTGCAATTTTCCCTTTAAATCTATCGGCTAGAAAATATATTAGAACTAATTTATTTAAAAAACTTTTTTATGGTAATATAAACATACAGAGTTTTGAACAAGCAAAATCTTCCCGGCACTCTCCCACGAGAACTGAACAGGTTGCATTACCTTCAAATCATGTATGTAATTCCCAAACTTTTTCCTAATATCCAGATAAAAAATATTATTGAACTTGTTTTATATCCTAAATCACATTTATCTATATATTATTTTGCATGACAAACTCTTCCTCTCCCACCATTTATCTTCTATTAAAGTGACCTCTCTCGCAATTACTTGAACGGTACAATTCCTAAAGAATGGGGCTCCATGATGAATCTTCTGAACATGTATGTTGTCTCTTATTTTTCTTTTCTGGTTTTTAATCATTGCTTGTTCTTTAGAGGTATATATTCTAAGATCTGGACATATGGGTCTTATAGTATATTCTTTTTAAAACTTTGCATTCATTTTCTTGTATACTTGTAGTAATTACATGCAAAAATAAGCTAACGACCACATATTACTTAATCATCATAGTACTCTCTCCGGAAATCGATTAACCGGTTCAATACCAAAGGAGATTGCTAATATATCTACTCTGATACAATTGTGAGTTACTTGTTATTCTACTTGGCAAAAAATAATTCCATTTCATAAGTACATAAACATGTATGCGTTCAATTCATAAATTTTTAGTAGAACTTAACTTTAACTTGAGTCTTGAAATGGACAGGGACTTGACAGGCAATCAAATGTCTGGAAATATTCCTCCTGAGCTTGGGAGTCTAACCCATATTCGAACACTGTAAGTATCTTTTCCCCCTTAATTGATGTACTCAGTTCAAATGCAAAAACCCAAAGTTCATAGTCCACTTTTGATTTCCATAGCTTAGAATCATAATTTACTGTCTTGTTTTTCAATTATATATAGGCAACTTTCGTCTAACAATTTTACTAGAGAACTACCCGTAACATTGGCCAGGCTCTCTGCACTGCAAGATTTGTAAGACACAAGTTTTTTCAGTGATGTTTACTAATGACTATATTAAAAAAACTTATGATGCTTCAAATTCCACACCCTCTTTCAATGCAGCCGAATTTCGGACAACCAGTTGTCCGGAAAGATACCTGATTTTATTCAAAATTGGACAAATATCAATACACTGTATGCTCTTTCCTTTTTAATATTTTTTCCTCAATTTGTTTTTGTATTGCTTGACTTTTAAACAATGGTTACTTTACTTTGACAGAATCGTTCAAGGGAGTGGATTAAGTGGGCCGATTCCTTTTGAAATATCACTTTTGAGAAACATAATTGAATTGTAAGTATGATATTTTTTATCATGATAAAGCTAGGGTTGAAGTTTAACTTTCATTTTAATTATGTTTATTTTGCTGTGATTCAAATGTGATATTCAGGAGAGTTAGTGATTTGAATGGATCCGATTATGCACCTTTGCCACAACTTAGCAATATGAAATCGTTAAGCAGACTGTGAGTTGATTCCTTGCTGTTTTCAGAAATTGAAAGAAGAGGCTTAAATACTTTTTTTTTTTCCTTTACTTATTGAAAAATTCTCAGTCCACTTTCCCTTAAGTACTCCAAAATTTCTAATTTTGATCCTTATCAAAGGATATTTTCAGTAATTTAAGTAAATACACTGCAAAACTCTTTTAGAAGGATCTCTCGAAAGTTCATTTTTTATGTTCTAAAATAAATATGCTATCTAGAGTGGTTTATTTAGGGAGTTTTTTCAAAACTCTCACAAAGTTCTATGTGAAGGATCCTTTCAAAAAAGATCAAATTTAGAAATTTGAGGGTATATTGGACAATTGAGTCCACTTCGATATCACACCTATTTGAGTCAGAAAGCGATCCCTCAGAAAGTCCTTATAAACGGACTGCTCCTCTATGTGCTCCGAGACCCTCTCCTTGCTCGAGGGAAGATGTGCGGTTCTCTGCTTCAGCCGCGGGCTTAACACCGGAATTCCAAGCAAAGACGTTAGAGGATACTGCATCTCGTAACGGTTTTAAATTATTTGGAGGTAGATTGAGAATATTGCTTAAATATTTATTAGGTGCTAGGTTGTCCTTTAACTAAATTTTGATTCAAATTGGTTCTCCTACAAACTGGACCAAGTTGGTCTTTTCTGTTAAAATGACACTAACCTCGTTAATTTTATTTGATACGGGAAACATGTGGCAAATGAGTCACCAAAGATATTGTTGATATTTGTATATATATAGTGTTAAGAATATTTGTATATAGAATAGTCTCACATCGACTATATCATATAATTAATTGTAATCTATCTATATATAATAATATCTCCGTAGTGCTTTTCAAAACACACGGTTTATTCAAATGTCTCTTAGTCTCTTGTATTTTAACAAAGGTATCTAGAGCCTGCTAAGAGGCAATTCTTTCTTCGCCGCGCTTTACCTGGTTGATCCACTGTCTTCCGGTGAGAATTTTTAAGATTTTTTTTTTTTTTTGCAAACCGTGTTGTCACTCCGGTTTACCTATTTACATTGTGAGTCGTGCCAGTTAGGGAAACACACTCGTAGTCAATCACCTAATTCCTCCTCGAGTCTTTGGGTCTACGTGTTTTGTACACAATCTCTCCCCTGGTCTTGATATGGCTATCTTCGAGTCTGTTCCATATTTCGAGTCCAGACAAGTAACTACGGAACCTCTACAGGAAAGTATTCTCACACCTCTTCCGAAAGTCCCATCTGTCATTATCCCCCATCATTGGTCACTTCACTCCTCGCCCACTTCAAACATATCAGCGTCGTCACCCAACGTCTGTCGTATCTGTCCTTGAAGTCATAGTTGTCCCTGAAGTCGTATCTGTCCCTCACCTGTTCCTGAGGTCACTACGGACTCTCCTCCGACGCTCTCGCCATCACCGCATCTGATTCTGCAACCTGAGTCTGATCTTCCGATTGCCCTTCGAAAAGGTATACGTCAAACACGAAATCCTTCTCCACATTATATTGATTTATGTTATCATCGTCTTTCCCCTTTACATTATACTTGTTTCTCTTCTGTCTTTTGTTTTTATTCCTAAAACTCCAGGTGAAGCATTATCTCAACCCTGAGTGGAGGCAAGCAATGATTGATGAAAGTGTGCTTTTCATAGCAGTGGTACCTGAGAATTGGTTTCTCTACCCCAGGGGAAATCTTTAGTAGTTTGTCGTTGGCTTTATATAGTGAAGGTTGGTCCAGATGGTAAGATTGATCGATTTAAAACTCACTTGGTAGCCAAAGGATACACTCAGATTTTGGGTTGGATTATAGTGATACCTTTTCACCTGTAGGCAAGATGACATCTATTAGACTTCTTCTAGTCATTGCAGCCATTCGACATTGTTCACTTCATCAACTTGAGATCAAAAATGCATTCTTACATGGTGATCTTGAAGAAGAAGTATATATGGAGCAACCACATGGGTTTGTTGCTCAGGGGGTGTCATCGAATATGCTTCTTAGGCTACACAGGTCTCTTTATGGTCTTAAGCAATCTCCGAGAGCTTGGTTTGTCAGATTCAGCACTGTAGTATAAAAATTTGGTATGATCCATAGTGAAGCTGACCATTCTGTTTTTTATCGTCACTCACCCCAAGGGTGAATTTATCTTATTGTGTATGCAGATGACATTGTCATAACTGGTAGTGATCAGCAGGGAATACTCCAGTTGAAACAACATCTCTCGAAACAATTTCAGACAAGATTTTGGTAAACTCCGCTTTTTCTTAGGTATTGAAGTAGCCCAATCTAAAGATGGTTTGGTGATTTCTCAGCGGAAATATGCTATGGATATTTTGAAAGAAACAGGTTTGTTAAATGCTAAACCAGCTGATACTCCTATGGATCTAAGTGTTAAACTACTATACAATCAGGGGAGCCTCTATCTGACTCAGGAAGGTATAGGAGATTGGTTGAAAAGTTGAATTATCTCACAGTCACTCGTCCGAACATTTCTTTTGCAGTCAGTGTGGTAAGTCCATTCTTAAATTCCCCTTGTTAGGAACACATGGATGTTGTTATCCGGATTCTGAGATACATCAAATGTGCTCCATGAAAAGGTCTTGTGTATGAGGATAAAAAACATAACCAGATAATTGGATACTCCGATGCTGATTGGGCAGGGTCACCCATTGATAGACGATCCACCTCTGGGTATTGTGTACTTGTTGGAGGAAACCTTATATCCTGCAAAAGTAAGAAACAAAATTTAGTTGCAAGATCTAGCGCCGAGGCAGAGTATAGGGCCATGACAATGGCAACATGTGAACTTATTTGGTTAAAACAATTGCTCAAAGAACTTCAAATTGAAGAAGTAAGATCAATTATACTTATTTGTGATAATCAAGCTGCATTGCACATTGCTTCAAATCCAGTCTTTTATGAGAGGATCAAACATATTGAGATAGATTGTCACTTTGTCAGAGAGAAGATCGAGTCAGGCGACATCGTCAAAAGTTGTCAACTCTAATGATCAATTGGCAAATGTGTTTACAAAATCTCTACGAAGTTCCAGAACTAACTATATATGTAACAAGCTTGGTGCATTTGACTTATATGCTCAAGCTTGAGGAGGAATGTTGATATTTGTAAATATATAGTGTACAAATATTTGTATATAGAATAGTTCCACATTGACTATATCATGTAATTAGTAGTAATCTATCTATATATAATAATGTTTCCGTAGTGCTTTTCAAAGCACACGCTTTCCAAAATGATTCAAAAATATCAAAAAAAAAATTCAAATTTTTTTGAATATACACAAGTTGGTGCTGGAATGATGCAAATTCAATAAATTTATGTTAAAGTTTAGGGTTTTAACCACAAACCCATTATCACCAATTCAATATAGATTTTTCTTTATGTTAGAAAAAAGGGAGTCTAGATTTGGCAATAGGCCTGTTGATTTTGAAAGAAAGTGGGTTAGATTTCGCAATGGGGTACGTTCTTTTTTTTACTGAGATTTATTTTGAAAGTGATCAAATAGGTGGCAATAAGTGTGGTGATATTTGTTGATTTTATTTCATCATCATCATTGTTGTGAAATTTAAGAAATGGGTGTTGTGATTTTTGTTAGTTTTGTTTTATGAATTTGTCAATCTGTGTTTATTATGTTTTTATATCTTACTCATCTTGTAAAATCGGTTTGTAAAGTAGAGGAGTCTCTTTTTATAAACTCTTGTGAAGCCTTATTTTTAATTTGTGAGATTTAGGTTTGTCCCAATAAATTCCATGTCAATATTATTTATTGGACTTGATTGTGAATCTAAATTATGAGCGACCTGAATCGATAAACTCTCATATTATATTATATTTTTATATTAGATCTAACTCATCTTTATAAGGGTGTCTCTTTTTATAAACTCTTGTCAAAACTTATCTTTAATTACGCGAGACTTGGATGGCAACAAAGCCAATTGATTTAGCTCATTCGTCATTCATATCTACTCGTGAAGTTTAATAGTGTTGTAAGGAGGTGTATTGTAAAAATCAAACCTCACATAAATTAAAGATAGAGTTTGAATAGAATTCATTAAAAGTGGCGCCCCCTCATCTTTTAAGTTGATTTTATAAGAATAAATATTTATAATATAAAAATCAAATAGTGTTGTTTTGAAATGAAAGTGATATCTTTTTTAATGCAAAGACAGGAAGCAACAATGGTGGTTGTTAGGATGGTTTGAGAGAAAGAAAATGGCCTTTTAACTTTTTAGAAAAAAAAAGTGTCGACTTATATAGCATGTTAGATTCACATGTAGGTGGTATGGCAATGCTAGAAAACAGAGGCAAGGAAAAAGACCAATTCAATCTAATATAGAGTTAAAAGACCAAATAGTATCCTATAAATAAGTTAAGGGATGAAAAAGGTATTAAGACGGTTGATATTTGTAAATATATATAATGTTAAGAATATTTGTATATAGAATATACATCGACTATATCATGTAATTAGTTATAATCTCTCTCTCTATATAATAATGTCTCTATAGTGTTTTTAAAAATACACGGTTTAATTTAAATATTTCCTAGTCTTACTTATTTCAACGTGGTATCTAGAGTCTGTTAAGAGACAAATTTTTTTCCGCCGTACTTTATCCGGTTGACCCACTGTCTTTCAGTGAGATTTATGTTTTGCAAACAGAGTTATCACTCTGATTTACCCATCACTTTTCAAAATTCTCTGGTAACCATCCGACTCGCCGCCCTCCGATCCAGCCGTCGCCCTTTGTCCGCTGCTGCCCCGTGCTTGCCAGCGTGTCCAGCGGCTGATTTTGGCCGTTTTTCTGCCGGTCTACTCGCCTCTCCCCACCCGTTCCACATTCGGCCTCCGTTTTACTTTCCAACTCACGGAAAACAGCGCTTTAGTGCAAACAACCTCGATTTCACTCAATTATTTTGTTGTCCAAGCTATGGGAGACACTGATTCTGGTTTGAGTGATTCGTTTACCAAAGTTCTGCTTATCCCATGTGAAAAGCTAACTGGCTCATCCAACTACAACATATGGGCTGGTGCTGTCAAGATGTGATTTCACGATCAAAGATATGAAGATCACTTAACCACAAAAGTGGATGCTGTTCCCGCCGCCAAACTTGCTAAATGGAAGAAAACTGATGCATCTCTGTGCACTGTGCTATGGTTTTTCATAACACCTAATCTCCAAGCACAGTACCAAGCCTTCTCCACTTGCTATGAGGTTTGAGAAAAGGCAAAGAAAGTCTTCTCCAACGATGTTCATTGTTTATATAGTGTCATCCGCAAAATCAACACTCTGAAGGTGGAGAATATGGATATGCAAGCCTATCTGAGTAAGTTTGATGCCTTGAAAGCAAATTTTTCCACCCTTATGCCATACGCAAAAGGTGCAACAACTCATGTTGAACAACAGAGTAAATTTTTCATGATCATAACACTTATCGGACTACCATCAGAGCTTGAGTCCGTTCGTAACCAAATTTTATTAGGTACTGCTGTTCCTAACTAATGATGAAGTTAGTGAACAAATGTTGCGTTTGACTACACCACATGCTTTTGACCCGATTTTCCCTCCATATATTGTTGCTCTGACACCAGGTGATACTGTTGCCCTTGCATCTCTTGGCAATAATTAGAATCGCTTTCGAGGAGGGTCATCCAACTCCAAACCTCGTCCCAAGTGTGACCATTGTAACCGGCTTGGGCATACTATTGATCGTTGCTGGAAGTTGCATGACAGTCCTCGACGCTAGGTAAATGCAACTCAAATCGACCACCCAGACACTCTATAGACTTCACCTTCTGTTCAGAACTCTACGCCAAGCTACGAGGATTTTCTCAGGTGGTGTCAGACTAATTAAAACTCTGGTTCCACGGCTTCGGTTGCACACACTGGTAATTCATCTATTTTCTTTTCTCACTCATCTCCTCTTGGTCCTTGAGTCCTCGATTCTGGTGCGTCTGATCATGTTACCGGTAATAAATGTCTTTTCTCTTCCCTTTCTATCTCCGGTTTCTTACCTAGTATAACTGTCGCAAATGGTTCTCAAACCCGATCTCAAGGGATTGGCACTATTCAAATTCTACCATCTCTCTCTATTACTTTTGACCTATGCGTACTTAATTGCCTATTTAATTTACTGTCAGTCAATCGTTTAACTAGGTCCCTTAATTGTTCTATCACCTTTACTAACAGTAATGTTACCTTGTAGGATCGGACTTCGGGACAGGCGATTAGCTTCGGATGTGAGTCTCAAGGCCTCTACTACTTCTCTACGTCATCTACCACACGCTCCATCACAGATTCTCCACTCACTATACATGCGCAGTTAGGTCACTCAGGTCTTCCCAAGGTACAAAAGTTGGTGCTCAGTTTATCTAAGTTATTCACTTTACATTGTGAGTCTTGTCAGTTAGGGAAACATACTCGTAGTCACTTTCCCGATCGAGCCAATACACGAGCTGTGCCCCCTTTTGCTTTAGTTCACTTCAATGTTTGGGGTCCCTTGTGTACTGCGTCTACTTTTGAGTCTAGCTATTTTGTAACCTTTATTGATGATTTTTCACGTTGCACGTGACTATTTTTAATGAAGAACATATCTGAATTGTTTTCTATTTTTGAATAATATTATCGGGAAATAAGAATCCAATTTGGTTTGTCAATCCGTACCCTAAAAAGTGACAATGCACGTGAATATTTATCCCAACAATTTCAAACTTTTATGTCATCCAATGGTATTCTCCACGAAACATCTTGCCCTCATACACCTCAACAAAACGGGGTAGCCGAACGCAAAAATCGGCATCTCGTAGAAACCACTCAGACCCCTATATTTTTCCATGGTAATGTTCCTCTCGGATTTTGGGGAGAAACTATGCTCACGACATGTTATCTTATAAATCACATGCCCTAAATAATAAAATCCCTCATATAATCCTGTTTTCAAACTCTCCCCTTCATCCAATTCCTCCTCGAGTCTTCGGGTCAACATGTTTTGTACACAATCTCTCCCCTGGACTTGATAAACTATCAGCTCGATCACTCAAATGTGTCTTTCTTGGTTATCACCGATCCTAAAAGGGTTATCGTTGCTATTGACATACTCTACAATGATACCTTGTATCAGCCGATGTTACCTTCTTTGAGTCTGTTTCATATTTTGAGTCCAGCTAAGTAACTCTGGAACCCCTTCAGAAAAATACTCCCGCACATCTTCCGGAAGCCCTATCTATCATTATTCCCCATCAGTCCAGGGAACCTGTCACACTAAATACCCTTTCAGTTGACACCCTCTCCCCTTATTTTTCGTCCACTTCAAACATATCAGCATCACCAATCAACGTCTGTCGTACCTATCCTTGAGGTCATACCTGCCCCTGAGGTTATTGCAGACTCTCCTCCGATGCCTTCGCCATCACCGGATCCGATCCTGCAACCTGAGTCTGATTTTCCGATTGCCCTTCGAAAAGGTATACGTCAAACACAAAATCCTTCTCCACATTATATTGATTTATGTTATCGTCTCTCCCCTTTGCAATATACTTGTTTGTCTTCTTTGTCTTCTATTTCTATTCCTAAAACTCTAGATGAAGCATTATTTCATTCTAAGTGGAGGCAAGCAATAATTGATGAAATGTGTGCTCTTCAAAGTAGTGGTATTTGAGAACTGGTTCCTCTACTCCCTGAGAAATCTTTAGTAGGTTGTCGTTGACTTTATACAGTGAAGGGTGGAGCAGATGGTAAGATCGATCGGTTTAAAGCTCGCTTGGTAGCCAAAGGATACACTCATTTTTGGGTTAGATTATAGTGATACTTTCTCGCCTGTAGCCAAAATAGCCTCTCTCAGACTTCTTCTAGCCATTGCAGCCATTCGACATAGTCCTCTTCATCAACTTGACATCAAAAATGCCTTTTTACATGGTGATCTTGAAGAGGAAGTGTATATGGAGCAACCACCTGAGTTTGTTGTAAGAGCAAGAATTGTCTCTACATGATATCTCTATGTTTTGATGATAACAATTAAATATTTATGAAAGAATCATTTTATGTTCTAATGTTTGTTGTGCGCAGATCATTAAATAAATATATCAAATCAACAAACAATATCAAGAAGTGCATGAAAGCCAATATGAAGTTACTTTGTGTGACGTGACTTAAAGCATAGCTTTCAAGGAAACTCTGAACTAAGAACAAAGTGAAACTCTGAGTGAAGTACCACGTGATATTCTGGATAAAGAACTTAAAACGCCTACTCAAGAAACAGTTTGCCACTGTATCTGATCATAATCAGAAAGATCCAAAGATGCTGTATATTGTTGTTGCAATGCTCTTGTGGATTCTGTTCTGAGAAGTGTATTTGATCTGGAAGCTATCAATGCATCTGAGATGTAGTCCTCTGAAGAACCAAGCTCTGAAGACTCTGAACTTGAAGCTCTGAAGACCAAGTGCAGAAAGACTCTGAAGACTTAAGGATTCGGAAGATCAAGACTCTGAAGAAATAATCTTCTGAAGAATTACGTTCTGAAGACTCTGATGACTTGAAGTTCTGAAGACAGAAGGCTCTGAAGACCAAGTGCAGAAAGACTTTGAAGACTAGATTCTGAAGTTGAAGATTATGTAGCAACACCCAGATGAAGACGTGTTGATAAACTCTGGTAAACAAGTTCTGAAGTAAGACTCTGATGTTATTATACTATCATACCAAAGTAGTTTCTGAACTACTCATCAGATACATCATCAGAAGAAGTTAAGCCAGAAGCTGATCTGTACAAAAGACAAAGTAAGTGATGTCACTATACTTTCCAACACGTGACTATTCTATCCGTTGGAGATATGACAGTTGAAATATTTGAATGGACATCTTTGTCCTCACAACGTATCTATTGGATACACTATAAAAGAAGAACATTTGAGTCATTCAAATGATGACGCTGCCATGATTGCAGTTGACGTTGTTCTTGCTGCTGCTTTGCTATAATCAGTATGCATAACCAAAGGAAAGCTTTTACGCTAAGAAGCCGCAGTGCTCACATATGAAAGCTTTTAAGCAATATGGAAACTACTGTTTTTAATAATCTCCTTAAGATTCATCCTTAGATTAGTTTCTATATTAGAATGCAAGGAGCTGTTGCTCAATACCTGCTATGTATTAAATTAGGAGTAACCTGCTTATCAAGAAGCACTCATGTAATCTCCTGCAACATAAATTCTATGTTTAGAATTAGTGGTTCCTCAAGTGATCTTGTGAAGATCAGTATACTTGAGATGACAAGTGACAGTTGTCATTTGTGGGATCAATGAACGTTATATCCTTAAGGGATCTCTGAACGTGTCATTGTCCATTTGTTAGTCACCTGCAGTTAGCTTGTGCATATCTGTAATCAGTTTGGTTATAGTGGATTAAGTCCTTGCTTGAGTGAGGCGAAATCACCTTGGAAGGGTGGACTGGATTAGCTTGAGGGTTGCTCAAGTGAACCAGGATATATCTTGTGTTCTTTACTTATATCATGATTTATATGTTTCCGCAACGCAAAGAAAAGAATACTATAGAAAGCAACTTAAAAGAAAAAGTTTTAAAGTTTTAGTAGAGGAAATACCCAATTCAAACCCCCTCTTTCTTGTGTATTTTTCACACCTTCATTTGTTGCTCAAGGGGAGTCATCGAATATGGTGTGTAGGCTACACAACTCTCTTTATGATCTTAAGCAATTTCCGAGAGTTAGATTTAGCAGATTCAGCGCACAACAGTTTGTTATGGTCTGCAGTGAAGTTGACCATTCTGTTTTTTATCATCACTCAGCCCAATGGTGCTTCTATCTTATTGTGTATGTAGATGATATCGTCATAACTGTTAATGATCACCAGAGAATACTCCAGGTGAAACAACATCTCTCGAATCAATTTCAAACAAAAGATCTTGGTAAACTCCGCTACTTCTTGGGAATTGAGGTGACTCAATCTAAAGATGGTTTGGTGATTTTCCTGTGAAAATATGCTATGGATATTTTGGAAGAAACATGATTGTTGAATGCTAAACCAGCTGATACTCCTATGGATCCAAGTGTCAAACTTCTACCCAATCAGAGGGAGCCTTTATCTGATCCAGAAAGATATAGGAGATTAGTTGGAAAGTTGTATTAACTCATAATCACTCGTCTGGATATTTCTTTTGTAATTAATGTGGTAAGGCAGTTCTTAAATTCCCCTTGTCAGAAACACATGGAAGTTGTCATTCGGATTCTGAGATACATCAAATGTGCTTCAGGAAAAGGTCTCGTGTATGAAGATAAAAGACATACTCAGATAGTCGGATATTCCAATGCTGATTGGGTAGGATCACCCATTGCTAGACGATCCACCTCTGGGTATTGTGTACTTGTTAGAGGAAACTTTATATCCTGGAAAAGTAAGAAACAAAATGTAGTTGCAAGATCAAGCATCGATGCCCTAAAACAGTTGCTCAAGGAACTTCAAATTGAAGAAGTAAGACCAATGACACTTATTTGTGATAACCAAGCTGTATTCCATATTGCTTCAAATCCAGTCTTCCATAAGAGGACCAAACATATTGAGATAGACTATCACTTTGCCAGTGAGAAGATCGAGTCAGGCGACATCGTCACAAGTTTTGTCAACTCTAATGATCAATTGGCAGACGTGTTTAGAAAATTCATGCGAAGCTCCAGAACAAATTATGTATGTAACAAGCTTGGTGCATTTGATTTATATGCTCAAACTTGAGGGAGAGTGATGCTATTTATAAATATATATGGTGTTAAGAATATTTGTATATAGAATAGTTCCACATCAACTATATCATGTAATTAGTTGTAATCTCTCTATATATAATAATGTCTCCGTAGTGTTTTTCAAAACACACGGTTTAATCTAAATGTTTCTTAGTCTCGCTTATTTCAACAAAAACAAAAGGAAGATGCAAAAAAAAAAAGGTACTCATAGTATATTGTTGTCTATCTTATCGTCTTGCAGGGTTATGAGGAATTGCAACATCAATGGAACACTACCCAACAATATTGGGAATCTGACAGCATTGAAACACTTGTAACTGCATACTTCCTAAATTTTGTTTGACTATAGCTAACCATTGATGTTTTTTTTTTTTTTTTTGGCAAATTTAACTTATTCTTTAGCCTTTGACAGTTTTGTGTTTTGTAATTATATCTCCAGCTATTATAATGCAGGAATGTTTTTTTTTTTTTACAAATTTTCTCTCTATTATTTTAACATAATGACATGGTATCCCTTTCAGAGATCTCAGCTTTAACAAATTAAGTGGAGCAATTCCGATTAACTATGCTACCATGAGCAGTGTGAATTTCATGTATGTAACTTATCATAGTTTTTCTTTGAGTACTTTTTTATCACACATTTTTTGGCTTCTTTACACGTATAAGTCTAGTTTCAACTTTCAGTTTGATGTAAAATAGTTAAATACTCCTACATATATTCATGAGGATTAAACTCAACCTAAATACATGAATAAATGTCAATTTAATGGAGCTTAAATAGTCCAGACGAAGTTTAATTGTTATAGTAAAGGATGAGTCATGTTGGAACTTGATTTATTATATAGTTGCAATACTTTCAGTGCTTGGAATATTTCTGCTAATTATATACTTTTTGTGAGTATAAAGACCACAAACATCTATCTTTGAATTGTGTTTCAAAAGTTATTTGCACCTTTCTGAAGCATTTTTTGTCAGATTTCATGTCGGGTCTTTTGCAAATTTTGAACAAGAAGAGGAATTAAAACTCTTTTCTGTATAGAAGGATCCCTCACGGCAGTCAATACATGAATAAATTGATTCAATCCTTCATAGAGTAGAGATAAATGGCTGCAATTAAAGCTGACTAGCTTATTTACTATTAACCTTTGTATATTAATATCCTGAATTTCTTTTATGGTAGATTTTTAACTGGAAATCTTCTCACTGGATCAGTGCCTCCTGCTTGGGGAATGAATGCGGATGTGTGAGTTATCGTTCTAATATTACTAGTATGATTCCTTAGATTTAACAATTTAATTCATTTATGTGGCAAAAGTACTACAAATATATCGTTTTTTTTTTTCCGCTTTCTAACTAAACTTTTTCTTTTCAGCTTTTTCCCCTCTCTGATCATCATATTGTTATAATATTCTGAATTAAATTTTACGACTTATGTATAGAGATCTTTCATACAATAACTTCACCATCAATCAAGAGAGTCAGATATGTCAAAAAAAGGATAAAGTGTAAGAATCCTTTCATTTGTGTGCATTTGTTTGCAAACTTAACAACCTTTCTGAAAAACAAACTTCTATGATATGTCACAGGAACTTATTTTCTCCTTCATGGGCACGCAATGACGTGTAAGTTTGACATTATAAATACTAAAACATGCATATACATATACATATTCGTGTTTGCACTTATTATGTGATGAATCTTATTTTTACTAATCATACTAACTTTTCTATTTCTTACATCACTATCTCAGAGGAACAAATTCGTGTCTGCAATTTGAATGTTCCAAACGTGAGTTTCTTCATTGTGACTGTTGATATTTAAATATCATATTCTATTGTAGTTAATAAACTAACTATATATTGATTTGTTTCTAAGTGCATATAATAGAATCTCTTAATGTAGTTTAGACGGTATGATTTCACCATATTCTCTCTCTCATTTTCTCATTCAACTTGGTATCCGGAGTCTATCAAAATGCAACCGTAATCTATGTTTTTCCGGTTGATCCATTTTCCTTATCCCACCTTACATCCCCTGAAAAACAGCGCCAGTGCCGCCTTCACACGCGCCACCCTTGTTCTGATGCGTGAGCGGCCCTAGCATCAGCCTCACTGGCCCATGTAAACCATGTGGCAGTTTTTGGTGTTTTTTTGTTGTCGCACTCTTCAACAGCTATAGATCAAAGCCTTTTGGTTTCATTGGAGATCAAAATTTAGATTGAAGATACTTGGTGTTTGAGTTTTTGTTTTTTTAAGTCACATTCAATCTTTCATTTTTATAACAAATTAGTGATCTTGCTCTTCATTTTTTTGTTAAACAACAGTGAAATTTTGATATGCAGATCTCAGACGTTTTAAGAGATGTCGAGACACTGATCTCTACTTAACTACACAGGGACAAAACAAAAACATTCTGATATCTCAAAGTCATAACAGTGTCATGACAGTTGTTTTAACATCTGTTAAGACATATTTTAGAGCACAAGAATAGACTGAATTATGCATAGCAGAATGATAAGTAACACCAAGATATGATGACCTAGTTCGGTGTGCAACAACACCTACATCTGGAGGCTACCAAGTCAGGAATGAATTCACTGGTATTAATTCAGAGCTAAACTTCTCCATTTACAACCCCTCACTTAATCCCTACCCAGTGCAACTTCTACCTAGAAACCATCTAAATAAGAGAAAACCTTCTCAATTCCTAAATCACCTCAGTGATATCTAACAGTCACAACCTCCAGTGACTGTATCAAACTGTTCAATTGAAAGACAACTCTTTCAACACAATATTCAGTCAATACTCATTACTAACACTAATACTTGAATTTGCTTAAAAGCTTCATCCAAAAACAATATACAATTCATTACCTACAGGTTCTGAATATGCAAAACTATGTCTACCACAATGTATCAAATCGATACAAAGGGTGACTTACATTACAAGAAAAGCACACGACTCTCAAAACTCTAAACCCTTATTTTTACTTTACTAAAGTCTTAACAAGGACTGATGATTTGTCCTAGGTCTTGGTCTTCCTTTTATAATCTTCTGCTGTCCATGGGCTTCGAAATCTCTGTTCAATCATTCTTTGATCCATGTTCCGATTGCGCCTTAAATCTTGGAACATATCTGTAACAAACCTGCTGTATCAGACCAAGATGTCGAGTCTTCAAGATAGGACATCTTATCCAACATATTCTTTACAAATTTCTTCATGCTAGAACATCTTGTTCAACATCATGTTTTATCAAAATTTAGTCAAATCTTAGAATATTCAAACTGCTTCTGTTTTTTGGTTTTTTTCATCTGGCGCTTTATTTCCGATTAGATAGTAGAAATTAATAACAAAAATTCCCGCGTCTCTAGTAAGAAAGTGAGTAAGAGAGTGAGTGATAAGAGCTTTTTCTCTTAATCACTTAGTGTTTCAGGTACTATGCTTAAGGATTGTTTGGACTCTTAACTTTGGAGTTACCGATAATATGACATTTCACTTAAAAGTGTTTTTCATATATTTCCCCTTCTAGTATTCATTGCATTAGTGATGTTGATGGTTCTCGGACATTTCACTTAAAAGCTTACTTAGGACCAAAACCTTGTACTAATTCATTTGATTCTCATCGTTCTTTTTAGGATTTTGCAACAAAGAAAACGAATTGAGTTTCTAAAGAATAGAAAAGGCTATACCATTTTTCTTATGCATAAATTGGTCAAAGGTGTTGTCTTTTGCACTCCAGTCTAAGTCAAAGTCTCATTCTTTTGTCATATAGATATGACTTCAGCAAAAATGTCTTGATCATCCTCCTTTTTCAGTTAAAAAGTGTATGTTTTCATCTTTATTTTTAAAAAAATTAATTGAGTCTTTTGAATATGGCATTTGCCGGTTTTCTCAATGCCATTAGACTATTTTACCTTCTAGTTTTATTAGTGTTGAATCATTTTATCTTATTCATTCGGATGTTTGGGAATTTGCCCCTATTTCTAATATATCTGGTGCAAAATAATTTGTTTTCCTTGTTGATGATTTTAAATAACTTAGATTTTTTTAATGAAGAATAAATCAAAAGTACCTCAATTGTTCATTCAATTTTACAATATGATACAAACACGTTTTGAGAATGGTATAGAAGAATACACCCTTAACAATGGTAAATAATATACCAATTATTACTGTTGATATTTGTAAATATATATAATATTAAAAATATTTTTATATAGAATAGTCCCACATCGACGACTATATCATGTAATTAGTTGTAATCTATCTATATATAATAATGTCTCCGTAGTGCTTTTCAAAACACGGTTTAATTTAAATGTCTCTTAGTCTCTCTTATTTTAACATGGTATCTAGAGCCTACTAAGAGACAATGTCTCGTTTAAAGTTCCGCTTATCCCATGTGAAAAACTAATCGGATCAACAAACTATAACATATGGGCTCGTGCTGTCGATATGTGGTTTCATGGTCAGAGATATGAAGATCACCTAACCACACAAGATCACCTAACCACACAAAAGATGCAACAGCTCATGCCAAACAACTTAAAGGACTACCATCCGAACTCGACTCCGTTCGTAACCAGATTTTATCATGCCAAACAACTTAAAGGACTACCATCCGAACTCGACTCCGTTCGTAACCAGATTTTATCAGATACTACTATTCCTAACTATAATGTTAGTGAACAAATGTTGCCCTCCATCTACTGTTGCTCCAACATCATGTAACACTGCTTCCCTTGCACCTCTTGGCAACAATCAGAATCGCCCTTGAGGAGGGTCATCCAACTCCAAACCTCGTCCCAAGTGTGACTATTGTAACTGGCATAGACATACTATCGACCATTGTTGGAAGCTACATGACAAACCTCCACGGCAGGTAAATGCAGCTCAAAGTGACAAACCAGACACTATACAGACTTCACCTTCTATTCAGAACCCTATGCTAAGCTACAAGGATTTTCTTAAGTGGTGTCAGACTAATCAGATCTGCTATTGCGAAATAAAGGTGCCGGCAATGACAGAAGAGTCGCCACCTATCGTTATTTATCCTTTGAGGGAAATGAAACGATCAGGAAAAAACCTAGCGAAAAGGGATAAGATCGGTCATCGCAACAAAATCTCTCGGGAGTCGATTACGCAAGGGAAAGGTATTAGCACCCTCAACGGGATTCACGCTTGTTTGCTTATGCTTATCTAAGGGTTGTTTATCTATCTAACCAGAGCTTACGTAGTTTGGGATAAGGAGAACACATGTTTGTTCGTCTGTTTTATTCGAGTAAGGTTAAACTACAGTTCCAGCAGTTATGACTGTTTGTGTTGAAGTCTTTTATGGAAGAAGTGTTTTGAATGAATGTTTGTAATTCATATCGTACTATGACCTAGGAACGAATGCGTCGCCCTAAGGGCGTACACTAAACACTCTAGGTAATTGAGGAGAAGCCCCCCAATCACCATTTTCCAAGTAGCTTAAGGCTCGTAACGTACAATACTCATTAGGCTTTATCATGTATTTTGAAGTTATTTGAGGATGAGAAAGAGAAAGGACAAACTAGAGGGAAACTAATTCAACCTAGGAGTTGTCATGCAAAGTACACCTATGGTTAAGATTGAAGGGGAAACTACCTATTGTTCTCAT
>OZ012735.1:792182128-792184628 GCA_963859935.3 Lathyrus sativus | reverse complement strand
CTCTGTTTCCCTTTGCCAACTGGAGGATCATAAAGCTTACCGCGATTCTGCTGCGACTTGCCTCTCCTCTCACTCAACAACTTGTAATGAGCATTTCTATCTTCTTCATAAATTCTACAGCTTTCAACCAACGCATCAAAAACACGGATCTTCTGATACCCAATTGCCTTCTTGATTTCAGACTTCAATCCCTTCTCAAACTTAGTACACTTAGAAAACTTAGCGGTTTCTGCGTTGTAGTGCGGATAAAACTTAGCCAATTCTTTGAATTTCGCCGCATACTCGGTAATAGATTTGTCTTCTTGCTTCAGTTCAAGAAAATCAACCTCTTTCTTACCACGGACATCTTCCGGATAGTACTTCTTCAGAAATTCCCTACGGAATACAGTCCAAGTGACCTCCTCACCTGCAGCTTCCAATACCGGACAGGTCTCTAGCCACCAGTCATCAGCTTTGACTGCTAGCATATGAGTCCCATAACGAACCTTCTAGGCTGGAGTACAATCCATCACACGAAAGATTTGTTCCATTTCCTTCAGCCAGTCCAGTGCACCAACAGGATCGTGCCTACCCTTGAAGGTAGGTGGATTCTCCCGCTGAAGCGTTGCCAAACTGCGAGACCCAGCATCTCCAATAGGATTCGGCTGATTTTCCATAGCATTAGCTATAGCTTGCAGAGCAGCAGCAATTGTAGCATCATTCCTTCCAGCCATTTCACTTAAACTGCAACAACCAACAGTCAGATCTCACAAACAACGATACTCTATTGCTAGACACGACGAATGACTCGATAACTTGGTCTAATGGAACGACCTGCTCTGATACTACTAATGTAACACCCCATTCTAACCCAACAGACAAAACAATAAAATAACAATCAGAGTGCACGAAAAAGGGCCACATGACGGTCGTAATGGAACTGTCACGACCGTGATGGTCATGACGATCGTGATGATCATGACGACCGTGAGGGTCGTGACGATCGTGATGAAGTGGTGACGGTCGTCACACTCACAAAAACTGGGTGTCACATTTCAACTTACACAGAACACACACCTGCAACACAATCATTTAGTAACATACATAGCACAAAATTGGATGAACAGACAACAATAGCTTGCTTAGCATCTCAATTACAGGGCAACCTGTTATTTTGCAGCGAAACTTAATACACTTTCAACATTTATAATAAACCAAAGCAAGACCAAAAAGGTATGCAACTAAATTCCATTAAAATTCAGCAAGTAATTATCTTGCATCAATTCATAAAACAACTAGTTTCAACCATAACAATCAGCATTACCGCTTCATCGGTCTAGTGCGTACAACCAACATTTGGCACTATCAGAAGCAACCAATTTATAAAGAAAGTGCTTAATAAAATTCAGTAACGAAGAAAATCAACTAAAACAATAAAATTAATCGTTCATCGCTCCAAGAGTGCTACGTATCAGAGCGACCAACGACACCTTAAACGGAAAGCTACACTCTACTCTGAGTTACCTGTAAATTACCACCAACGGAGGTAACATACAACGTAAAGGGTGAGATATCAAAATTATAACATAAGGCATGATAAAATTCATGTCAGGATCATATCACAGCATTATAACTCTCGCAGCTCTCCAAAAATTATCACAACGAACTACCAGGAAATTCATCATTCATATATGCAACAATTAGCAGAAAAATTCAGCAACTCATCATTACTTGCAAACACATAATGACGCGACTCAACCATACGACTCAACTGTGCATATGCATGTGGTACCAATTCGGAGCAGCACTCCATAACCAATTTATTTGCCATTAAAGGCCGCCAATACAAGCACAACCAACGCGAATACAGGCCAACCAGGATGATATGCTATGAGATGCAACTATTATGGACTATAACACAACCACAACAACTACGCAACAAGGCATTAAGCCTACAACCAAAATTGTCCATAACCGAAACATCACAATTTCATACTCCTCATATAACCATAATTTCCAATGTAATATAATCAAGTAAAAGCATAATGACAACATTCTCTCAACAAATGGGAAATTAGCGCGTGTCGGCGCCGTCCCCAATATTATTACCTAGAACTAATGACATAAGACACTAATTCAGGCACAGACAAACATTAACCCTTAATATTTCTCAACCTACGGGAACATTAACCCTAAATATTTCTCAACCTACGCGAACTTTAACCCTTAATATTGCTCAACCTACGGAAACATTAACCCTTAATATTTCTCAACCTACGGGAACTAACCCTATGATTTGATTCCCTTCATGAAATCGATCATACACATAGTTATAGAATTGAACCCCACCCTTACCTTTGGATTGAGGACAACTCTAAACTCCCGGTTCCGGTTTGCTCTCCGGTGACTCTTCTGCAACTACCTCGAATCCTCTCCGGCGGTTAATTCCTCTGTTCTCAATTTTCTCCACAGCCACGTCCTTTTTCCTTCGTCCTCAACCTTTCTCCTTAATTTTGGTTTT